>JAGFBZ010001660.1:0-126473 GCA_018398805.1 Hirundichthys speculiger | reverse complement strand
TTATGTCAGCATCTCCAAAAGTCTCCAGTAACACCAGAAAAAGTTGCTTAGTTGGCAACGCCGTTAGCGAGCGCACTGGTCATATCGTGGCCGATCCTGAAATATTCTCGGTACGGGTCTTAGCTTCACTGTCACGTTAAACCACGACGGCTGCTGAAAGTCGCTCTATTTCACATCTAGAGGAGGTGAGCACAAAGCTGTGACATCAGTATGGAAAGAGGCACACCTGGTGGAAGAGAGGGGGCGGAGTGCAGTAGAGCGTCAGACTCCGCCCACTTTTATTAACACAGGAACAACGTCAGGAAGCTGTTGTACTGCATCTCTGTCGTACTCGGACCAAACCGCCTCTCAAAAAAAAAAAAGTTTACAAAATTTCTCTATTTATTTCACTAGAAAACAGATCATGGCAGCAAAATAAAGTGATGTTTTCCAGCTATGGATGTCACAGAAGACGATGTGCGAGGTTTCGATTACGTTAACACCAGTTCAAATCAGGTCACAAACTCATGGCATTAAAACTGCATTTCTACCTTTTCTTTCACGTTGGTTGTGTTTTTTTTTGCATCGATTAATAAGCTCTACGTAGTTTTGTTGCTGTGAATCATTCATCGCACTGATGACACATCCTGGTACCGCGAAAAAAACAAAACAGTCATAAAAACTCAATATTGATGAGTGTTCACAGCCATGACTTCTGCAGTTTTTAACGGCGCCCACCATGACATTCAAAGCGACTCATATTTCAGTTGGATCTTCCGTGTGTTCATCAGTTATTCAGGAGAGAGATATTTTGATGCAACATTTATTATAGTGTCTGAAGAAACACGAGCTTTGATGTGCGCTTAACCTTGACTAAAAGTTTTTAAAGTGTAAAACAGCAATGAAACGGCGTCTCGAAACTCAAGAAAGCAGTGACTAAATCCAAAAATGACTTTTCAAGGTAAAGTTGTTTTTGATCTGTGAGTTTTTCGAACAGAAGATGAATTTCTTACTTTTTGCTTAAAGGCGTTTTGTGAGTGTTTGGGTAAATGCTGCGTGACGCACAACATGTGATTAGTGTCCGGACCAGAGTTGGAGGCTAACTTTTTATCCCACCTGCTGCAGTGGAAGATGAACTCATTTTCTTTTTTTACACCATTTTTAATCCCTTTTTTTTTTTTTAAGCCATTTTAGCCATTTTTTCATTGTAGCTGCGTTGGTGTGATGTCATAAATGTGACATTCAGGGAGAAATGTTTCACGTAGACCAGCTCGTCTTGTCACAAACCAGCTGGTCACAGGATTCTTGGTTGTTCGACATTATGAATTTTTCATAACCAAAACACTTCTTTTCCCTTATTGGACAAACACGTCCTCATGAGTTTTCACCGGCTTTAGCCCCTGCTGTGTAATGCTACTATTTTTAGAAAAAGAGAAATTTTAAACAGTGACTGCTATTTTTGTTTTTTGTTTTTTTTTTTTTAGTTTTAAGACAGTCAAGACGCTAAAATAGTCAAGTGACACAAATGGTGTCCAGCGTGGAAAGTAAAAAAATAAGCCATTATTATTATTTCTTAAATTATTTTCTTTATGTGGCCACCGTTGTGGCTGGTAGTTTGAGCAAACTGACCCTTCAGAACACAAGATAACCCACGCTAACCCGTGCTAACCAGTGCTAACCCGCGCTTTGTGGTTGCTGCTATCCACCTATGGTCTGTGGTCATCAACGTGACACTGGTCCCAAACCCAGACAATAAAAACAATACTCATATTATTAATTTTATTGAATGTAATGTTCTTTTTAATTTAATTTTTAGTTTATAAAATTTGCCGTCCGTACGTGTGTTTGTATGGTCATACGTGTATACAGACATACATAATATTGCAAAAAGTGTTTGCTCACCCATCCAAATGATCAGAGTCAGGTGTTCCAGTCACTTCCATGTCCACAGGTGAATAAATCAATCACCTAGACATGCAGACTGTTTCTAGAAACATCTGTGAAAGAATGGGTCTCTCAGGAGCTCATTGAATTCCAGGTGGAACTGTGATAGGATGACACCTGAGAAACAAATCCAGTGGTGAAATTTCCTCTCTTCTAAATGTTCCACAGTCAACTGTCCTGTATTATCAGGAAATGGAAGTGTTTGGGAACGACAGCAACTCAGCCATGAAGTGGTAGGACAGGTAACCTGAGGGGGCGGGGTCAGAGGATGATGAAGAACATATTGAGAAGAGGTCACCAACTTTCTGCAGAGTCAATCACTACAGACCTCCAAACTTCATGTGTCCTTCAGATCAGCTCAACAACAGAGCAGAGAGCTTCATGAATGGGTTTCCATGGTGACGCAGCTGCATCCAAACCAGACATCACCAAGAACAATGGAAACCGTTGGATCTACAGTCCACCACTGGACTCTAGAGCAGTGGAGGAACGTTCTCTGGAGGGAAGAATCACACTTCTCCATCTGGGTGATCTGATGGAAGAGTCTGGAAGGTCTGGGTTTGGTGGTTTCCAGGTAGAACGGTACTGGTCTGACTGCATTGATCCAACTGTAAAGTTTGGGAGGGGGTTTGGTGGGGGGGGTTGGTTTGGTGTGGGTTGTTTTTCAGGAGCTGGGCTTGGCCCCTTAGTTCCAGTGAAAGGAACTCTGAATGCTTCAGCAGACCAAGACATTTTGGACAATTCCATCCTCCCAACTTTGTGGGACCAGTTTGGAGCTGGACCCTTCCTCTTCCAACATGACTGTGCACCAGAGCACAAAGCAAGGTCCATAAAGACATGGATGGAAGAGTCTGGTGTGGATGAACTTGACTGGTCTGCACAGAGTCCTGACCTCAACCTGATAGAAGACCTTTGGGATGAATTAGAGCAGAGACTGAGAACCAGACCTTCTGGTTCAACACCAGTGTTTGACCTCACTAATGTTCTTCTGGAAGAATGGTCAGAAATCCCCATAAACACACTCCTAAACCTCGTGGACAGCCTTCCCAGAGTTGAAGCTGTTCTAGCTGCAAAGATGGAGCCACGTCATATTGATTAGGAATGGGAGGAGCTAAAGCTCATATGTGAGTCAAGGCAGGTGAGCAAGTACTTTTGGCAATATAGTGTAAATATCTATGTACCTATGTATGTAGGTACAGGCTTACATTCGTACATATGTATGCTTACGTATAAATGAAACATGTGCATCTCAAGTTTAAATTCTCCTTTTCTTCCACCTGCTCTTCTGGATTATTTCCCAGACAAATAAATGGCACCACTGCAAAGGCTCAGTTGCCTCTTAGCTGCGTATCAGTGAACAGCAGTCCCTGACAGCTTGATACGTGCTCGACTTGCCTCCATATATCATCATTGTTCGTCTGCAGACTTAAAGCATGAAGTCAAAGCCAAGTTCTGTCGACGTCTGAAGTGCAGTGCGGCTCACAGGGAATTAATAATACGCCCTAAAATCAGACAATCTGGGATTCTGACTCCATGTTTCATTGGCACCTCTTATCATTTATGTATCTGTCTTTCACCCTTGCATGACTCATTTTCTCATGCCGTGATGTGGATATTGTATTCTGTGTGGAATTATTTGAATTCTATGTCCGTTTATTTAAAAATATCCTCACACAAGCCATTAAACCAGGTCACATCAGCGAGATGCATCTCAGGACCTGAAGTTTATTAGTTCTCATCTGCAACAAAGTCAGAACCGCCCACTCCTGTCAGACCGACAGTCATTGATAGCGTACAGTTAATAACGTAATCTGCAGCACAGAACTTCATTTCTGTACAAACTGATCCACAGATTGTATTATATATTAAAATGACCAGCCGCAGTTCTAGGCAATAAATACAAAAAAAAAAAAAAAGCTGTGAATAAAATTATAAATTCCTTAAACCAATCAGCTGAAAAGAAAATCAATGATTTTGTAAACATTAGGGCTGGGCAAGTTAACACTATGGCGTTAACGCATTAATTTATTAACGCCGACATTTATTTTATCGCGCGTTAACGCATGTTGTTCACATGCTTTTGTTTTGAAAAGTCTGTTACTGGCTGCTGCGGAACCGGAAGACAATCGGCAGGAAACATGCGGTAAAGCTAAAACAGACATGGAGAACGGTAAAAATCAGTGAACTTTACAGTTCAGGTAGCAACTCAGGTAGCAATATTAACAATTCAGTCTGAAAAAAAAACCTTTCAAACCCCTTTGTTCAAGACGATCGCATCATTCCTCCATGTTCCATCAGATCTGCTCCATGTGTTCACTGTCCTGCTGTTCTCTAGCTGGTTACTGCAGTGCAGCTCCATCTAGTGGCACAGATGTGTAACGACAACAGAAAGTCCAGTCCTCAATTATAAAATGACCCCCATTTTTGAGAATATGACTTCTAGATTAAAATATCGTCCTATATTTGGGCCAATACGGTTGTTTGATCAAGGACTTATTTAACAGCATATGGTGTCCTGCAATGCTGGAAATGAGCATCAGAATATTCTGAAAAAGACTGGTGTCAGACGCAGAGCTGGAGAGGCTTTGGTTCATCTATATATGAGCTGAGTTTTCATTCAGATTTCCACAATATTGCAAATATTATAGTACGTGATTCCAGCGCCGCCATGCTACCTGAACTTCTGCGCACAAAGACATTTCTAGGTCACGTAAACCGGTCAATTAAATATTAAAAAACAAATTCAGTCCCTTGGCCTGTTTGCTAAAATTGAAATATGAAAAAAACAGGCTTTTTTTGTGTTAGATTAAAAAAGGAAAAACAAAATGAAAAGCTGCTTTTTAATTTTTTTAAAATTTTTGATTGCCAATTAAAAATGGAAAAAAAAACAAATGATACACGGATAATTATGGATTGATAAACTTATGGAACTTTAACATGGGCATTTTCATTTTAAAGTTCTCCCGACGGAGGATTCGACAGAAACAAGGTTATTTGTAACAACTGACAAGTTGAACTCCCCGTTAAAAGTTTCTGCTGTTACCTCAGAAATTACCTGTTTTAATGTTCTGATTGTGGCTCAGGATTTTGTTGGTAGACTTTTTTTTATTTTTCATGAAAAAACAGGATGACATTAATACCCTGGCAGTGGCAATAAGCTTTATTTTATTTGACATTTTTAAGATAAGATTTACACTAAATATGTGTTACTGACAAGTGCTGATGTTAAAAGTGTTTGAACAACAAATGTTATGGCACTTTAGTTCATATGGCAGCAGAACATTTAAATAAGTGACCTTCACACTACTTTTGAATTCGTTATTTGATTTTCCGTATACAATGCGATTAATCGTGATTAATAAGGGAAATCATGCGATTAATCACGATTAAAAATTTTAATCGTTGCCCAGCTCTAGTAAACATGAATAGTTTTAGTCTAGGAAACAGAAGAAGCGGACTCAGGAGATCACAGCTTCATGTCGCCTCTTCCAGTTATCCAAGTCATTAAAACTGTCAGCGGGTCGTTCAGTTAAGCAAATAGAAATTAAACCGACTAACTGGATGATTGTTCTGAATAAAAACCCAACACTTAATGACCTTAATCTGTTCGTATATGCAGAGAAATAAATGCAGGGAGCTCTCTGCTGCACGGTTGCACTCGGCTGTGATGTGGATCATCGTCTCCAACGACACCGTAGGATCCGTTAAGGCAGCACATTTGAAGCGAAAGTTCATTTTGGAGGCAGGCACGCATGTCCACATTGTATTTATGGTGCGGTTTTACAGCCTCGCCGCAGGAACACGATTTGCCTCAGAAAAAAAATAACCTGCTCGCTCTCTCTCTCTCTCTCTCTCTCTCTCTCTCTCTCTCTCTCTCTCTCTCTCTCTCTCTCTCTCTCTCTCTCTCTCTCTCTCTCTCTCTCTCCTCTCCATTACAGTAGCCTACATGTCCGCTTTCCCACCCCGGTGAATTTTATTGACCAACTCCCTGCCACATCTGCTCGTGCAGTCTATCAAACACAGGACGTACACAGCCCCCCCTCCCTTTCTTCGCTGGAAGCCTTCATCCTTTTGCCTTTGATCACCAAATTACAACAGCTACTCACGCCTAAATGAGCTTGTAGGAGGCGAGCTCCGCCGTCTGAGCATGTGGCTTGATCCGAGGAGAGCTGGCCCTTATCTAATCTTGAATTGATTACTGTACATGTTTTTTCCTCATCTCTCAACAGTGGAGCTCAATGTCAGCTCCCATTAAGTCAGAAAGGCCCAAAGTAAGAGTTTTAAAAGGACTCTTCAAGGGCAGTGACCACAGCGGATCTTCGTACGAGGCGAATACAACCTCAGCAGGGGGAAAAAAAGGGAAGGAAATGTCATGTGGGCGGCAGCATCTTGGATGTATTCGCATTCAGGATGACTTTCAGTCCATCACATCCTAACAACATTACTGCAGTTCACTGAAGTTGTTTTTTTAGGGATGAGGGTGTACAGTTTTGGAGCGGTTCAGCTGGGTTGAAGACTGGACTTTGACTGTACCACTCCAAAACTCCAAAACTCCAAACCAAAACTCCAAAACTCCAAAAGCTGTGCTTCAGATCATCGTCCCGCTGCTTGGCTCGGCTTTGACCAAGCTTCAGCTCAGCTCAGTGACCGTGAAGGTCTAGCGGCTGGGTCATCACACCTTCACTGCCGTGCTTGGCAGTGGCACCAGGTGCACCAGGTGCACCAGGTCACCGAACGTGGCACCGGTGATCTAAGACCGAAGATTTAGCTTCATCACTCCAGAGGGCCTGTGGTCCGCTCTGATCGTTGTGGTTTGTTCAGCTTTGCAAACCTCAGTTGCGCTTCCATGTTCCTTTTAAACAGAAGACAAATGCGCACTTGTTCAGTCATCTTCGTCCACCGCGGCAAAGTTTGGCGCTTGCTTTGGTTCTGGAGGCACTTTTCAGATTAGTGTCTAGCAACAACTGCTTCTCTGAGATTGCCGTCAGAAAGAAGGAAAGATGGGCCCTATCTTCCACCAGATCTTCTAAAGCTGCTATTTAGTGATAGCGGGTAGCCGGAGGGGCGTTCCCCCGCAAAGAACGCAATCTTCCACCTTGCTAAACCCGCTATCCCACCTGTGCTACCCGCTACATTATCCGTAGGAGTGGTAAGGGCGTTCCACCTGTTAAACCAATCAGTGCGTCAGTAGCCTTTGCCTTTAAGAGCAGGTTGTGCTACCCGTAAACCGCTATGGAGCGTCTTTTCACCCAGAAAACCCTAACCCTATATATATGGACCCGGAACTGGCCCGACCCTAGTCTTTAGTTTTTCGATCACGACAGTTACCCGAATTGAACCAAGACAATCCAGCCCATAGTTGCTCATGTTAAAAGTTGTCGTTGAATAAAACTTGATTTTCTTACCTAAAGTTGTCTTCTTCTACCCGGTTCAGTTGCTACATAGGCTACGTGATGTAAACAACAATAAATCCACGTCGTTATTTTCTTTGTGGATACAGATGCTATTGGAAGCAGCTGCTAACCCTAATAGCCTACACCGGTCAGGACGTGTCGTAAATATGTTCTCTCATCCACCGTTGTCATGTTGGTGATCCGTTGTGCTTTACAGCTGCCAGGGATACTGCTAATAACACGCTACGGAAACACGATTGTTTCATTAAAAACATGCCATGATAATGAATAATTAATTTAACTGCCCCGAGTCCTGACATTGGCTGCCACCACCAATATCTTTACCTCTCTCGAGTAAACACGGACCCAGCCTGTCAGAGAGCACTGACCGGACCCGAGACTAACTACCGATTCCGACCCGAACCCGGAGTCACGTCTTTTGAATGGACCCGGGACCCGGGACCCGGGACCCGGGACCCGAGACCCGATTCGGGTCGGGTCGAGACCTCAGGTTTTTGGGTTGTCGGGTAGTTCCGAAGACCTCTACGACACAGACAATTCCTATCAGTTACCTGAAAGTCCTAGATATTGGTGCGTTCCCAGTAAACACGCTCTGGTCGTCTACGGTTTAACTGGCGAGCAAAACGTTTAAGACGATCTCTGCCATTTTCTCAGGGGTTCAACTGAGGCCAAATCACGCTTTTTATACAAGAGTCAATTCAAGAGGTAGAGCCGTTTGTGCACGTCCACATGTGACCAGGTGGTCGCACATTGATGCCATTTGGACGCGCTCTTGAACGCGCCAACATGCAGGTTTAGGGTAGTGGTAGCAGACACTACCCTAAACCCACGATCGCAAGATAGGGAGTTTGCGGAAAGGGCAGAAGACACGTCCATTGCCACACCTACAAAGTGAGTAAGGGAGTCGTCATATTGGGTAGTGGCTTTAGCGAGCAGAAGATTGCATTAGTGGTTAGCGGAGGTTCCTATACCTGCAATTTGCGGGTAGCGGCTAGCGTTAACAGGTAGGGGGAAGCGTACGATCGGGGCTGATGTCTCTCCATAAAAAAAGAAACAAGAGGTCTGCTGTTTCAGAGCTCTGCACGCTGCTTGATGATCAATTCATCGATGTTTGCAGCATCTTCTTGGTTTGATTTCATGTTATTTCTTGTTGGTCTGAGGTTGTAACTGCCTCATACTAAGACCAACCACCATCAGATCATTTTTTATTCCATTGTAAAAGGATTAAAAGATTATCTACATCACATCTCTGTGATTCCACGACTGTGATGTTGAAGAGCATCACATCTCTGCTCCAACCAAGATGACGACAGAAGACTCGCGTCACTAACTTGAAGGGGTAAATGTGAAATCGAGGAATAACAAATACAACACATAAAGCAATGTTTAGTTTATTGAGCAACCAAAGGATGGATGAGAATAAATCATGAAGGAGCATGAGACGGTGAAAAGATGTATGCTGTTGTTTTTCTGCGGCTGTATTCGCCTCATGCTCAGACCGACTCTGATCAGATGATTGGTATTGTGTGTTTACACAAGAAAGTGGGGGCTACTAAATTTTGCATGACTGTACATTATATATATATTAACATCGCATTTCTTTCGACCAACTTTGCTTATATGAGGGATTCGTTTCGTAAACAGTGCGGTGCTTTTGTCAACTTTTGTCTTTGTCTTCCACGATTGATCGCACAGCTGATAAATGAAAAGTGAGCTGTTGAATAAGAGGGGCGAAAAAACCCAAAAACAACAACAACAACCAAGGCATTGATTTCCCTTCCGCTGTTTTGTAACATAATTGAATCAGTATTGAATGCAAAAGTGAAGGTCATAACTTCTAACTCCTATATTGGCCCACACAGAGATGCTACGAGCAGCCGCAGGATTATTGGACTTGCTGGATTTGTGGTGGTAAAAAAAGCTTACTGGGATGGAGAGTGGGTGACCACTAATGATGTATCTGGAGGAATTTTCATCATATAATTATGTTGGTTAAAAAAAAAAAACGTACTAAATTCAATACATTTGTTTGTGTGTGGGTTCCTATCTTTCACGCCTGATTATCACCAGCTGCAACACCATCTTGTTCCTTTAAATATAGAAAAACCTTCTTGCTCTTTATCCTTCATGCAGCGTTGTATGGTTCAATGGCAGCTTTAACATCAAAGGCAGAATAAAATATAAATAATACTATTTATTTAAACACACACACAGTTGAAAACAGAATTTTGCATATACTATATGTTTACTATATATATATATATATATATATATATAAAGATGTATCTTTTTTTTCTCTTTGCTCTGTCTGACATTAAACTGTAAACTAAACCTCTCTTGTTTTAGGTCAGTTAGGATTACCAACTGTCGACTTGGGTCAGTAGTTCTGGTTTCCTTCCAGAAGCTTCTCTCAGTAGTTTTCTTGAATTCTGGTCCGTTCCTCCTGACAGAACTGGAGGAACTGAGTCAGGTTTGGAGGTCATCTTGCTCATAAATGTCTTTTCAGCTCTGACCACAAATGTTCTCCAGGACTGAAATGGAGTTTTTGTTGTCCTGAAGCCTCTTAGTAACTAATTTGGTGGTGCGTTCAGGGTCATCGTCCATCTGAAGACCCGTTAGTGTCCAAGCTTTAACTTCCTGGCTGATGTCTTGAGATGTTGCTTCAATATTTCTACGTAATGTTCTTTCCTCATGATAACATCTAGTTAGTGAAGTCAACCAGTCCCTCCTGCAGCTAAACACCCCACATCATGATGCTGCCACCGCCGTACTTCACAGTTGGGATGGTGTTCTCAGCCTCCAAGCTTCCCTCTATCTCCTCCTGATGTAACGATGGTCATTATGTCCAAACAGTTCAGTTTTAGTTCCATCAGACCAGGACATGTCTCCAGATATGAAGCTCTTTGTCCCTGTGAGCATCTACAAACTGTAATCTGTCTCTGCTCTGTCTCTTCTGGAGTAATGTCTTCTTCCTGGCTGAGTGGTCTTTCAGTCCATGTTGGTCCAGGACTGGTTTCTCTGTGGATGATGACACTCTCTGAGCAGCTTCAGCAGCATCTTCAACAGCTGTTCAGGTTCTGTTCTGGGGTTGATGGAGGTTCATCTCTGGGACTCAGAACCGTCTCCTTCCTGAGTAATATGAGGTGGACATTCACATGATGGTTCTACTGGTGGAGAACTGAGCAGATGAACGTGGCTCCTTCAAACATCTGGAAATCGTACCCAAGGGTGAACCAGACTGGTGGAGGTCCACGATCCTCTTCCTGATATCTTGGCTGGTTTCTTTTGACTTTTCCCATGATGTCACACAAGGAAGCAGCGTGTTCGAGTTGTGCCTTACATCATCATCTGGGGTGCCTTAACATCATCATCTGGGGTTTCCCAGATTTTTTAAAGGCATAGTAATCGTAATGTATGGAAACTTCTGACTTTGAAAGTGATTAAAAAAAAATCTCTCATTATTCTGGCTTTTAGCAAATAGAAATAATCCTAACTCACCTAAAAGACTGAAAGTCTGATTTGTCACCGCCTGATTTAATGTCTGATTTAATGTCAGACAGTGAGGGAAAAAAAAGGTTATGT
This sequence comes from Hirundichthys speculiger, assembly GCA_018398805.1. Taxonomy (NCBI): domain Eukaryota; kingdom Metazoa; phylum Chordata; class Actinopteri; order Beloniformes; family Exocoetidae; genus Hirundichthys; species Hirundichthys speculiger. The sequence continues at coordinate 115,554 of JAGFBZ010001660.1, read as the reverse complement.
GTCTTTCACTACACTCATTCATTAAAATTCAGTCCAATTAATTATAATTTTCTTCTTAAAAATCTGAAAATGCAGCCTGGCTGAGGAAACCAACAGATTACAATGAATCCATTTGATTTAATCTCCCATTGGCATCGATTGTTGATGGCGAGGCATGGATTTGATTAGGCCTGGAAATAAAAATACACCTTAAAGTACAGTTGGAAAAAACTGAAATGCAGATAAATTAGATCCAGCGGGCAATCGCTCACCTGCCACAGTGCTTCTCCTCCGTAAACAAGCGAGACGGGCCACACCTTGGTCTGAGTTTGTGTAACTCCGTGCAACACGTGAAGGATGAGGCCGACGCCACTGAGCGCGTGCAGACTCAGCAGAAAGGCTCTCGGATGAAAACAATATTATTCTAATAGACGGGCTTCTGCGAAACGCAGATCCTGCTCACTCAGTGGAGGAAAGGGGCTGATCAATGTATAAATTCGTGTTCCTCGATGCACACCAAATCCAATAAACAAAAGACAAATATGGATTGTTTGTGCCTGTCAGTCACCGCCGTCGTGAGCCGTCTCTGCTGCAACGTGACGGCGCTCGAGCCTTTTTGTCTTTCAGCGACGTGGCAGGAGCATGAAAACTGCTTGTTTTGCACATTTCGCCAGAGAATTTCAATGCGGTGATTTGCAGGGTGGATGTAGATTACACGAAGAAAGTTTAGCCAGCAGGAAAAGACAATATCACGTGTTTATTTACAGCTTATTAACATGTTGCAGAATTTTTAAAGGAGCCATATTAAGAGTTTTTGTTTGTTGGTTTGTTTTTAAAGCTCTCTGTTGATTTACCATGTTGGCCCGAATATCGGACGATTCTGATTATAAGACGACTGCTATTTTTCAAATATTATTTTGGGGGAAAAAAAATATCTGGAACACATAAAAGTTATTCATAAAACAACTTTTTTGTACAGTTATAGAATAACCACACTGAGATAACACTCTGCTCTATTGTTAAACATTTAATGATTTCATCTTTTTTAGGAAGTATGGTACCATACTTAAGGTAAGGTATGTGTCAGGTTTCCATGTTATTTTAGATCAAGATACAGTATTATTCAATAAACTGATGTTTATTATGTTAATAAACATTAGATCTGCTCCATGTGTTTACTGTGATGCTCCATTCTAACTGTTTACTTCGGTGCGGCTCCATCTAGTGACGCAGATGTGTAATGACAATAGAAAAAGAGGTAGATTATAAGACAGGGGTGGGCAATTAATTTTTACAAGGGGCCACATGAAAAACCCGAGTTGTGTCAGAGGGCCACATCAACGATAACTTGAACTTAATCCTGCTCAACTTTCTTCCATTGTAAAATGCATTAAATTATATATTTTAAATAGCTGGTACTGGTTATTAGAAGAATACAATTATTCTGTAGATATTTATATTAGGCTCTGTGAAATTGTGGCGTATAGGTCGAGTAAAAAAACAAAAATAATCATTAAGAAGTCCAATTTATTCTTAACTTGTTAAATTCCTCAAACTGTGAATTACAACACATCTATAGAAACACATCAATTAAATGAATAATGTTTTAATGTTTTCCACCTCATTTTACCAATTCCTTGTTGGGTTTGCAGTTTTGCTTGCAATGCATCAGCCTCTGTTGCGCGCTCTTTATCAGACAGATTTCTGTATTTTTCCTCATGTTTGGTCGTGTCGTGCGGATTCAAATTATAATCTTTAAACAGCGATCTGTGTAGCACAAATCACAGCTTCACCTTTTAATTTCTGTAAAGAAATACTTAGCGGTCCATGTCTTGTTGAAAGCACGTTATTCCTTGTCAATTTTTCTTTTCTTAGCATCAGCAAACATTTTAACGGCAGCATCACTTAGCGCTGTTTACCTTCATGCACGTACGCTACACGGAAGTACTAAGCCTTTCAAAATAAAAGCACCACAGTTGTATTGCATGCACGACATAGATTTTTTTTTTTTATTAAGTTGTAATCAAATGTATTTTTTGATTGGCCTCATGCGGGCCGGACAGAGACGCACAAAGGGCCGGATGTGGCCCGCGGGCCGTGTTTTGCCCAGGTCTGTTATAAGACGACCCCCTTTTAAAGAATATGATTCCTAGAATAAAATATCGTCCTATATTCGGGCCAATATGGTATTAAGAGTTAGGCCCCGATCGTACACTTCCCCTTACCCGATAACACTAGCTGCTACCCACAAATTGCGGGTTTAGGAACCTCCGCTAACCGCTAATGCAATCTTCTGCTCGCTAAAGCCGCTACCCATTATGCCGACTCTCTTACTCACTTTGTAGGTGTGGCAGTGGGCGTGTCTTTTGCCCTTTCCGCAAACTCTGTATCTTGTTTAGGGTTGCTACCTGCAACCCGCAAGAGCGTGTCCAAATGGCATCAATGTGCGTCCACCTGGTCACATGTGGATGTGCATAAATAGCTTTACCTCTCGAAATAACTCCAAAAGTGTAAAAAGTGTGATTTGGCCTCAGTTGAACCTCTGATAGTTAAACCACAGACGACCAGAGCGTGTTTACTGGGAGGACACCGACTATCTGAGACTTTTAGGTAGCCGATAGGAATTGTCTGTGTAAAAATATCTATATGTATATATCAGTGCAGAGGAGGAGGAGGAAGGAAGAGGAGGAAGCTCTACAGCAGAGTCCCAGACGAGCTGCACATGAGAATGAAAAGACGCTCCATAGCGGTTAGCGGGTAGCACAACCTGCTCTTAAAGGCAATAGCTGCTGACGCACTGATTGGTTTAACAGGTGGAACGCCCTAACCACTCCTATGCATAATGTAGCGGGCAGCGCAGGTGGGATAGCGGGTTTGGCAAGAATGGAAGATTGCGTTCTTTGCGGGGGAACGCCCCTCATGCTACCCTCTATCACTAAATAGTGGCTTTAGCAGATCTGGCAGAAGATCGGGCCCTTAGTGTCAAGATTGGAAAAAAAAAAAATTAAATATGCAACTTCAGTTAAATTATGCGCTTTTATCAAATGTTGACGCAGTTTCCTGAAATGAAATGCCAGTGACGTGTTTTGGCTTCTCTAAAACTGAACCAGAGTTCACCGCTGCAGAGAAAACAACCAACTCATCTAAATGATAATAATAAGGCTGTGAACTCATCACAGGGTCACGACAGTCTACGTTGTGGCCCACAGTCTGCCCATCCAGGTGACCAGTCATCCCAGTGGCCTCGATGACTGAGACCCCTTGTGGAGATGACAAAACGATGCAGAACGATACAAATCCAACAACGCAGGTTCGAATTCATGCGACCAGGATCCACGAATGTCGCCCGCTTTCCTGGAACCAAAACTCCTTTAAAATAGACAGTTGAGCAGCTTGAATCCTGTAACAGACGAGAACATTTTCTCTCCGGGTGAAACTTCTGTTGCTGAAAATGAAAAAGAGGGGATGCTACAAAGTGGTAAACATCTCTCTGTCTCTCTATTTCCATTCTGCTTTAATGTTCATTTTGCAGTGTTGCAGCTTTGGGAGTTTTTAAACGCAGTATTCTGATAAGCACATTATACTAATCTCCGTTCATTATTCTGATTGTCTTATTGAGAATAAGTGCAATAATTAAGACTATTGTCATCATAAACATGGTCGTTAAATGCTAGAAGACATTAAACATTGAGAATATGGATGCTGTTAGAAAAATGAGGTTATTGTATGTTATTATCCTTTTACAAATGTTATACAAATGTTGTACTTCTTGCTGTCACTATATGGGGTCACGACAGGGAGTCATGTGGATTTCTTTAGATTAGAGCTGCGTGACTTTGAAAACATTTATGGTTAACTGTGATAACTATTGTAAAATCATGATCAACCCAATTTTCCGACCCCTAATTTCTGTGGATCACTGGTTCGGTTCCTCCTTTGATGCTATCAAACCTGACCAGATGGTAAAGAACAATGACCACGATGACCAGAAGGATGCTTGACAGAGTAACTGCAAGCCTTTGCATCGTCAGACACCGACGTGTAAACTGAATAAAATCCTTAATTTATAATCTGGATCGCTCCTTTTTTTTTTTTTTTGATAATTTTCCGAACAGATGCTAAAATATCAGAAGCGCTCCAGAATGAAAATCATTGATCAGGATCTGAGACAAAGCTGAACATGACCTGAAATAATTTCAGGAGAACTCTGAGGACCCCAGGCCGGCTTGACAATTTTTACGCCAATAACATGAGTATAACGTCAAAGTCTCTGGTAACATCCTTTATACCCATTAAATAAATAACAAAAAAAAAAAAAACTCACGCAAAGCAGGCTCGGTACGTGGGAATCACCTGTCGTGATAAATCCATATTTCAGTAGGACTTCTGGTATTGTCTGTTAAAATCTTTCTTTTTCTTGGAAGTCGTATTCTGTTATCTTTCTCTTAACTGTGCATTTTCACCTTCACAAGGTAACTTTCCAAAGACGTCTGTTTCGTACTCATTTTGCTAGCTGGGTTAAATTTTGGCGCTCAAGTGACCGAGATGTCACCAGTGTTGCCAGATGTTGAACATGAAATTAGCGTATAGAGACCCTAAAATTATCTTATTTTAGCCCAAACGATCGTACACTAAATCCAACCATGACGTAGCTACGATTGCATGTGCATTGGCTGTTTGAAAGAAGAGAATTCTTCTTCGCATTAGCATTACAGCAGTTGTCCTAACACTTTTGGCGCACTATCACCACCCTCCACTCACGATCACAAGTAACACTGCATGAACACATTTCACTTCTTATGGCCACTTCACAATAAAGGTACCCCGTCATTTTGTTGCTTCAAAGCTTTTAATTTGAAATAGCTAAACAGGTGTTTCATGGAAAGGCTGAAATTAACGTACATTTGTTTTTTTTTAACAATTATTGATCGTACATTGTACAAAGTGCGAAATTATCACACAAATATGATATTATCATACATCTGGCAACACTGGATGTAACCGAGAGAATTTTCAAAATAAAAGATTTTTCAAAAATAAAAGCTTGTTAATAGTCATATAATAGATAAAACTTAAATAACATTTTTTTTTTCTTGCGCAGCCCGGTACCAATTGATCCACGGCCCGGTACTGGTCCGCGGCCCGGGGGTTGGGGACCACTGCTCTACCATACTGAGACATTTATTGTTACAGGTACATTAAACTGTACAGGAGCTGGTCTGGAAAACCTGCTTGATTTAACTCTGCTACGTCACAAAAAAAAAGCTGTTTTGTTTCTGTTTAGTTATTTTTTCTTTTAACTTGTGGCAACACCATCCAAAAACGATGTTCCCCACGATGATCCGCTTGAGTGCTCTGTAATTTTCGGGGGAACATTTTAGGAACAGCGTGGCTCAGTGTGGGACCCTTAAAGTGCTGTCAGGGGACATTAACTTATACTGTTATTTCACAGTCAATCACCGGGACGTGTCGCACATGCACACGTTAAATAACAGAGCTGTCAAAATGCTGGCGCTACCGTCGTCTTTTGGAGTGATTACAACTGCCGTACATCAGGAACGAATACAGAGCAGCAGTTAAATTTGTCATTTAACAATTTACCCAACAAGGTAAGTGCAATTCCAATATCTTCCTTTTCTTACAGGTGTGACAAACAGATCAATCGTCTTTAAGCCATCCAGAACATTAAATTCACAGTTTATGGCTTCCTTAAGAATATTATCCACTAGTTAAGTTTGTCCGACAGGCCAGCCACTGAGTATGATGATGGGAAATTAACCTATCAGTTTCTTATCAATATGTTTTTATTTAAAACAAAAGAGGCTTGACAATCAAAATAAATTCTCTTTGTAAAACTTTAATATCAGGAGTCAGTATCGCTTTATTACATTTAAGGAGCAGCTGATATAAACTATAGATTGTACAAGAAGAACTGGACAAAGCACCTTGTGACATCAGGTTTTTTTAAGAGAGTTTCTGTCTTTTGGTGCCATATTGACAGGAAGCATCCAACCCCAGTTCATCCAGATATGGGCAAATGGGCGGAACCAGGATGCCTAGGACACGCCCACTTTAGATCGGGAACCACAAGTTGGCTATTTTAGCTTGACAGGCTTCGCTCATTCCAACATAATGTTATGTTACATTAATTCCGATCAAATGTTCCCACACACACACACACGCATACACACACACTGTCATTTAGATGTTTAGATGTTGCTAACCAAAAAAACATCCAAAACAAGTGCTTACGTGCCTGCGCGTGGCCGACCTAACGGCGGGCTCACATTCACCCGTGGGTTGACCGACCAAGCAGAGCCTCCAGTAGGGGACTCAGTGAATGAGACAGGGTTAGCTTAGCGCAACAGAGCTTGATCAGTTGCCCGTAGGCAATTTAAGTCGGTTGACTTGGAAGGAGTCCTGAAATGTTCTTAAGCGACAGAACCTGGCTGCTCCAGATGAAGAAGATTGAAGGCAGTCCAGCAGGCATCCTCTGGTTAGCCCGCGCTAACAGCCTTCACCCAGACGCATAGATAGGCTACTTTACTAAGCTTTCCGCCCAAACCCCTCCAGGTCAACTTAGGACACTTAATAGCACAACAGGCCATATTATCTCTAAAATAAGAACGATTATGCTCCGTTTTGGAGGCAGCCCCTAGTGGTCAGTTGGAGAACTGCAGTTTTCTTCACCTTCTGGATTGAGTCAGACTGGAAGAAGCTCCATGTTATAAACAGACTTGTCACAGTATCGTCATGATATTATCAAGAACATCCAAGAGTATTTCATGTTGTGATCTTTTTTTTCTTGGAATTAATCAACATAAATACACAGAAGTTAATTTTGGGTTTAGAAACAAAGTATTGACTAGATTTGACGGCATTTGCTTTTTGCTCACCAGATTAATCTGAGGGGAAGTAAAAAGGCACCCTTCATTCACAACACATAAAAGCATCGCTGTGATGTCAATAAAAACGACCCAACTCTGTCTGTTGCGCAGCTTGCTTGACTGGAGCGTCTCAATTCTTGGGTTCTTTGTGTTTCCACTCCACCGTTTCATTGAGAAACATCACTCTGTAGCCCACAACAATCTGACTCACATAATTAGATACTTTACAAGTTCGTATTTCAAAGGCTGTCAAAAGAACAACCATCCACTGGCAACAATGGCCTTCATTCAGCCAACATTAAAATTCCATTTAAATGCTAATACTTCTGTCATTGTGTAATTACACAAAATACAATAATGCTTTACAGAGAGAAGCAGACTGATATATTGCTGTAAATGTAGCGTAATTTAAAATACTGGCACTAATCCAGTCCTGCGTGAGTTTATTACATGTTACTTTTACTTTGGTAGAAGTTTGTTCTCTTAATTGGCAAAAGGGCACCAATCAAAGCAATATGGCCAAAGACTGTGTGTGTGACAGCCCACAATCATTCAGTGTATAAGGGGCCCTTACAGAGGTTAAGGAGCAGATCACCATGAGGCCATGGCGGCTACTGCTGGTTTCTAATAGCACCTGTCTTATATTGCAGGTGGTGGGCCCACAGGGGGGCAGACGCACATGTTCTGTTTGGGATTTGGTTAAACCCCGGTGACCCTGAACCGGGCTAATTGATTTATTTTCTTTACAAGAGTGAATCACTCTCAGTCCGGCCCGTCCCTCAGAACCAATTCGGCCCGAGAGACCCCACCACGGTAGAGGTCTTCGGAACAACCCAACAACCCGAAAACCAGAGGTTCCGACCCAACCTGAATCGGGTCTCGGATCCATTCAAAAGACGTGACTCAGGGTTCGGGTCGGAATCGGTACAGTTAGTCTCGGGTCCGGTCGGTGCTCTCTGACAGGCTGGGTCCGTGTTTACTCAAGAGAGTTAAAGATATTGGCGGTGGCAGCCAATGTCAGGACTCGGGTCAGTTAAATTAATTATTCATTAACGTGGCGTATTTGTCATGAAACAATCGTGTTGCCGTAGCGTGTTATTAGCGGTTTGCCCGGCAGCTGTAAAGCACAACGGATCGCCAACATGACAACGCTGGATGAGAGAACATATTCATGACGCGTCCTGACCGTTGTAGGCTATTACTGTTAGCAGTTGCTACAAATAGCTTATGTATCCACAAAGAAAATAATGACGTGGATTTATTGTTGTTTACATCACGTAGCCTATGTAGCAACTGAACTGGGTAGAAGAAGACAACTTTAAGTAAGAAAATCAAGTTTTATTCAACGCTAGACAACTTTAACATGAGCAACTATAGGCTGTATTGTCTCGGTTCTATTCGGGTAACTCAGTTTGGCTCGTGGTCAGAAAGTAAAGACTCGGGTCGGGTCGGGTCGGTTCCGGGTCCAAATATTGCGGGTCCATTCGGGTTCGGACTCCCGAACTTATGATAATAGCTCGGGTCGAGTTGGTTTCGGATCAAATTTTCACGGGTCCATTCGGGTTCGTCTACCTCTACACCAGGGGCATTTTGCCCCCCAACAACATTGCTCCCGGGATCGTTCGGGCACACAAACCCCTTCCTACCCTCACCTATGGTGGATCGTCACCTATGGTGAATCGTCACCTATGATGAATCGTCACCTATGGTGAATCGTCATCTATGATGAATCGTCACCTATGGTGAATCGTCATCTATGATGAATCGTCACCTATGGTGAATCGTCATCTATGATGAATCGTCACCTATGGTGAATCGTCATCTATGATGAATCGTCATCTATGGTGAATCGTCACCTATGGTGAATCGTCATCTATGATGAATCGTCACCTATGGTGAATCGTCATCTATGATGAATCGTCACCTATGGTGAATCGTCACCTATGGTGAATTGTGAGCAATGACTGAAAGAATGAGATCGAGGATATAAGCAGCTGAAATTAGTTTCCGACAAAGGCTCTCCCTTAGAAATAGGGTGAGGAACTCAGTCGACCAGGAGAGACTCAGAGTAGAGCCACTTCTCCTCCACATCGAGAGGAACCAGTTAAGGTGTTTCGGTTATCTGGTTGGGATGCCTCCATGTCCGTCCAGGCGGAGACCTTGGGCAGACCCTGGGGCCTCCCCCATGAGTTTTGTCTCCCCAATGAGTTACTCCTGTGTCCTACAGTGTTCATTAGAATTACATCCACATGACTAATTATGCAGATTATGTGATGACTTCATCGGGGACAGCCAAAAGCTACTTTCCTTTCTGAGGAGTTGGCAACACATTAAACAGTATATGATTATAAGAGACAAGAACTAAAAGTAATCCATTAGCCCTTAAAATGAAAATTGGACTGATATGCATGATGAATTTTTATTTTATTTCTGTATTTATTTTGCCAGTTTATGTAAAAATATATACAGTGATCCCTTGCCAATTCGCGCTCTAAGTTCCGCGGTTTTAGTTATTCTCGGATTTTTCAGAAATATATAATATAATTAAAAAAAATCAAGAAAAAAACACGGAAACATCACAGGATGTTGTGCGCGTTCTCTCACAGCCAAGAAATGTTGTGAGCCAGCCTGGCCCCTTTAAGAAGCTGGCCTTATGGGTAAAGGTCTGGCCTTATGGGTAATGTAGTGTGTGTGTCATGGAACAGCAGAATGAAAATGGGGTTAGATGAAAAGTGGAGTGAGCATCAACATAATATTCATAATATTCTGCTGCCTGACCGTTATCGTGGAAGAGAAAAGGTTAGTTTCTTGTATTTTTAATACTTTGTATGGACGGTATTTGATGCATATACGTTTGAGGGACAAATCAAATGCTCTGAATGCCTAACATTTAATACTTTGTATGCACAGTATTTATATTGCATAGATTATTGGAGGACTTGGAGGACTTTTTTCTTCACCTTAAATTATATTAACTGTACTTCACAGAATGACAAAAGGAGATAAAACGATAAAATATCAACTTTTTTAACTCCAGTGTACATTTATATAATCATTCCTCTTCTACCACCCTTTATATCCTCATATTCATCTTCACAATACGGATTCATAATCTGTCCGTCTGTCCGTCGTCTTACGCTTATCCGGATAATTACGGTTATTAAATGTGTATAATAATAAGCTACCACTAGGGATGCACGATAACTGTTTTTTAAAAACGATACCGATAACCGATAACGCACACATATACCTAATATCATTACATCAATACTATGAACAAAATCAAAAATAGTTTTGACTTTTTAAATGAACAGATATTTATTTTTTCCAATGAAAACTATCGGCAAGCCTCTCAAACATTTTCTTAAAGCTATTAAACAAACCTATTTGATATCTCACATTAACTTAAATAAGGTTCATTACTGACTGATATAAAAAAAATAAATAAAGGCTCCTTGAACTGATGGAAATACATGCATCAAAATTACAATCTGAAAAAGGATTTTGGCTTGTGGTTCTATTCAAATTAATACCTTTAATTAAAGTGAATGAGGTTCAGTAGTTTTTATAAATATTTTCTTAATCTCCTGGAAGGGAGAGGGAGGGGAGGAGAGACTCTTGCTGGCTTGCGCACGTTAGCATTAGCTTTCGTTAGCGCGATTTCAAAACTCCATGGAAGCGATTGTTATGTTGTAGGTGGCTGATCGGGTTTTACGTATCAAAGCTTGTGCTTCCCTCCTCGTAGAATTCGCTCGGAGGATTCATCACAAATAACCATCAAACTATCTTCTTCTGAAACTTTAACGAACTTCCGCGCCGCCATGTTTGTTGTGATCAGCACAATGCATGCTGCATTCAAGGTGTAACGTAAATTCCGACGTTTCCTCGTTTGCTAGTCGTTATTTCAAACGTTTTCTTTTTTTATGTGTAACATGTGGGAGAATACTGCGAATATCGATTCAAGTCTGCACCTACCAAAATTATGACCGAGTTAACGAGTTGTTTTCTGGCATGAGGGGGTATTCTTGATTTTCCTTATTGAGTATATGTTTTTTCTGATTATGCTGACGTCACTTGAACATAGCATTCACTCCCGGTCATTCAAGGCTCAGAGGGAGCGAGACACTGCCGTGTTGACAAAAATATATATATATTATATATGTTATCGGGGCTATTCGTCGTGATATCGGAGTTATAATTGACGTCATAATTTCTTGTTTTCGGCCCGATAGTTATCGTGCACCTCTAGCTACCACCCAAAACACAGAGGAGAGCAGATATATATGTGCTGGTAGGATAATGTTACAATGTAGGAAAAAATTACAGATGAGGCTATAAATTTCTGCTATGATAGGAAAAATTTTCAGAACACCGGACCCCATTAACCGTGAAAAATAAGGGATCACTGTATTGAAAAAATGTATACCTTTGAAAATCTAATTATGGCCCTGCTTTGATAAAGCTGAAAAAAAAGGAAAGTAAAAAAAAAAAAGAAAAATGTCATTTTAAAACCCGAGTTTCTTATCTGGTTATTTATAAGCCAAACACTCGCACGTGCAGGTAGGCACACTTTTCTTTTGTAATTTCTCAACAGGTCCACTGGGGTTTGAACAAGACCTCTCTGAGTCGCCGCCCGCTCTCTCTCTCTCTCTTCCTCTCTCTCTCTCTCCCTCTGTAAACCCAACAGCCGCTGGCTCGCGGACGCTCTGTAATTATTCCTCCCTCGCGCAGCTGAGTGCAGACAGCTGAGAGCTCGCGCCACTTTCCCATCTCTTCCCTCCGCACTGCGAATCCGCGAGGTTGAGGTTGAGGTGGCGGTTCGGTTCGGCTCTGCAACGGCGGGGCCCCCTCCCCACGGCCCCCCCCCGGTCCCCCACCCCCTCCTCCTCCTCCTCCTCCTCCCCCCCAACCTTTCACCTCCCCCTGCGAACGAGCACCTGGACGCGGAGGGAAAAGAAGAAAAAGAAACGTGTTTGAGAGGAATTCTGCGCACGCGACCGATGCTCGAGACCCGCGGCAGGTGGCCCCGGACCCGACGGGGAGGGAGACGAGCCGCGCAGTGATGGGACAGTTTTCGGGAGGATGCTACCTGACTTTCCCCGTCCTCGTGCTCCTCGGCTCGCAGGTCCTGGCCGCCTCGGCGAGAGGTAAGAACCCCGGGCTGACGCGCTCTCCGCGGCGGGCTCTCCGGTTCCGGAGGGGTCTCGGTGTCGGACGTGGAGGTGGCTGAGGTTTTATCCTTTCTGGGTTGTTATAAGTGTTTTTTTTTCTTTCTTTTTAAATCCCGACTTCTTGAAAGAAAAAAAAAAGTATCACTATACCAAGTTTTGTTCTCTACAGGGCTGAAGCCTGTCATGGTTTAAGTGGATCCGTTTTTTTTTTTAAGAGCTTTAAAGAAAGCAGAGGGCGTCAGAAATGACTTGAAATTACTAGAATTACGTTCAGAATCAATATTTTTTGCAATTGTGTTACAAAATAAAATGACTCATTTGAGCAGGTTTGAACTGCATATGGAAAATATCTGCATATTTTATCATAGGAGGTGTGATATTTCTGCAGGATGAATTCTGGGCAATGAAGACAATAATTCTTGATAATCATAAAGTGTCACAGAAGTGGAAAAAAATAACGTAAATGTTTAGTAGAACTGGAGGTGATGCCAGTTATTTGCTTGAAAGCAGCCAACAGCGTGGGCTGCTGTTCCACACATGATGCATTGTTTCTCCTTAAAGCCTGCTGATGGATGGATGGATGGATGGATGGAGGTGATTGCTTCCCTAACGATGAAGAGAAGGTAACGAGATGCTCTGAACGTTCCAGTTTGGTGGCAGAGGAGAAGATCGCACCATCTCGCTCTTCTGGCGAGCCTCCTCTGACCTATTGACACCCATTTAGCGCACACGCCGGCGAAACAAAGAGGCATTTGCAAGTCAATTAGTTAACAAGCCCTCAGGTTTTTTAGTTCTGCATCCCAAGTTTTGAAATTAGCTTCAACTCGAGAATTTGCATAGCATAAATATTAGATCAAGCGTACGTGTCTTCGGGGCAGCTCTCCTGTAAGGATCAGGAGGGTTTTTTTTTGTCATCCTTTTAAAGTCAGGAGAGGATAACCTTTCAAAACCGGCTACAAATCGTGTTTGTTTTTGTCCGGGGTTGTGGCTGCATTTACGTTTAAAACATCTCATGATGTTTAAAAGGACCGACCTGTGCAGGAGAAACGATGACGTTTCACTGGTTGGTTTCGACTCTTACTCAGGATTTGAAGTAAATTTTATTTTGTTGCTATAATATGAATGTCAACAGTCAGATATATTATGCGAACATGAAAGAGTGCGAAAGACAACGGGCGCTTTACGCACACACAGAAACTCAGAGTTATAAAGCAGAAATAAAATTAAAATCTTCAGCAACATATCATACATGTAGACTTCCACACAGCTGATATCGATTCTGACATTAAAGGGAGGTTGTTGTTGTTTTCAAATTGATTAAAAACTGTAGAAAAACTAAACGGTGACATTATCCAACCATTCAAATAAGTTAAAAAAAATGATCTGAAAAGGATAAATCAAGGAGGACTGTTGTTACACTGAAAACTTAAAGGTTTAAAGTATTTTAGTCTCGATACCGATACGGATATCTGAATCGTCGTACCGTTGCTGAGCGAGTTAGCCGTGCACGTCGCGGTGTGGACGAGAGTCAAAGGCATCAGGCTCGACTTCAACATCTAAACGATCATTTTCTAAGACAAAACGACACAGATGTGCATGTAAGTAGCAACTGTCCAGCAGCGTTAAAATTACAATTAAAACGGAATCACAATGAAATTAGATCAAATGTAGCTGCTGAAACTGGACACTAGTGCTGGGCAATATGAAGATATATATCGTGGGGACAATATAAAAGTGTATATCGTGCCATTTCTCTTCTATCGTTTCTATCGTTTCTAACCTAATTTTATCAATTATTACAGCAAATATGTAATTAAATAACCTACAACGATAAATTTGATAGAAGAATCATATCTACTTCTACAAAGTAGCCTTTTATGTTTGCACTTTTATTCATGGTTAATGCCTTAAACAGAGTTCTCTTCAACCCTGATGTTTACTTTAGACACTTTATATTGGTTTGCAAACTTTGCACTACAAGGTTACAGATTTCAGAAAGTTGAAAAATAATTTGTGTTTATTTTTTATAGCTAAACTTCAGTGCAAAAATGTGTTTTTCCTCCCAGAAACTGTTGTGCACTTTAAAAAAAATGTGAAAGCTACTGTACCTCTGTACCTACCTGTTTTTGCTGCACTAAAATGTATGTTTGTGACAGTTCAGCTAAATGTCCTTTCAAAATTAAGTTGAAAAGTAAGCAATGAAATTTTTGTCAAACTTTTCAGAGAATAACTGAAAACATACTTTATTATGGTATATCATGATATATATCTTTATCGTGATATAAAATAGTTCATATCGTGATATATGATTTCTTCCATATCGCCCAGCACTACTGGACACGTATAGAAACGAAATGTGTATATACACGTATACGGCGACAAATTTAAAAGGAACGGATTTTGTCAATTTCAAGATTATCTGATTCCAGTACTGATCAATGCATCCGTAAAATTGAACAGGTTTATTTACGATTGACGTCGTCGAGCTGATGTCTGATCAGGTGAATTACGTCAGTGTCGCCCCCCCCCGATACCGATACTGGGTCAGATCAATCTCGTCTCACCACCTTGAGATCAATAAAGTATTTTTGAACTGAGCTGAACTGGATCTTGAACTGCAGCAGTCTGTGTGTCGTCATTACGCCGGAATCCCACTGGACGTCGAAAGCGCCGTCGTCTGGTTTTGAAGCAGCTGTGAGGTGACTTCTAAGTCTCACAGGCAGCAAATCGGTTCAGACTTGGAGCAGTTCTGACTCGAAATGGTTCAGACTCGGAGCGGTTCAGACTCTAAGCGGTTCAAACTTGAAGCGGTTCAGACTCGGAGCGGTTCAGACTTGAAACAGTTGTGACTTGGAGCGGTTCAGACTCTAAGCGGTTCAAACTCTAAGCGGTTCAGACTTGGAGCGGTTCAGACTCGGAGCGGTTCAGACTCGGAGCGGTTCAGACTCGGAGCGGTTCAAACTCTAAGCGGTTCAGACTCGGACTCGGAGCGGTTCAGACTCGGAGCGGTTCAGACTCGGAGCGGTTCAGACTCGGAGCGGTTCAGACTTGGAGCGGTTCAAACTCGGAGCGGTTCAAACTCGGAGCGGTTCTCGGAGCGGTTTCAACTCGGAGCGGTTCAAACGGAGCGGTTCAGACGGTTTCGAGCGGTTCAGACTCGGAGCGGTTCAGACTCGGAGCGGTTCAGACTCGGAGCGGTTCAAACTCGGAGCGGTTCAAACTCGGAGCGGTTCAAACTCGGAGCGGTTCAAACTCGGAGCGGTTCAGACTCGGAGCGGTTCAGACTCGAAACAGTTGTGACTTGGAGCGGTTCAGACTCTAAGCGGTTCAAACTCTAAGCGGTTCAGACTTGGAGCGGTTCAGACTCGGAGCGGTTCAGACTCGGAGCGGTTCAGACTCGGAGCGGTTCAAACTCTAAGCGGTTCAGACTCGGAGCGGTTCAGACTCGGAGCGGTTCAGACTCGGAGCGGTTCAGACTCGGAGCGGTTCAGACTCGGAGCGGTTCAAACTCGGAGCGGTTCAAACTCGGAGCGGTTCAAACTCGGAGCGGTTCAAACTCGGAGCGGTTCAAACTCGGAGCGGTTCAGACTCGGAACAGTTGTGACTCGGAGCGGTTCAGACTCGGAGCGGTTCAGACTCGGAGCGGTTCAGACTCGAGCGGTTCAGACTCGGAGCGGTTCAGACTCGGAGCGGTTCAGACTCGAAACAGTTGTGACTCGGAGCGGTTCAGACTCTAAGCGGTTCAAACTCGGAGCGGTTCAGACTTCGGAGCGGTTCAGACTCGAAACAGTTGTGACTCGGAGCGGTTCAGACTCGGAGCGGTTCAGACTCGGAGCGGTTCAGACTCGGAGCGGTTCAAACTCTAAGCGGTTCAGATTCGGAGCGGTTCAAACTCGGAGCAGTTCAGACTCGAAACAGTTGTGACTCGGAGCGGTTCAGACTCTAAGCGGTTCAAACTCGGAGCGGTTCAGACTTGGAGCGGTTCAGACTTGAAACAGTTGTGACTCGGAGCGGTTCAGACTCTAAGCGGTTCAGACTCGGAGCGGTTCAGACTTGGAGCGGTTCAGACTTGAAACAGTTGTGACTCGGAGCGGTTCAGACTCTAAGCGGTTCAGAGCGGTTCAGACTCGGAGCGGTTCAGACTCGGAGCGGTTCAGACTCGGAGCGGTTCAAACTCGAAACAGTTGTGACTCGGAGCGGTTCAGACTCGAAGCGGTGCGCCAGCGAGCGCCGCCCGCTTTGCTGGATTCAGGCGCCATCCAGGTCCTGCGGGACTTGAGCTTTAGGAAACACAGAGGCCTTAAAGGTTGTGTAGTAGATGTTGGGGGGGGGGGGGGGGGACCAACATGATTCAGCGACTATTTTGAAAACAAGCGGCCAGAAACTCCGCCCCCGTTTCTTCTGACCTGCCCCTGAAGGAGCAGCACGATATACTGAAAACGTAGCATCATCGAAGTTTCAACATGCAGAATATCAATATCGGGAAATAAATGGTCGTCTCTTCTTAATGTCAAGAATCCAGTTTCGTCCAATCGGAACGAACCTCAATGAACGAAATGCCAATTTAGATGCCGACACTTCTTTTGTTTTCTCACACCTCCAAAGCAAACAAAGACTTTGACAGACAAGCTAGCGGTCCATCGCCGTTGCTGGGGTCCCTCAGGATGACGGGATTGTGTTTATAGAGTCCTGTCGCTTCCACAGATGGTTAAATTTATGGTAAAGTCAAGAGGGGTGTTAGCAGAAAAATCTCCTACCCAACCTTTAACGCACTTACATTTATCAGGATACGAGACGAATAACATTAAAGGTGCACGACAAAGCTTGACAGTAAATGACACAGAGGCAATAAAAATAAAACATTTCCACGTCAGCTGGTCTTTTTAAATGTTTGATTGTGTTTTTCCGTGCAGTTTGCATCATTCATCATCTGCCTGTGACACAAGTAATTGGGCTTTACTTATTGCTCATTATTTTCAAATTAACATTCCTGGGGAAAGCTCACTGTCAGCTCGAGTAATGTTACGTGGAAAGTATTAAAAAAAAAAAAAGATGGAGCCATTTTGTTCTCAGAGTGAATAATGTGTTTTTCTATCCAGTGTTTTGTCGTTCTGACTTTTATGTGCTTCAGTCCTGAGTGTGATCTGACCCGGATACGAGACATCCTTGATCAACAAAAGGAAAATTAAGGGATCTGTCTATGTGATCAACAAGAATCTTTTTTTTTTTTGATGACACAGATGTATATTTGTACATAATTTGGCACCACGAGGCGGCATTTAAACGAGCACCGCAGGCTGCTGCACAACAAGTGTAAAAGGTCATGCAAATCTAGTGATAATGTTTCTGTTTTACGAATGATTTGTGACGGTGACGCCGCGCACAAAGAGCCTCGTGGAGGCACAGAAAATGAACCACCTCCATTACAGCTTCCTGGCGAAAGACAAGCCGCCGACCGACGCGGCGACCAAACATTACAGTGCTGAGACGCAGCTGAAAAATGTGGAGTTTCTTGCCACGAACCGACGCAATCTTTCCCTTGTTGCTTTATTTCAATTCCCTTCTTTAATTCTGTTATTACTTTCTCCACTGTGTTCATGTGCGTTTCCCTTTAAAACAGTGGTTCTCAAACTTTTAATACTGCGTACCACCTGAGAAACTGTTCAGCTCTCTGAGTACCACCACGATGACCGACTTTAAAATGCTTTCTCAATTAGCTTTACACACAGGAGAGATGTTTATTTCTTAATGTGGTTACCGTATTTTACGGACTATAAGCCGCTACTTTTGTCCAACGCTTTAAACCATGAGGCTTATACAGAGATGCGGCTTTTCTATGATTTTTTTTCTTTAGCCCTCAGGGGGCGCTCTAGCAGGAAGTGCAAAAACCAAAAAACAAACCGAGTAGTTAAAGGCTATTCTGTTTTTGTTCAGTAGCCTATGTTGGCTATGCTACTCTACATTCATTTTGTGAGCATCAATACCTATTATTATTGGACAAACTGATTAATCCAGGTGTGTCTGACCATTGAAGCTACTCGGACACACCTGGATTTATCAGTTTGTCCAGTCAGTTTAGTGGTTCCTCAGTGGATTTCAGGGTTCTGAGTGGACCCGCTGCAGAGGTAAGGTTTTAATTGCAGATTTGGACCGGACGCAGCGTGGAGCCAGCAGGTCCGCGATCCGGCTCCAAAGCAGATCCAGCACTGAGTGCAAGTGGACTACGATATGGGTCCATTTCGCGGGTCAGTTCCAGATGTCTTTGCTGTGTGGGGGGGTTGCAGTACACAGGAGGAGGAAAAATCAGTTCAGGTATATGAATAAAC
The DNA here is from genome assembly GCA_018398805.1 of Hirundichthys speculiger. Classification (NCBI taxonomy): domain Eukaryota; kingdom Metazoa; phylum Chordata; class Actinopteri; order Beloniformes; family Exocoetidae; genus Hirundichthys; species Hirundichthys speculiger. Next base: position 97,191 of record JAGFBZ010001660.1, on the reverse strand, counting down.
ACTTATAGTACAAAATCTTACGATGTAAATATCTTATTTCTCAGCCTGGATACCGACGGCTTATTGTCCGGTGCGGCTTATATGTGACAAAATATATAATTCGTTTATATCTTAATGGGTGCGGCTTATATTCAGGTGCGGCTTATAGTCCAGAAAATACGGTATTTATTGTTACTGAATTTCATTTGAAACGGTGTATTTGTATTGCATTGTATGTTTCCCATTAAAAAAAAAAAAAAAGTGAAAATGTGGAAAAAATGTGGAAAGTCATGACGTTCCCCTGCGTACCACCAGAGAGCGCTCGCTTACCACTAACACAGTTTGCGCGACACTGCTTTAAAACATAACACACTCCGTCTACTTACTTGTCTACCAATTTAAAATGCAACCTGATATGACGTAATAATTATTGCGAGCTAGCGCCATTCCTGAGAAAAATAATCTGAAGTTGACATCTTCTCCCGAACCGTGACCAGGAACACATTCGTCTCCTTCACTGCTGCTGTTTCTTCTTCTTTTTTTTTTTTAAAGCATTGTGGCATAAAAACTGCTCTGTTGCAGCGATTTATTTTTGCGTCACCACATCCTAATTACGCACTTCTACATCCGTCTACATCTCCACACCCATTGTAGCATACGATTCAAGAGGGCTCATCAGTCTGCTTGTGCCATTCTTGACACTGTACTTGAGTGCGAGATATTATAATCTAATACGACTGCAGAAATCACGCCGTACATGGGATCTACTATAAATTCAATAGGCGCCTAATTCCTAATTCAAGATGGCTAATTCTAAAGACTTTAAGATGTTTGAAGTTGGTATTATGCCGTCTTTGGCTTCATGTGGGCTTTTCTGGGGAGCTTTTATTGCACTTGCAGAAATGGGTTTTTGTCAACTTGAGCAGCGCCGCCTGTCACTCCGGCTGAGCTCCTGCTGCTGCGCTCAGGTGTGTCAGACACCTGTACCTGGGAGAGGAGAGAAATTAACACACTACACACACCAACAGGAAACGCATGGCATATAAATCAGATAAATAGCATGAGGGAGGTTTTTTTTTATTTTTTTTAAAGAATGGTGCCAGCTGCACAGAGGCTTTCAAGGCAAAAATGATAAAGCTATTGATTTATGAATGAATATTTGGTTTTATTCTTAGTTTTTATTCGAGCCTGGCAGGGGCTCCTGCCAGCTTGACAGCCTGCCAGGCTTTGAATTGTGAAAAGAAAAACTACAACTGAAACTAAACTGGAAGGTAGCACGTACCGCTGCTCCTCTTCTACTCATTTGTTCCCCCTGCGGTTTGTCGCCTTTTCTTCTTGAGTGATTGGATAATTTGTTTTTTTTTTTTTCTTTTTTACTCCACTACTTTGTCTGGGGAAAAATGCCACTAATTATAGCAATTTTATTCAGATCTTTGAAGGTACTGTTTATCCTACAAAGCCAGAATTTTCAGCTGCTGAATAGCTTTGTGTCCTTTTGATTTTATTTTATCTTTTTTAAATTTCTTTCCTAGAAAATAAAGTGGCTGGAGGGACATTCTCCAGGAGTGTTGATGGCATTTGTTTTTTTTTTTTTGCTAGTCATGTCTCTCTGTGGCTTTTATGTTTTCTATCTGCAACGCTTGTGAGCTCTCGGTGAACCTTCCTGCGGCTGATGTGTGTGAATTTGATCCGTAAACATATCGGAGATTCATCGGCCGACCACTTATCTTTGCGAGTGACTCGATAGGTGCTTTGCCAGATAGGACTTATCACATATCTACAGGCGTACAATTTAAAACCTGGCACACTGAGAGCACGGAGTGCAGATAACCAATTTACCCTAAAGGAGAAACCTCAGATCAGTGTTTACAGGTGGACTCGTGGGGAACGCGGGGCGGGCAGATGAAATGTTAAACTGTGGCAATGAGCTTTGCAGATATGTTGGAGGGAGGCCAGAGAAGCGGCAGCGTTGCTACAATTTACACGTCTGGATATGAAAGTAGGATGTGTCTCATGCGAGTGTAGCTTCATCGAGGCGTTATCTGTTATCACGTACACTAAAAAAGATGTTTGGGTTTACAGCTGCCACGTTGCGGAGTGGAGTCATCCATTGGAGTATGACTCCTTCAGTGCGTTTACATGGGAAGTTTAATTCCTCTTGTAATTCAGAATTAAAATTAAATCAAATTTAAAATGATTAAAAATGACCATGTAAACACCTAATTCAGAATGAAAATGTCCATTCTGAATTAAACTTAATTCCGAAGTATGTGGCTGGTTTATTCTGATTTTAAATCCGAATAGAATAATTCCGAGGTCATGTATATACTCATTCCGCTTTAGATTAATTCCGATCTTTCTGCACATGCTCGTTCCCTTGCCCGTCTGTCGCGATGACGCTTATATTCCGCGCTGGGCTTGTTTTCGAAACAAAAGTTTCAAGATGGCAGCACGCAATAAACTGTTGGTGAAGAACAGAGACGATTTATTTAATAAATAGCTTGGAGGAACTGGAAATAATTAAAAGAACAGATGCTAATAATGTAGTCCTCCATGTTGTTGCTAATCGAGTAAGTTTGTTTTCTTCCAGTAGACGTAAATACGTAAGGACATCTGCCCCCCCCTATCCAATCAGAACCCTTCCCAACCCCCAGACCTTAAGCGGAATTGGATAAAGCCGATCAAACGTGTTTTCCATGTAAACCTCAATTCGGAATTACTATTTCCATGTAAACTCAAAGGAAAATAGTTTAATTCTGAATTATTTAATTCGGAATAATTTATTCCGAATTAAAAAACATCATGTAACCGTGGCCCTTGTCTTACAAGTTCAATAAGTTTGACAGTGCATTGTCCATAAGCATACTAGGCGTGTGAAAAAAAAAAAAAACTATTTGGCAATATATCGTGATTTTTGGCCACCCAATATAATATCGATTTTTCAGCTTCTAATATCAGTTTTTTACAGTGGTTACAATGCTGTCAGTATGTTGTAATGGTTACCTAAATGTGCAAAAACACTAATAATAAACAATAAATAGGTTGTTTTGAAGCAAATAGTTATGACACAATTTGTCCTCTGAATGATCAATATCATCTGATGAACATATACAGCAACTTGATTTTTCATCTCTACTTTTAATTTTGATATTAACTGGTTAGAATATCGCAATATACCGTGATATCGCGATATCGCAACACCGTGATATTGTATCATGACCCAAGTATCATGATACATATCGTATTGCGAGGTCCTTGCCAATACTCACCACTAAAATGTACAGGGGATGTAACAATATGGAAAATTTGATATCTCGATTATAGTGACCAAATTATCATGGGTTACGATATTATCGCGGTATTCTTCATTGCTGTACAAATGTCCAAAAAACACATACATTTAAATAATTTCACAAAATCTTGTGATTTTTCTTGTCATACTAAAACATTAGAAGCCAAAATTTTTATCAAAAATGAAACTTTCACATAAAAACGCCAAACAACTGGCACAGAAAGAAAATTTTATTTTAAATTAACAAAATAAATAACAGGAACAAAGCTTATTTGTCTGGTGCAAATTTAAATAAACACTTTAACAACCATAGTAGGTCAAAATATGCAAACTATTATCAGGAGCAAAAATTATAGTGCAAGTTCACATGAAATAAACTTTTGACTTTAGGTTGAACCTTCAATACGTATCAATGTGCAAATAAAGAAACAGTTGTTTAGGAGCCAAATATGTTGTAATGAATTGTAGTTCACTCTGTGTGTCTGTGGGTGTCGCTGTGTTGTTACCTGAGGGTCAGGTATAAAGGTAGCTGCCTGTTACTGGTTAGCTGTTTGACCCGGAAGGGCAAAAGGTTTTTGACCGCTGCTAACTGTTAGCATTATGGTTGTTGGATCAGTTATTTGGAATAGATTAATATTTCAACTGCATCAGAAGAACATCGTTACGGTCATTTTTCGATCAACACGTAACGGTAACGTTTACGAAATGTGAGTTAGCGAAGCGAGTCAACCAGGTTACTCTTGGTCAAACATCTCAGTAGCTTGAAGCATTAGCCTTAGCGCCTTCAAGTTGCTTGTACAAATTACAATAAAATGTAAACAAGTGCTCTGCAGACAGGATAACTGTCCTCCACCAGTTGTCCCTCTAAATTCTTAAAAAAAATTAAAATATGCCAAGACCTCGGATTTCGTCATTTTAGTGGTTTGGTAAATGCCTGTGTGCTATCACCACTTTCTGGCATGCTGACGTTACGTTGCCGATGTTACAAGCTACATATTCACGCAAGACACAGTCGCGAGTCGCGAGTAGACTTGAATGAAGCTGATATTACATATCCTGGTAATCGACGGCGATAATGAAATGAAGTCAAACATAAACTGTAGGGCTGTAGCGATACACTAATCTCGTGATACGATACAATACACGATATTATGCTCACGATACGATACGTATCGATATTCATCTTAAGATACATTTACATCATTTTCCGAAAGATTTTAAAGGGACAAAGCGATTTTGGTGACATCTTGTGAGTGTTCCAATGACTTTGTTTGAATTAATTGAACTAAAAGCATCAATTACACATTATAATCATTTATTTAAACAGTGCAAATTGGTTTTGAAAGAAGCTTAGAATATCGATACCCGCGGCTGAAAAAAATCTATACCGATACTCTATAAAATATCGATATATATTGCAGAATCGAAAATCGCTCAGCTCTAATAAACGGTAAATAAACGGTAATTGTTATAGTGTAGAATTTTACCGTGCTTTATCGTAATACCGGTAACTGTTCCATCCCTAAAGCGTACCTACTTGGTCTGATCTGACATCGAGCCAGCAACACAGCCCCATCTTTAAACGAGAGGCGGGAGCAGAAGGTCCAGATGACCTCAGATCATGCTGGGTAGGATAACCACCATTCCAGCCCGAGGGTTACCAAGATGTCACGCTTGTCACAACAGCACTGTAATATGAGAGCGCAGTGCATGAAGCGACGTCGGCAACATAAATTTCCTTTAAGTGGAATGAAATTGAGCGAGCGAGCCACAGCACCTGTAACTGAGAATACCTCCTGCTGCTGAGAGAGCATCCTGGAGTACTGTGGAAGTGGAAAAAAAAGGGAGGGAGTGAGGGATAAAGGGCAATGGAGCCATCTCTTCCATGTTTTATTTATCCCTCCCCCCCCAAAAAAAATGACTGCCAGAGTCTTTCTCAAGATCCAGCTTTGATTTAACCAGCACTTCACATGATGGGAATTCACGAGCACAGCTGGGCTGGTAGCAACACTTGTTTCTGTTCTGTAGGAGAGATCACATGATGGTCATATCGCTCGGTTTACTGCTGCATTATTCAAGGGAAACCCATTTCTCCATCCAGCCCTTCTCTCGTCATTTTGTCTTCCACGCTCAACATGAAGAGAATTGGCCCACAGCCAGGGGAGGATAGGAAATATTGTGTCCAGGAGTTGTGAAGAACTTAAAAGAGAGAGAGAAAAAAAAAAAAAGAGAGCGCGTTTCTGGAAATGTTAATCAAAGAAAACACGTTTCCCTCAGAGGAAAACGGTCATTATGTTGGTGAAGTGTAATGACAGCCTGTTATGAATAGAGCCATTGTAATGATCAATTCTGCAGCCATTGTTCTCTTTCTCTTGTTTTTTTTTTTTTGTGTGTGTGGGAAGGAAATTGTGAAATTGGAATTTCGTCAATTAGCTGGTTTTGTGCTATGTATCTCGTTCCCAGGAGGGGTGCAAGTTATTGTCTTGAAATCCCTTATTTATTTATTTTTCTCATAAAAATGCGCCGTCGTGGAGCCAGGCCAGGCTCTGTTAATCTTGTCCTGTTTCAAACAGGCTCCTCCGGATTTGACTTTGATGACCGACACCACCGTTGAGTCGTTCAACCAACCAGAGAGATGTGGCGTTGAAAGAGTGACAACCAGACTGGTGTTGCGAGACATCCAAGTCCGGTTGGGCGTGTCGATACTTCGATGGCCGCTGGTTGAGACTTGGGAGTCGATGGTTTTTAAAAAAAATAAAGCCGTACCACTGTGCTAATGCAAAACATGTTTTTTTTTTTTTGTAACTTCTGAGAAATTTGGGCATTAAACTTAGTTGTGAAAAACGTCCCGACCAAATCGGGTCACGTGATTATGGCAGCCTATCAGAGTGAAGGCTCACTGCCTGAAGCGGCTGCTCAGGGTGAGCTCAGCATCATCAGCACCACCTGCTGACCGTTAGGTGTCACTGCAGGAGAGTTTGATTTAAAGGCAAATAATATCCAGGTACAGGTGATGGTTAATGTGTTCATACAGAGATTAAAAATTGAGCCAATATTTTTTTCAAACTACTCCACACATGCAACTGAACCACGTTATTCTCGGATGAAGCGATGTTCACAACTCTTTCATTTAGTTGACAAACAAAGGTTTATATTAGGGCTGTAGCGATACACTAATCTTGCGATACGATACTACGATACTCGGCTCACGATACGATATATATCGATATTCTTACAATACATTTACATCATTTTCTGAAAGATTTTAAAGGGACAAAGTGATTTTGGTGACATCTTGTGAGTGTTCCAATAACTTTGTTTGAATTAATTGAACTGAAAGCATCAATTACACATTATATGGCTGCCAGGCAGCTTGCAAAATGAATAAAAGATGTGTTGAAAAAAATAGTTTCATTTATTTAAACAGAGCAGATTGTTGCTTGCAAGCTTTTAAAGGTGGGACACGGGGGTTTTGAAAGAAGCTTAGAATACCGACACCCGCGGCTGAAAAATCGATAATCTCTGGGGAAATTAAATATCGATATATATTGCAGAATCGATAAAATCGCTCAGCTCTAGTTTATATACTTGTATTGCTTTGTTTCAAGACTGTTCATGGAAGTAGGAATTCTGTTTGTCAAGCTACAAATGGTAAACCTTTGGATGAACAAAATCTTTGGTAAATAAGCTGAATTTTTTACACTCCTTAAAAATGTAGATAGCTCCCAAAGAGCCAGAAACATCACAGAGAGCCTCGTTAAGATGATTGTTACTGACGTAGAACTGGTTTCAGTTGAGGAGGATGCTGGATGAAGGTGTTGGATCCCAGATACCACAATTCCCAAGCTGCTCTTCATATTTCATACTGCCCTTGACATAGAGTTATTACATATACTGTACAAAGCTGTGTTTTTACTTTAAAGGGGCATAAAGTATTTATCAGGGGGCACGATAAACTAATGGTATCAAAAAGGAAAGATGTTGGCATCGCCCCATCCCTACATCCAAGATGGCGTGCAGTGGCGCAAGAATGCTGGCGAATGACTGTTTTAGAAAAATTTTGATCCAAGGTAGGGTTGAGTATTGGCAAGGACCTCGCAATACGATATGTATCATGATACTTGAGAGATGAAAAATCAAGTTGCTGTATATGTTCATCAGATGATATTGATCATTCAGAGGACAAATTGAGTCAAAACTATTTGCTTCAAAACAACCTATTTATTGTTAATTATTAGTGTTTTTGCACATTAAAATTTTAAACAATTTAAATGTAAAAATTAAACAATTTTCTGAAAAAAAAACGACATTTGGAGCTGATAAATCGATATTATATTGGGCGGCCGAAAATCACGATACAATTTTTTTTTCACACCCTTAGTTCAAGGTGTTTTTAGCAGTTAACAGCCATCTTTGTTGCTTTGAATAGTGGCTCTTGAATGCTCCTGCGTGAGTCATCGCCTGCCCCCACACCCTTGTGATCACACCAGTACTTTCTGTACCACTGGAGAAGGCCAAGAATGGAGAGGTGGACCAGACACATTTCAGGAGAGAGTGGATGGGTATGGCTGGATAGACTTCCTTCCAAGTGTAACTTTGTAATTCAGCTCAAATGTGCTGTTGAATCATTGGATGCGTCTGTCTGTAACGGTCTCCCTTCCAGAATGGTCGCACAGTCGTGGATGTTGCAAATAAGTGTTTTAGGACATTTTGACGTTGGTTTGAGTTGAAATCTTGTAGCCTGAAGAATCTTTTATGGTCAGATGAGGTGAAGTCTGAGTTGTTTGGCCTCAAAGCCATTTATGGTGGTGGTTAGGGGTGTGAAAAAAATCGATTTGGCGATATATCGCGATATTTGGCCGCCCAATATAATATTGATTTTTCAACTCCTAATATCGATTTTTTTTAGGAAAATTCATTAATCACTTAAATGTTCAAAAAACACCAATAATAAACAATAAATAGGTTGTTTTGAAGCAAACAGTTTTGACTCAATTTGTTCTCTGAATGATCAATATCATCTGATGAACATATACAGCAACTTGATTTTTCATCTCTACTTTTAATTTTGATATTAACTGGGTAGAATATTGCAATATATCGCGATATCGTGATAATATCTTACCGTGACCTAAGTATCACGATACACAATATTGCGAGGGCCTTGCCAATACTCACCCCTAGTGGTGGTGGTGTCATTGTCAGCCTCCAACTCCAAGGCTGAATGATGCTGATTGAATAATTAAGATGGACTTCGTCAGAGAGGCTTGTCAGAGCTGGCGTTGTCATTCACCTTAGGTGTTTTTGATCTCTCCGATGGAAGCCTCCAAGTGTGCGGGTTCACACCTGGCATTAAAATGCTTCGCCGTATTCGTCTCGAGTGACAGCTTCGTGATTGGATTTCAGTTAGCCGCTCTATATGCAGATGAACATGTAAACTACCACAGACGCTCCGACGTCTGCCGAGACGAAACATCAGCCGGGCCTCTGATGTTTCTTTAAAATCACAAATGCGTTCAGTGACCGGGCAAATATGGCAGCTCAGACATGAACGCGTTTCAGATTTGAGGCGCAGCTCATGTTTTCTTCACATGTTTCTGTATGCAACAGGCATGATATGAGAGAGGCCTCTTTTTTTTTATTAAAATATTATACCCCATGCTAATGAAATCCCTGAAAGCCATGTGATTGATTTTCATGAACATGCAACTGGAACTGCATCGACTGAAGGTGATTTGATACATAGCAGCGGCGTATATGCAATGGAGAGTTCTGGTATATTAAAATTAGAACTGCAGCTTAATTATTTGGCAAGTCTTATTTTTCACAAGCTTCCTGGTCTGAATATGGAAGGTGTTGGTTCGAAACTATTCAGCCGACAAGCTTGAATTATTGAAATCATGTAAATTGAGGTTTAACTCAGAGAACGGTATTACTGAAACTGTTGCATTCGAGAGACTTTCCAAATATTTCTAACGAGGTTGGCAAAATGTTGTGTACACGCGTGCTTCTTGCTAATGAGGGACCAGAGTGGACCTGAAATAACGGTATAATAAAGGGCAGTGCAGCACATTAATTCTGTCTTCGTGCAACGTGCAAAGGAGACTCACTAAATAAGCAAATGATTAATTTTACAGACATCTGTTGTCCTTTTGAGACCACGATGTGAATAATAGAACGGCGATCAATTCACGTCGACTCCATCTCTGCATCTTGATGGTGTGTTTTCTGCCAAGCTGTGACGAACCATCCAGTTTTAAAACTTCTCCTGTCGCTGTCCTTTCATCTGGTCCGTCATGATTAATCTCAGGGTCGTCGTTATCAGCGAGGCGTGCGGTTATTTGTTGCTCGAATGCTACAAAAGCATTTGATGACTTGTTTTACTGCGACGCAGCTCCTGCATTTTGGTGACTTTATCCTCCAGTACTTTTTTGTTTTTACACATCTGAATCGTTCAGCTCGGATTGAATGTTCTCCGTCCCGATCGCATCTTTATTCTGTTTTTAAAATGCTTTATTACCATGTCAAATATGGGTCAAAAGTGACTTTAAAGCAGTCGTGTGATCTCATCCTGTTACAATTTGTAACAAGGAGTCGTTGCATCCATCTGTACAGTGGTCCAGAAACGTACGCCTCAATCGTACACTTCCCCTTACCCGCTAACACTAGCCGCTACCCGCAAATTGCATGTATAGGAACTAGGGATGGTTAACCATTTAACCGTTAACCGATAACAGTAACTCAAACCGATTAATACTAACGGTCAATTTTGTTTTTAAGATACGTAGTTCAATCAACTCCTGGGGGCGTGTCGACAGGTGCAACAGGCCTCTGATTGGTCAATTCTACATCCGCGTAGTAAAAAAGAGCGCGTCATCGAAAAAATGAGGAAGTACCCACATCTGTACGATTCTGGTTCTCCACACTAACAAAGACAGCACATATTCTAGTAATTCATGGAGGGAGATTAGCAATGAATGTGGGTCTGGATACGGCCGAGATGGATGAGGAAGTGGAAAAAACGCAAGAGATAAGTTTAGTAAGTTTAGCTAGTTCGTGATTGTTCACTCTTGCATTGTGGAATGGAATAACATAGGCGGAGACCGCGCTAGTATAAATCAAAAGTGACGGCGGCATCTCTGCGACAAGCTGACGGCGACACATTGTCGCCTGGGAGTATACACGAGGAAGTGTCCGCATGCTTCCTACGACAACGCGCGCAACATCGTGGCAGCCAACCCTCCCGGACTTATCGGTTAACAGTTATTAATCGTTAAAGAGCGTCGGTTAACGGTCATAAAAAAATCCAAAATGTGCATCCCTAATAGGAACCTCCACTAACCGCTAATGCTATCTTCCGCTCGCTAAAGCCGCTACCCATTATACCCAGGTGGAACGCCCTAACCACTCCTATGAATAATGTAGCGGATAGCGCAGGTGGGATAGCGAGTTTAGCTAGGTGGAAGATTGCATTCTTTGTGGGGGGAACGCCCCTCCTGCTACCCGCTATCCCTAAATAGCGGCTTGAGCAGATCTGGCGGAAGATTGGGCCCGTAGAGTCTACAGGTATATGTTGAGCAGATTTTTTTTGTTTTGTTTCAAACACTGGCATTTCCTTCGGCCACTCTGGCTGGAAAAAAGACAGCAGAGATGCTCACGAGTCATTTATTTTCCAGCCCAAAATGTTTCCAATCACTTAACAACATTTAAACACCATTTCCAGCATGCTTGAATGATAAAATATCGACACCATCTGGATATTGGCTTTCACGAAACAGAGCAGTTTCGCAAACCAGCAGGTCGGTGTGGAAGAAATGCACCAGAGGTTTTAAACCTTTTCTGTATTTCTTTTTCACACGGGCCTGTGAAGCCTTTTAGAGATGCATTAACATGTATGGAGGACTGCGTTTATGCACACTGCCGTCATCCAGTGATTATAATGGAACCACACAGAAGCATTCGTACATGCCGTGCGTCTCCATGCATGCGATAAACTATATTGGTGCTGTATGTTCTCTCTACCCGAGCGTGGAGAAAATGACAGGGTGTCAGACATTGCCATTTGAGTTGAAGACTTTGCATTTCTGTCATGGGTTTTCTTATGACACTGAAAGGGCAGCCTTGAAGATAACCGCCCATCCCAAATGCGCCATTCAGAGCCTCGCTGGCAAACCCAAGGGCACTGGCTCAAATGTTAGACTCAAACCATACAAGGCTCACCTTCCTCTCCACTTAGTTTTTTTTTCTCTCCTGTCAGAGCCTCCACTTTCTACGAAAGCTTTGCCCTGTTGGTTTCCAAAGCACATTTGTCTTATACTTTTGCTCTTCTCTTGCAATTCCTTTCGGTGTAATTTGGTTTGAGTGGATTGTTGACAAATGCTTCGGTTCTGGTATCATTTCTCAAGTCACCAGACCAACGGAGAAAGGAAAGAGGGGGTGGGGGGTGGACATAGGGAGAGCGGAAAGATGGACGGGAAGGTTACAGCCCAGAATCCTTAATCGGCTCATGTTATCGGTAAGTGCCACAGCAGTTTGTCAGTAACAGCGAGCACCTGTCACCGCTCCCCCCGATGAATTAATTTCAAGAGTAATCAAAAGCAAATACGGATTTAATGACTGAGAACTTGAGCAAGGTTCAAAGACTGTGCACGTGCGTTGTGCATTAAGCTTTTTAACACGCACACGCAAGTGTACAGCGGCTTAAATTAGTTGTCAAAATATATCGCAATTGGTTTTAAAGAAAGATTATCAAGCCTGATGTGACGTGACGTCGGCATTAAAACATACTTCTCTTGACAGGCGAACAATATTATATAAAAATATAGAAACGGTACTGACAAGCATGAGAACAAAAGAATATAGGCAGAACATTGAACCTCTCTAATAGGTTTGGTTCTAGAGCTGAGCGATTTTATCGATTCTGCGATATATATCGATATTTTTCCCCAGAAAGTATCGATTTTCCAGCCGCGGGTATCGATATTCTAAGCTTCTTTCAAAACCCCTGTGTCCCACCTTTAAAAGCTTGCAAGCAACAATTTGCAATGTTTAAATAAATGAAACTATTTTTGTCAACAAATCTTTTATTCATTTTGTCCAGCATTTGCAAGCTGCCTGTCAGACATATAATGTGTAATTGATGCTTTCAGTTCAATTAATTCAAACAAAGTCATTGGAACACTCACAAGATGTCACCAAAATCACTTTGTGCCTTCAAAATCTTTCAGAAAATGATGTAAATGTATTGTATGATGAATATCGACATATATCGTGTCGTGAGCCGAATATCGTGTATCGTAGTATCGTATCGCGATATTAGTGTATCGCTACAGCCCTATTTGGTTTAGTGTTTTTTATTTATTTTTTAAGATCTTTTTAATGTCGGTTTTTCAGAGGGTGAGAAACAGATGTCTCGAAATTTTTCCATTAGTATCTCAGGTTTTTAAAGCAAAGTCTCCAGTCTGGGTCGGTCAAAGCAGATGTAAATCTGGATATTAAGCCATTGTTATCAATACTTTTGTCATTTGACGTTGTCAGGTTTTGGATTTCAGTTTCCTAGAAATCATAGACTGCTGTTATCTTAGACTGCTGTTCTTCAATCTGGGCTCTCAGGACTCGCTGCCCTGCATATTTTAGATGTTTCCCTGCTGCAACAAACGTCCCATGAATCTGAGCCTGGTGTGTTGGAGCAGGGAAACATCTGAAACGTGCAGGTCAGTGGGTCCTGAGGGACACCGTCTTAAACCACTCTCACACAGTGATCATGGCGCAAAGATGCACTGGAGATCCACCACTCTCGAGCGGTGCGTTCACAGTGACCCCTGAAAGGTACCATACTCCCCCACAGTATGTGCTTTCAAAAGGGATTACACTGTTCCGCACTCTGAAGATGATCCGTTTCCTGCGTTTGGCAAAGTCCCTGACGTCTCTGGTCACTGGCTGCTTTATTCAGACGGCTCTGAATAAATGCCACGATAGAAAAAAAAAACGTTTTGGTCACTTGTTAGGGATGGAACGGATACCGATATTACGGTAAAGCGCTGTTTAAAATTTTACATGCAAAAACGATGACCGTTTATGTTTGACTCTTTATCGTGGTCAACATCGGCATCGTAACGTAATCATGGCGGAAAGTGGTGTTAGCACGCAGGACATTGACCAACCCACTAAAAGGATGAAATCTGAGGTCTGGGCATATTTTAGGGATGTGAAAAAATCAATTTGACAATATATCGCAATTTTTGGCCACCCAATATAATATCGATTTTTCAGCTCCTAATATCGATTTTTTTTTAGGAAAAAATTTGCAGTGGTTACAATGCTGTCAGTATGTTGTAATGGTTACTTAAATGTGCAAAAACACTAATAATAAACAATAAATAGGTTGTTTTGAAGCAAATAGTTTTGCCTCAATTTGTCCTCTGAATGATCAATATCATCTGATAAACATATTCAGCAACTTGATTTTTCATCTCTACTTTTAATTTTGATATTATATTTGACATGGGTAGAATATAGCAATATATCACGATATCGTGATAATATCGTATCGTGACCAAAGTATAGTGATACATATCGTATTGCGAGGTACTTACCAATACTCACCCCGAGCATTTTTTTTTTTAAGACTACAGAAAGACAACTGGTGGAGGAAAATTATCCTGTCTGCAGAGCACTTGTTTACATTTTATTGTAATTTGTAAAAGTAACAGTTTCTTTCTTTATTTAAGGTTCTGCTTAAAGTCCAAAGTTTATTTCATTTGAACTTGCTCTATAATTTTTGTTTCAGATAATTGTTTGCATATTTTGACCTACTATGGTTGTTAAAGCGTTCATTTAAACTTGCACCAGACACATAAGTTTTGTTCCTGTAATTTATTTTGTTCATTTAAAATCAAACCTCTTTCTGTGCCAGTCGTTTGCCCTTTTAATGTGAAAGTTTCATTTTGAAAAGATTTCGGCTTCTAATGTTTTAGTATGACAAGAAAATCACAAGATTGTGTGGAATTATTTAAATGTATGTGTTTTTTTGACATTTGTACAGCAATTAAGAATACCGCGATAATATTGTAAATCGTGATAATTTGATCTCTTTAATCGAGATATCAATTTTTCCATATCATTACATCCCTAGTCTCATTGTTTGCCATAATGCTTAGTAATACTGGCCTCAGTTTCTCAGTACGGGCTACCCAAGTACCGCGGAACAAGACGTATAAGGAGGCAGCACTCGCGTTCAACCAGAGCTTTGCAGAGCTGCGTCTTCCTGGTCTTCCGAGCTGCTTCTTCCAGTTATTAGAGAGAAAGCAGACGGGATCACCACGGATGTAGCCGTCAGTGCTGGTCTTGTCCTTCCCCTCATTCTGAATCGGTGCCTTCTATCTTCTCTGCACAGAGGGGGATCTCGGCCACGTTACCCAGGCCATGTCATCCATAAAGAGATGTGTAGCTTCCTTGTTTTGGATCTATGTGAGATATACTCCGCAGTATCTCAGTGGGGCACCATGAGGCAGAAAACGGCATAAAATGAGTGACTGTAGGAGACGATGCAGATGCTTTAATCCATTAAATATTCTGATCTAATACGCTCCACAGCATCTCAGTTGTACACCACGGTTGTTTGAAGGCTGAAAATCACGTGAAATAAATGAATGAGTGTATGTGACAACGCAGATGGTATAATCCATTAAATATGCCATCTCTCTTCTAAATCTTGGCAAAGTGATCCAACTCCATGCATCTAAATAAATTATAAATGACTTACAGACACATCTGGCTGCACTCATTACAATTGACCATTGCCGCCCTCCCACTGAGCCAACAGTGCACTGGATGCCATTTCAACATTGAAGTAGCTCTTGGCTTTCGTACATGTGAGTTTAAGCTGATATCTTAAAGAATAATTTGTAAGATGCATCAAAAGCTTGTAAATGTTTAATATAAGCACAGAACACCGCTGCTTCCAGTATAACCACCCCCTGAGCTTTATGCCTGAGCAAACATCATTTAAGACCAAGAATCGCTGGGCTATGCATACCCCCCCGTAGACCTCGTTTTAAACGCCTCGTCAGAAATGTAACTACCTGTAAATATGTGATATGAGCACTGCACTCTACTGTGGTTAGATGTCGTTGTAAATAACAAACATTGTAAATTTGAAAGTGAATTCGTCAATTTTTTTTTCTTCTTGGCTAAATAATGGTTGAAGAGGTCATCATCTCAGTTAGGGGTGTGAAAAAAAATCGATTTGGCAATATATCGTGATTTTTGGCCGCCCAATATAATATCAATTTTTCAGCTCCTAATATCGATTTTTTTTAGGAAAATTGTTTGATTTTCACATTTAAATTGTTTAAAATTTTAAATGTGCAAAAACACTAACAATAAACTCAATTTTTGACTCAATTTGTCCTCTGAATGATCAATATCATCTGATGAACACATACAGCAACTTGATTTTTCATCTCTACTTTTAATTTTTACATTACATGGGTAGAATATCGCAAGATATCATGATATCGTATCGTGACCCACGTATCACTATACATATCGTATTGCGAGGTCCTTGCCAGTACTCACCCCTAATCTCAGTAATGTCATTGTTCTTGTACCCTCAGTACCAGTACTGATGCGCTTCCATGGCGTCATCATCCCAGCATTGACTAAGATGATGCATTTGACAAAAGTGTATGCTTTTACAATTAATGACTATTTGATATTCCAGGTCGAGTCCGTCTTTGTGCTGTTGCTCTCTCATGAACACAAGATCTTGCTAAGACAAGGCAATTCTTTGTGAAGCAGTTTGGATTCTTCCTCCACATTTTTCCTTTTAAATCTCACCTATGAAATCATGGAAGGACGGCCCATCTTCTCCTGCCCGCAAGAGAAAATTCAGTCAGACAAGCTACACAAAAAGACTGTGTCTAGCCATATTTCTTCCAGTCTCTTCTGTCCTCAGTGACTATTTGGTGCTTTTGTGAGTGTCAGAAATGCAGGATGGGCTTTAAGAGTCCCTCTTGGCTTATGAAACCTATATAATACGTCTCTGAAGTCATGTGTGACGGTGTGCTGTAAAGCCAGTAGAGCTCTATCATTCACAGAATGAAACAAAGTGGAACTCTGTAGGCCTTTGAAGATGTCATCCCCCTTCCCCAAGAAATCCTGAGTCTCTAAAAGAAGATTCAGAGAAGCCGGCTGTAAAAGATGTAGAGCTAAAATGTGTGCTAAATAAACTGGGGACGAGGCAGAAAAAAATTAATCTGTGGTGTACGACAGGAAGCTTAGATTTAACGCTATGAGTTGAGTTCATGAAAAACGGCAAAGACACAAGAATTTAAAGGGCAGCACTTAACTGTCGCATTAAAAGGAATTATCAATTATTCAGTTAATTTAAAAAAGAGATGTAGTTTTCTCTTTCTCATACCACGCCTTTGGATACATATTTTTTTTAATGCATTTTAAATTAACAACTTTAGCTTTTTTTTTTTTTTTTGATTGAAAGGCATTTATTATTTTAACAATGAAGCACACTGAAGGTCTTAATGTCAGTGTTAAAGCTGATTACCAGGATTTATTTTAGAAGACGTAAAATACAATGACGCTAACATTGTTTCACGCAAGAAATTTCAGAGATGCGTTTCCGACCCGGGAAACTTTACTGCAGTTCCAGATGTTCAATTACGCAATGAAATCTAGCGTTTGTCAATGATTGACTAGCTGGTTGTCTTTGTCTTTGACTGGATAAACTCTCTTTTTCCATTTGATGGCTCCTTAAGTGCTTAATAAAGCTGCTTGTGTCATGTTAAGAAACATCAGTCTTCCAGAATGAGCATGTCACAGTTTTCACAATTTCTTTCAAGCTCAAATAATAACTGCAAATGTTTGATAGCTAGCTCGCAAGCCACTGATTCTCCACCTGGCATCTCAAAACAGATAGCAGCATTACATAACCAGTTGTGTTGGCTTTTATCATGTCGAACCGTCTCGGCGATACGATACGATTTTCAGCAGTATCGGCAAGTATTTCCAACATTGGTGTCGGAACAGCTACACCTTAAGTCCTTACAGATTCTATATATGTCAGTTGATGTATCCTCTGGATCTGTGTATGTGGTGGTAATGACTCGCTACATTATTTAGAAGTCAACAACTTCAAGAAAAAAAATGAAGTGAAAATCGGATAAAACAGTATAAATTAATACTGCGTTCCACCTGAGAAACTGTTCAGCTCTCTGCGTACCACCATGATGACCATTTTTTTTAAAATATAGCTATATATGCCTTCTCAATTAGCTTTAAACACACTGGAGAGATGTTTATTCCTTGTTGTGTTTTTTTTTTTTTTTTTAACCTAATTTGCAATTCAGTTGCCTTTACTGAATTTACAACTCTGTCCAACAATTCTCACATACTCATACTCTCATACAGAGCAAAATAAACACACTCAAAAGTAGTTACATTTGCATTGCAACTGAATATGCAGCAAATATTTTTTATAAGAATATAATTATCTTAAGCTACACATTTTGTTTGAAATGTATTTATAATGCACTGTATGTTTCTGATTTTTTTTTTTTAAAAGTGAAAATGTGGAAAAAATGTGGAAAGTCATGATGTTTCCCCACGTACCACCAGAGAGCTCTTGTGTACCACTGGTGGTACACGTACCACAGTTTGCGCACCACTGGTGTAAATGAATACAGTGATCCCTTATTTTTCGCGGATGTTCAGATATTCTGCCTCCCCCACCCCTTTCTGCTTTCTTTACCTTCTAAACTGAAAAATATATTTACAAAAATTGTATTTATTTTTATTGCAACTTGAAAATGTGGAAATGACAAAAGAACTATAATTATATGACAATAACTAGTAAGTAGTCAGGCAGCAGTCTGAAGCGTTGGTGTCCATGAACCTGCAGTTGGCTTCTGTTTGGCTGTTAAATGGTTGAAAAAAACCCAAACCAGACCAAACAACAAACCGGGCCATTCTTGGTCTGGGCCTGACCATCCTTGAACCTCCACCTCAGTGTGATTCAGCCTGGCCGTGCTGCCGATCCGGGTATCCGTCTTTCCTCCCGCTGCCGCGTGGAGGGACGGAGGTTCATTATCTTCCTTTTACGAAGCCACGAGTAGTCATTTCTTCTGCTGAAGCTCTGAGGCTTATAAAATTATATTTCGAGCCAATCCTGAATTTATTGTTATAAGATGTTTTCAATTTTGCCTCTTTAACATGCACAGTACTTCGCCGCCATTATCATGCATTTAGTTCACCGTGTTCAAGGCCGTGAATCTCTGCACTTTCCTCAGATAGGACATTTTTGTGGCAACGGCAATTTCAAAAACACACAAAAATGAAAATGTTTCTCGCCGAGAACAAAGATTAATCTTAATGGAGCAAGAGACAAACCTGTGTTGAGTCCCAAACACATCGCTCTTTCTTGCCCCCCACTAAAAAAATAAAATAAAATGAAAGAAATTTTTTTTTTTCAGCCGTAAAAAGCAAGTTTGTTTGATGAAAGGACGGAGACTCGTGAAGCTGTTTATGCAGCTCGTGTCCCAGCTTTACTGCTGCATTGTCCTTTTAGAACCCTTCAGCCACAATCTGCAAACACTGGTCAGGTTACTGTCTTTTCTCCTTCAACAGTCACTTTGTTTGAGCTCATTTCCCATTTGTTCGGCGCTTAAATGTCACACCTCCGCACATTTTCTGCTCTATTTTTTTTTGTCAGTTTTCACCTTTGGTCCAGCCACATCACACCCTGTGCATTGTCACAGATCTTTTCCCATGATTTTATTATTTTTTTCAACTTATTTAGTAAATGATTATGATAATTATGGTTCAACTGTTGTTGGGTTCTGATCTGGTGCAACTCATGTAATTTGATTGATTGAAGTGTTTTTCCGACCGTTATATTACAATAGAACGGGTCCACATCTTGTTCTCTTATTAAACTAAATAACCTTCTGTTATTCATCTTATTTACACAACAGCATGTCATTTCTCTCTCCACACGGTCGGGCATTTACAATTCTCCTCCGCTCTCGGGAGGTGAGCGCGGTCGGATCAACCATCTGAAAAGCAGACAGAAATAGTCTGCGCTCTTTGAACGTTCTCAGGGCGATGGCGGCTGCATCGTCCGGCCGGAGCGGTTCTGGAAGCTCAGAAATATGCACCGATGCACCGACAAAAGTTGCACACTTTGTAGATAATTGTCATAAAAGGAAATGGTCCAATGTTTAGTTCAATGTACAGTTCAAATAATTGCTCAGCAGTTCTGGCACCAGTGATTATGGGCTGTAGCCCAGAGCGGCATCTTGGCAGTGGGGGCACGAGCGCAAAAAATAAAAAAGTCCTACAAACATATCACTGAATTGATATTTTTTTGATCCTAAGAGAGAAGCGGGGCCCACTGTAAACTGGACAGCTGTTACAGTCGGAGGGGAGGGGAAGGGTTTCGGCGTAACTCATCAGTTGTAGAGCATAAAACTGAGCTTAAGTCTGAAAAAGATCTCCATCATTTGTCCATCATGATCACAGATCGTGGGGGTAGAGCTGAGCGATTTTATCGATTCTGCGATGTATATATCGATATTTTATTGAGTATTGAGTATCGATTTTTCATCAGTGGGTATCGATATTCTAATCTTCTTTCAAAACCCCCCTGTTCCACCTTTAAAAGCTTGCAAACAACAATTTGCAATGGTTAAATAAATGAAACTATTTTTCTCAACACATCTTTTATTCATTTTGTCCAGCATTTGCAAGCTGCCTGTCAAACATATAATGTGTAATTGATGCTTTCAGTTCAATTAAATCAAACAAAGTCATTGAAACACTCACAAGATGTCACCAAAATCACTTTGTCTCTTTAAAATCTTTCGGAAAATTGATGTAAATGTATTGTAAGATAAATATCGATATATATTGTATCGTGAGCTGAATATCGTGTATCGTTTCGTATCGCGAGATGAGTGTATCGTTACAGCCCTATTTAGGGGCACCATGATGGTGTCTGGAAAACGCTATATAAGTGGAGGCCATTACCATTTACCATGTGGTAGTAGTAACTTCTATTTCATGCATTTTTGTGTGATGGGTGTAGGCAAGGGTATTAACCCTCTGGACTCAACGTATAAACCAGCACATCAAAATTACACGACTGCTTTAAGTAGACGAAGCAGCAAGATGCAGTGAGTCCAAGTAAGACAGTGCGGACTTCAAACTATGTACCGGTTTTTAAATTGTGTTAATAGAGAATAACTGGAGTTCCGATCAATAATTTCCACCTCTTTTTTATTCCCCTGAATATTGTTGCCACGTTTGATGCAGGAAAGAAATGATGCCAAACGTGGCAAGATAAACAGTTTTTAAAGTGAAATAAAAAGGGTAAACTCAAAAAGTGGTCCATAACGGGCAATTACACGCCGGACCCCAGAGGGTTAGATGGAGCATTTCAAACTGAAGTAATTCAGAGCGCTTTGAAGTTGAAGTAATGCATCAGAACATGAAGAAGAATAACAGCAGGGCTGAGATCATTACGACGAAAGGAAAACTCGACTGAAGGCAGGAGTTAATAAAGAGAACTGAAGGAGGAATATAGGTGGGTCAGTTACAGAGCAGGATAAGGTGCAGAAGAAAATACAAAAGCTGTAACCTGACAGTTTCCTTTATTTAATAAAGGGGAAAAAAGCCCTTTACTTCAGGATCAATGTAAATTACTGTATCTAGATTTAATTAAGATTTCATGATAAATTCAGACTGGAAGGGGTGATTTTTATTCCATGTGGATATTGATCTCTTTTCTTCTATTTTTCACCTTTTTTTTTTTTTTTTTTTTTTGGACTGTATTTAGAATCTAACAATGCAAAAGTTCCATTAGTTACCATTAGATTATATTTCCTGTTTCGTATGAACGTCAGTCAGTGACCTGAATGCCTGAATTTGAATGTTTGTCTCCATGTGAGGTTGCGTGTTCCCTGAATACCGATCCAGGGT
This sequence comes from Hirundichthys speculiger, assembly GCA_018398805.1. Taxonomy (NCBI): domain Eukaryota; kingdom Metazoa; phylum Chordata; class Actinopteri; order Beloniformes; family Exocoetidae; genus Hirundichthys; species Hirundichthys speculiger. The sequence continues at coordinate 75,926 of JAGFBZ010001660.1, read as the reverse complement.
TGCATGCATCTGTGAGTTTGATCAGGTTCCCCTTCAGCCAAGGACTCCCTTTTTGTCATTAAGATAGATAACATCTATTCTGCGAATCGTTTCACCTCACAGCCAGCACAATCGATAAATAGCTTCGCCTATTTCGGCCTCATTTCATCTTGATTCACCCCCACTGTTAAAATAACAAAGATTCTGCTGGATTATGCCAAAATGCTGCTGATTTAAGGACCCGCACCCCAGCACCCCAGTAAGCACCCGTGTCCGTACGGATGTTCACCAGCAAACATACGTGTCTGTATGGACGTTCACCAGTAAACACCCGTGTCTGTACGGATGTTCACCAGTAAACATACGTGTCTGTACGGATGTTCACCAGTAAACATACGTGTCTGTATGGATGTTCACCAGTAAACACACGTATCCGTATGGATGTTCACCAGTAAACATGCGTGTCCGTACGGATGTTCACCAGCAAACATACGTGTCTGTATGGACGTTCACCAGTAAACACACGTATCTGTATGGATGTTCACCAGTAAACACCCGTATCCGTACGGATGTTCACCAGTAAACACCCGTATCCGTACGGATGTTCACCAGTAAACACCCGTATCCGTACGGATGTTCACCAGTAAACACCCGTATCCGTACGGATGTTCACCAGTAAACATACGTGTCTGTATGGATGTTCACCAGTAAACACCCATGTCTGTATGGATGTTCACCAGTAAACACCCGTGTCCGTACGGATGTTCACCAGTAAACACCCGTGTCCGTACGGATGTTCACCAGTAAACACCCATGTCCGTACGGATGTTCACCAGTAAACATACATGTCTGTATGGATGTTCACCAGTAAACACCCATGTCTGTATGGATGTTCACCAGTAAACACCCGTGTCCGTATGGATGTTCACCAGTAAACACTCGTGTTCGTACCAGTAAACATACGTGTCTGTATGGATGTTCACCAGTAAACACCCGTGTCCGTACGGATGTTCACCAGTAAACATACATGTCTGTACGGATGTTCACTAAAACCCGATACCGACTTTTATTTGCAGCATTTCTGTCCGGACAGTTTAATCAGCTAACAATGTGCACCTTTCCTTCTCGATCTCTGCTGTTGCCCTAAAACACTTAGAAACACATCGGGACGGCCCTATTGTCTCCTTGATTAATGGGATCTTAATTGCAGTCCCCATCCGGTTATTTTTAAACGACTGCAGGGCAAAGCCCGGAGGAATAAACGCGTTTTCAGCCCAGACGGGTACGATTCATCTCGGGACTGAATGGAGCTGTGAGTAGGGTTAAAGTTAGGGGTTAAGGTTATGAGTGTAATGAATGGCATAACAGAGAAATGGATATTTTATTCCTCATTCAGTTTCATATAAGATTAGAATAGTTTTTTATCACATATACATCTATATTAGGTGTTCCTTAAGTTGCTACGGAAAGTTCAGAAACATCCCACCTCTACTCTGATCGTGTTATGTTTTGCAGTTCACGTCTGTTTCTTTTACAACAACGCTTTGCTGTCAAAATTAACAGTTGAAATTGGTGTGAAACACAATGTATCAGGCCGCCGCTTATCTCCAGTATTTCTGCTGGATGTTTCCTGGAATTGTTCGCCTGTCACGGTCTCCCGGCGCAGTGTACGCACGCTGACAAGAGGCATATTCAAAGCGCCGAAATGAAGGAGTGTCTGAAATTGAAATGTCAGGTTGAAATGAGCTCGCCGTGAATTAGAAAGAGGAAATGGGAAAGACAAGCCCATTATGCAGCAGAATCTCGTGTTGACATTTTTTGCGCGCGCCGTGTTTATCGAGTCTGTCCGGGCGCTTTGATGTTGAGAGTCAAAGAAATTGGCGTTTTTTTCACAGAAAACAATCAAGATTTCATTCTGTGGAGTATCACAGTCAGAGCGCTGCAGTGACTTTTGTTCCCCCTCCGTTAATCGGTTGTCTTGAAAGTTCCCCGTGGATGTCCCGCCCTCTCAATACGTCCAGGCCGAGAGGATCTGTAAATGAAAAGAAATGAGGTCTTATTAAATCTGAAGAACGGACGGTAAAAGAGAAATCCAGTCGATGGTCAGCGGCCTGCCTGCACGCGGGGATTCCTCTTTTCTCTCCGGTTTAATCTTCCAGTGCAATTGTGAAGTGTGCATGCGTCCGGGTTTCTAAGGGGACCAATTAAGGACCGCGGGGCCAGAAGTCTGAACTGTGGCTGCCCGAACGGCTCACGGGCTGCAGCGGACCTGATCCATAGTCGATCGATAAACAAGCTCCCCGGTCTCAGCCAATGGAGGCCAACAATGAAATTCAACAAAGGAAAGGAAAGGAAGAGAGGGTAGGATTGGGGGTGGGGGGGGGGGGGGGTGAGGGGGGGGTCACGCACGTGGAAAACTGTTTGCTATTGATGTTGTCGTTGCATAATGCAAGATGTTTTTGCAAAGGCAACTGGTCCGATAAATATATAATAGGTGCTTTTTTAAAAAAAGGATGAGACCTTAAAAAGGGCTTCGGGCAAAAACCCGAGAATTTTCCGTCCTCTTGAGCTCCATTGTGAGTACGAGTATATGTGTGGTTCATTTTATGTCCTTCCTTCCGGCTGAATATGACGTTTGTTGCCCCCCCTCAGATACTTGGGTAGTATACTGCTGACGTTCAGCTCTCTGCTGACCTACGAGGGGTAATGACGACCTCCAGTAACAGCAGGCCTGCTTTTAAAGAACAACCCCCCCAGGGCAGAACAGAGCCGGTGATGTCATGAACCATTTCACAGGGATCCTGAATACTCTTTAGTAGGGGTGCACGATAACTATCGCGCCGATAACATTAAATTATGACGTAATCCCGATAACTCGATATCACGACGAATAGTCCCAATAACATATACATTTTTGTCAACACAGCAGTGCCTCGCTCCCTCTGAGCCTTGAATAACCGGCAGTGTCTGTTATGTTCAAGGGACATCAGCATAATCAGAAAAATGATTACTCAATAAGGAAAATTAAGAATACCCCCTCATGCCAGAAAACAACTCGTTAACTCTGTCATAATTTTGGTAGTTGCTGACTTGAATTGATATTAGAAGTATTCTCCTTCATGTTACACATAAAAAAAAAGAAAAAAATAGAAAAGGCTGAAATAATGACTAACAAATGAGGGAACGTGGGAATTTACGTTACACCTTGAATGCAGCCTGCAGCACATCGTACTGATCACAACAAACATGGCGGCGTGGAACTTCGTTAAAGTTTCAGAAGAAGATAGTTTGGTGGTTATTTGTGACGAATCCTCTGAGCGAATTCTACGAGGAGGGAAGCACAAGCTTTAATACGTAAAACCTGATCAGCCACCTACAACATAACAATGGCTTCCATGGAGTTTCGAAATCGCGCTAATGTGAGCTAACGGAAGCTAATGCTAAAGTGCGCAAGCCAACAGCAGTCTCCCCTCCCCTCCCCTTCCTCATTCCTCTCATCTAAAGCTTCCATGAGATTAAAAAGTAAAAAACAAAAACTACTGAATCTCATTTACTTTAATTAAAGGTATTAATTTAAATGAAACCACAAACCAAGATTAACATTAAATGTTAATCTTTTTCAGTTTGTAATTTTGATGCATGTATTTCCATCAATTCAAGGAGCCTTTATTTTTTTATATCAATCAGTAATGCACCTTATTTAAGTTAATGTGAGATATCAAATAGGTTTGTTTGATAGCTTTACAAAAATGTTTGAGAGGCTTGCCAATAGTTTTTCATTGGAAAAAATAAATATCTGTTCATCTAAAAAGTCAAAACTATTTTTGATTTTGTTCATAGTATTGATGTAATGATCTTAGGTGTATATGTGTGTGTTATCGGTTATCGGTATCGGCCTTTAGGAGCTGAAAGTTATCGGTTTTAAAAAACAGTTATCATGCGTCCCTACTCTTTACCTTAAGTGGTGTAAAGTCCGTAATGTGTTGACAGCTGCAGTGACTGATTTAATTTAATCAACGGACATAGTTTTATCTAGAATGATTGGTGTCTCTGAAATGTATGTCCATATATGGTAAATGGACTAAATGGTCTCGTTGATGACTGTTGGTTAAATTTTCACTATATAGGTATAGTTTATCAATTATTAGTGAGTTCTCTTGAGGCAATAAAAAAAACACTTAACAAACACTTTACTAGACCATCAGACAGAGAGTGCAAGTGGATTTAATCTCCAGTTTGTATACAAAATTGAAAGGTCATTAACTTCACATGAAAACATCAGGACCTTGGACAAGTTCTCTAGATGCCTACGTGTCAAAACTTAGCAAACTTGGTGGAATCAGAACGATAACAGAAAATGTCCTTCAACAGACCAGAATTTAAAGCACAAGTCATGGACATATGAATCTGCAATAAGACCCCAAAATGCAGTTTTAATATTACAATCACTCAACACATTAATTCTGATATATGGACCGTAATGCCAGGGATAAGAGCCACCGGCTACTTCTCAAGAAACGACTGCCATGTGATGTGCAGCCTCTTCAAAAATGGCACCAGTCCCTCCACCGACAGAGCAAACATTTGGTCTGGCAGTCCGGAGTAAATCCCAGGTGGGAGTTTGTTCTGCTGTGGGCGCACTTTGGTGATGATGCGGTCCCGTTGGCATCATCAGTGGAGAGATCAGTCGAGTGTGAGGCGACAGAAATGAGAACCGGTGTGGAGCTGAAAGGCAAGACTGTCTCCCGATCGGTCATTGTTTCCACCTTCCCTAAGGGTCACGAATTGTTCACAGATACGAGTTAAGTTAATAGGTGGACGTTTGAGTCAAAAATGGTTGAGCAAAAGCAACTCCTCTTGGTTTTTCCTTTTTTAGGGGCTGCCACAGCAGATCATAATTTCCCAGGTGTTCATTTGGCATAAATTTTACATCAGATGCCCTTCCTGATTAGAAAACAAGCTCTTTTGTCCGGGCTTGGGACAATTTCTATGGGAACACTTGCTTGTGACGCTGGGTTTTCCTTTGCAATATCTTCCAAAATAAATGTTAATATTATCCATTTATTTATTTTTCTTCAGTAAAAATACTTTTAGATAAATGACTAAACTTGACATCACAACATATTTCAGTATCTATATATTGAGTATCTATTTTAATACGGATATATTTGGGATGTTCTGCAACATGTCGATGAGCATCTTTTACAACATTTTGAGGAGCAAGTGCAGACTAGGGGTGAGTATTGGCAAGGACCTCGCAATACAATATGTATCATGATACTTGGGTCACGATAGGATATTATCGCGATATCACGATATATTGCTATATTTTACCCAGTTAATATCAAAATTAAAAGTAGAGATGAGAAATCAAGTTGCTGTATATGTTCATCAGATGATATTGATCATTCAGAGGACAAATTGAGTCAAAACTATTTGCTTCAAAACAACCATTGTTTATTATTAGTTATATTGCACATTTAAGTATTTTCCTAAAAAATCAATTAAGGGAGCTGAAAAATTGATATTATATTGGACGGTAAATCGCGATATATTACCAAATCGATTTTTTTTCACACCCCTAGTGCAGACTATCTGTCTTGGACTGTCCTTCAATGTTTTCATCTTCCTGTCCTGTCTCCACTCATGGGAGTCCCGTTCGGTTTGGTGTATGCAGTTTGTCGCTACAGATTTGCTCCAAGTGCACCCGCAGACCTTCAGATGCCTCGTGCTGTAGTCTTTCCACAGTCCACCTCAACCTTTGGAGACGTAATCTTATTGAGTTTCTCTTCTTTTGCTGCAGGGACCAGAAGCATTTTCAGTCCGACTGCGACATCAGCCGCCGTTAAGACGGGGGTTTCAAAATTTTTGACAACTGCCTTGTAGCCTTTGGAACCGTTTGTTGATGACGGCATCTCCAACATGAACTGACAGCTCTCTCTCCTGACAAGAAGGAGACTTGAAGAAAAAAACCGTCACGCTTTGGTTGATTCAAGTTAATATTGGCCCTAAGAAATTTTTTTTTCTTATTAGATCAACTTCTTAATAGTCTTCAAAATTAAGGAATATATTTGAAAAGAAAAAAAAAACATGTTTAATGATGATTTTAAATTCACTAAAATAATGATAGTTTTTGAAATTAATGTTCTTATCAAGATGGTAAATGCAAGTTAAAGCCGTTCAAACAGAAGTGACTTTAAAATGTCGTCGTGGTTTATTTGTGGATTACAGCATGTGATTCTGATTTATTACAGTTGGGGAACGTTTGCTCCTCCTCCTCCTCCAGTTTGATCATTTCTGCAGGAGCGTCTTGGCCCACCTGCTAGTGCTGCACGATTTTCTTTTCTGAGACTTTGGGGATGAAAAAAGGAGGCTGATACATGGTTTTTGGGGGCGCTCTCCCACGTTTGTTGCCACATTGCAGCTCTGCAGCACCGTGGATGGAAACAAAATGGACGTCTTTTAATAACTAACATTTGTGGACATGGATTACTCGGACGTTTAAAGACCCGTTTGTGTTTGATCGTGATATCGGGAGTCGATCGCTTTTGTACAGTTGATTTTTGTCACAGTTGTTCTTCCGTTTCCTTTTCGTTTGAAGGTGGTCATGAATTCTGGAGAATTTGTTATATTTAGGTAGACAATCTCAAAATGTTCTCGTAAATTTTGCAAGATTTAGCTTGAATGGGTAGAGAACTGTCACCATGGCAACCAGTACACATTAATAGTCTATGTACCCTTTTTTTTTCCCAGTGGCACTGCAAGACATGTTTTCAGTGTTTCATCAGAAATATAATATAATATAGGAAATGTCAGGTTTTATTATGATTCATAAGAGCTCAGCTTTGATATTCTTGGTTTCATATTTCCACCAGTTCCTTGTTTTTGTTGCCCCCCCCCCCACCACCATGACAAATTTACACGTTTTTGCATGTCCATTGTTCTTTCCTTTGTCATTTCATTATATCAGACCATTGGCTCCCCCTAGAAAATATTACCTGCTTATATAACCAGCCTGTCAGCCGGAGAAATGGCAGCAGCCACATCCTGTTGACATCCAGCGGATGTAAGACAGAAGGTGACATGGATTTATATTAAAATTCAATTCAATTTTATATGTATAGCATCTGTTACAATGTCAGTTGTCTCTAGGCGCTTTATAGAGACCCAGATCATGACCCCCAACCAAATATCATTAACTAAAATTATAACATTAAATCCTAATCAAGGATAATGGCAGGTAAAAAACTCCCACAGAGGGGAAAAAAAAACCTTTACCGTAAACAGTGGCAAGAAAAAACTCCACTTTAAGAGGAAGAAACCTTGAGCAGGACCTGGATCATATGGAGGGACCTTCCTGATGAAGACCAGCTGGGTAAAGAAAGAAAAAGAGAGGAGAGACAGGACAGAGAGAGGATGGAGGACACAAATGACTGAATGAAATAACTATATAAACAGATGCAGGTAGCAGCACTGAGGTGAGATGGTCAGAGGATTAGATCACCGGTTACCATGGCAGCCGGCACCCTGAACACATCTACACACACAGGTGGAGGTAAACGCTGATTAGGATTTAATATTATTAATTTTAGTTAATGATATTTGCTCGGGGGTCATAATCTGGGTCTCTGTAAAGCGCCTAGAGACAACTGACATTGTAACAGACGCTATACATAAAACTGAATTGAATTAATAGTTGTGAAAAAGGCACTTTAATGTCTGAATTTGTCATACTGGGAGTAGATCATGATCAGAAATCAGATCAGGAATCATAAGTAAAATTGTTTTGAATCGATAATCGATTTTAAATCGAATCATATCCCCAAAAAATTGGAATCGAATTGAATCGTGAGATAGTAAAAGATTCACACCCCTAGCAGCGTTCCTGGATGTTCATGCCGAGGTGCTGGACGTGGTTAGACCACCTGGACCAACTCTTCGGCCTCTTTACCAGGCGAAATGGAAATCTGGGGGGAAGCTGCCCCCCCGACAGTTTTGATGCGCGTTGTTGCCTCGGTAAAAGCTCGAATCCGCATCTCTGGTGGTGTCCTGTGGGGGGGTGGGGGTGGGGTTGCTTTAGCAGTCTGCTGTGTTAGGCCCTTAGTTACAGACTATTTGAATTCACACAGCTGATGGATGGATGGCCACAGAGCTTATTTATTTTTTATTTTCTTGTGTTTCTGACTGTGTGTGTCTATTAACATCAGTGTGATTGATGTTTCCCTCTCGCGTTCAGGCGACTCAGGCGACGGCCAAAATTCTGCTTGGATGTGCCATTGATTTGTTGGCGTCCTGTACCATTTAGACATCTTAATGTGCGTCTTACCTGCTTTAATTTCTTCAAAATGTTTTTCGGATTCTGAGTCGCTGTCGTGCTTCGTTTTTTTCTAGGGGACGGTGTTGCAGCATCAGTTGTCGATGCCTTTCCCTTCTCATAAATAAAAAAAAATGCTACGTATAACATGGTGGCTTGCATAACGTCGTGCGTGGGATGTTACACTGACGATATGTGAAATGTTGGGCGACACAGAGCGTTTGGTCAAAGAAAATGAAACGACATTTTTGAAAGTAGACGTGATATTTTGGGTTCTTCTGATCCAAGAGGGGATTTAATAAAAATCTTCCTCATGAAAATGTAACACTTGGTCATTAAATTAGTTTGACAAACCACATTTGCCAAAAGTCTTGTCAAGTTAATAAGCTGCAACGACAGCGACAATATTAAGATTACTAAATAAGACGAGAGGTCGTCCTCTTGTCTCATGATTATGCAGATTAGCTGTAGTTGGTGACGGCTGATCACAGGAGTCATGTGACTCACACACATGAACAACAGCGGCTTCAAAGAGACTGGACTGACGATAAGGGTCCCGTCTAACCCTTATTGTCATTCCAGTCTCTTTCATGAGTTAAATAAGTACGTAGGTGGCACCTTTTTTGAAAACGGTTCATCAAATTCTCTAAATGTTGAAAGGAGAAAAAGAGCTTCAGTGCTTTCTTTATCGCCATCTAAAGCAAATCAAAAGCGCCGTGGCCTCTTGGAACTCTCCCATTGTTGCTTGCAGCTGCAATATTGAGAGTTAAGCTAATTTATTTTCATACTTTCATTCTCTTTGAATTCATGTGGAGAAATGTGAGTGGCAGGACTATTATTAATGTTATGACGGTATATCTTTTGGCTTTTTCTTTTAATCGATTGAAATCACAACCTTGGGGAATGCGTGGTATTCTGTCTGGGTTGGTAGCCTGCATGGATTTTTGTAGTTCATCTTTTTCTAACAGCTGCAGCTTCACCACATGAAATGCATATCTCGACCACTTGGAGTGTTCGTTTCATCATCTCTTAAATCCTTCACCTCTTGTCCTTCCTTGAACCTGCGTCTTTTGCAGCGAGGTCAATGACTACGTAAAAAAATGCAGGTAGCATCAAAGAGGTGGGAGGCAATTTCTTTTTAACTTTCTGACAGAACCAGAGAGAGAGAGAGAGAGAGAGAGATCGAGAGAGATCGAGAGAGAGAGAGATCGAGAGAGAGATCCATGTATGATTTAGTGGCAAGGAGGGTGATGGGTTCTCTGTTAGCATTAGCTCTGGTCCATAGGTCTGTCCCACACCAGAGCTATGTTAACATCAGTCAGCTGCAGCATTGTACTAATATAATTAATAAAGTAACGTTAACATCACTAGCCTCACCTTATACCTAACAAAATAAATATCCAGGGCCATATATATTTGTAGACAACAAGGCAGGCTTATAGGTGGCTAGCGAGTTAGCCGGAATGCTAACGGAGAGATGTTTTCACTCATCACCCTCCCTGCTGCTAAATCATATTACTTTTACTAAACGGTGGTTAAATCAATCATCTAATAAACAAAGTAAACTTACCTTGGAGTAAAAGTTGGCGTGTTTTGTAACTTTCCCCACGTTCAGTTGACTGTGGGGACGGACACATAACTGAACCAACTGTTTGTTTTATCTTGTTAAAGGGAATAAAAATGTCCCTCCAAACGTTCTGGACACCTCGAGTCACTGTTGCAGGTCCCCAGCAGCAATATTTCACCATGGAGGTATTATAGTATAATATTAACACTGATGATACACATCGGAAAAATAGCGAATTAACACAGTCCTTAATGGAGGAGCAGCTAGAATGTCCGACCTAGCAACAGTAACTAGGGAGGGGGCGGTGCTTACCGAAAGGTCAACTTAGGAGTGAGTGGTTGTCTGTCCCTGTGAAGGACAGGTGACTTGTCCAATGTACGTTTACTTGTTTACTGTCTGGTGTACACTTGTACACTGCAGCCCACCTGCATGTGGACCGGGGTGGAAAGAATAAAAAGTTAATTAAAAATGACAGAAAAAGATATTGTTTCTAATGTATTCACTGAAATGAAACTCCAAGTAAAAGTTTAAAGCTACTTTTGCTTTTGATCTTTTTATAACACTTTATATAACAGTGTAATGATGTGAGTTTTGAATAAGCTTTTTCACAGTATTCCAGAACAGGCCTCTGTACAGCGATGTCCCCAAAAGATCAAAGGCATCATTAAAATGGTAACGAAAACAGACTGCACAAGACACAAAACGCAAAATGTGATGTTAGTAGCTCCGAAATAGTAAATGACTCTTAGCCTTTTAATTTAACACTTGCAACTCCTGAATTAGCGGCTGCTCGTGGAAAATATCTTCTCTCTGCAGCCGTTTCTTCTCTGTGTGATTTGTGTAGGTGTCGTTGAGGACTTGTGGCATTAACACATTTGTAACTGCAACTGCGTTTGTCCTTCAAACACGGTTAGAGTGAGAATTGCTAAATCAAACACCGGCGCTCATTTCTCAGTCGCCCTCCAGCTTTGAACTCTGGCGCGGCTGCTGATAATCAGTTGAGATAGCAAATCAATCCTTATCTGAACCAACTGGATCTCTCCTCTTTTTATTCGCTCGGCAGAGAGCGGGCTTTGCTTTTCCATTACAGTGCCGACGGTGATCACAAGCTACGCCGAACAGAGAAAAAAAGGGAGTCGTTATGGATCATCGACCGCACGCGCCATTGTTTGTGCGTTGGGTTTTTATCGGGAATTAAGGATCTGTTCCTCACAGAATGAACGTGCGGCTCGCATCCGTTATAAGGATTAAGATCAGATTGTCAAATAATCCAAGTCCCCACGAACCTGTGTTGCAATGTTTAGTGAGAGGCCCTGAAGTTGATTTAAGCTGATAACTGTTTGTCTAATACGTATGCGTGCATATTCATGGATTTATGTACCGTTGGGGGCGGAAAAAACGGAGCTCCTGGTCATCAGAGCTGCAGAACTGAAATGAGAGGATTTTATTTACATTTTCATGACCACGTCTTGACTGAGAGTGTTGATATAGTTGTAGCTAGTGGTGAGTATTGGCAAGGACCTCACAATACGATATGTATCACGATGCACAGGTCACGATATCACGGTATCACGGTATATTGCGATATTCTACCCAGTTATCAAAATTCAGAGGACATATTGGGTCAAAACTATTTGCTTCAGAACAATTTATTGTTTATTATTAGGGGTGCACGATAACTATCGGGCTGAAAACTGGAAATGATGACGTCATTCCGATAAGTACGATATCACGACAAATAGCCCCGATAACGTTTATGATTTTGTCAACACGGCAGTGCCTCGCTCCCTCTGAGTCTCAAATGACCGGCAGTGAATGTTATGTTCAAGTAATGTCGGCAAATCAGAAAATCAAGAATACCCCCTCATGCCAGAAAACAACTTAAGTTGGTCATAATTTTAGTAGTTGCTAACTTGAATCGATATTCGCAGTATTTTCCCTCATGTTACACATAAAAAAGAAATAAAATAGCAAAGACTGAAAGAACGACTAGCAAACGAGGGAACGTCGTAATTTACGTTACACCTTGAATGCAACATGCATTGTGCTGATCACAACAAACATGGCGGCGATGGCATGGAGCTTCATTAAAGTTTCAGAAGAAGATAGTTTGGTGGTTATTTGTGATAAATGCACCAAGCAAATTCTACGAGGAGGGAAGCACAAGCTTTAATACGTCAAACCTGATCAGCCACCTACAACATAACAATCGCTTCCATGGAGTTTTGAAATCGTGCTAACGCGAGCAATTTCTAATGTGCGCAAACCAGCAGCAGTAGTCTCCCCTCCCCTTTCCTCTCCCTCATCTCTCTCATCTAAAGCTTCCATGAGATAAAAAAAAAACAAAAAAAATCACTGAACCACATTTACTTTAATTAAAGGCATTAATTTGAATGGAACCACAAGTCAAAATCCTTTAAATGTAAATCCTTTTCAGTTTGTAATTTTTCATGCATGTATTTCCATCAGTTCAAGGAGCCTTTATTTTTTTATATCAGTCAGTAATGAACCTTATTTAAGTTGATGTGAGATATCAAATAGGTTTGTTTGATAGCTTTACAAAAATGTTTGAGAGGCTTGCCAGTAGTTTTTCAATGGAAAAAATAAATATCTTTTCATTTAAAGAGTCTGAACTATTTTTGATTTTGTTCATAGTATTGATGTAATGATCTTAGGTACTGTATATGTGTGTGTTATCGGTTATCGGTTTTTAAAAATACAATTATCGTGCATCCCTATTTATTATAAGTGTTTTTGCACATTTTGAATTTTCCTTAAAAATTGATATTAGCAGCTGAAAATTCGATATTATATTGGGCGACCGAAAATCACGATATATTGCCGAATCGATTTTTCTTTTTTCACACCCCTAGTTGTAGCAGGCTTTAATGTCAGGGTTTGTATTATCTATGCTCAGAAATGACTATTGTTTGGAGGAGCACAGTGGAGTGTGGACCTGGACTCTTGTGTGTGCACGTGTGCTGCAGTCACATTGTGGAGCACAAGACAGCAGGTAAAGCTGCTGTGGCAGTTCTCTGATGTGTCATCAGATGAGGTCAAATGCTGCTCCTGCAACAACAGGAGTCTTGGCACTTCAGACCTCTGCCCAGCATACTTCATCATTCTGAAGTAGACCGTCATGCCTTCACTAATGAAACAAATGCCATAAAATGTTTTCAGCAGAATGCACACATTATATTGAAACCGCCCACTTGATTTTTCAGTTTTAGCGCTTTACTAGACCTGTGTTTGAGATTCCTGGAGGATGATTTTAAATCACTTCAGTAGGACTTCAGCAGTGATTAGGGGTGTGGAAAAAAAATCGATCTGGCGATATATCGCGATTTTCGGCCACCCAATATAATATCGATTTTTCAGCTCCTAATATCAATTTTTTTAGGACAATTCATTCATTCACTTAAATGTGCAAAAACACTAATAATAAACAATTAATAGGTTGTTTTGAAGCGAAAAGTTTTGACTCAATTTGTCCTCTGAATGATCAATATCATCTGATAAACATATACAGCAACTTGATTTTTCATCTCTACTTTTAATTTTGATATTAACTGGGTAGAATATCACAATATATCGTGATATCACGATATCGTGATATCGTATCGTGACCCGAGTATCATGATACATGTCATATTGCGAGGTCCTTGCCAATACTCACCCCTAGCAATGACTATGTGCTACTGATGTTCAACCCATGGACTGTTTAAACGATGCGTGAACCCTCCAGTTAAGGGGCCCTGTAGGAGAGGTCTTCACGGGTCCACTTTCATGGACCTGAACCCGAAAGGACCCGTGAAAATTTGACCCGTAACTGACCCGACCCGACCTATTATCATAAGTCTGGGAGTCCGAACCCAAATGGACCCGCAATATCTGGACCCGAAACCGACCCAACCCGAGTGTTTAGTTTCCTACCACGAACTGAACCGAGTTACCCGAATAGAACCGAGACAATCCAGCACATAGTTATTCATGTTAAAAATTGTCTAGTGTTGAATAAAACTTGATTTTCTTACCTAAAGTTGTCTTCTTCTACCCGGTTCAGTTGCTACATAGGCTACGTGATGTAAACAACAATAAATCCACATTGTTGTTTTCTTTGTGGATACATATGCTATAGGTAGCGACTGCTAACACTGATAGCCTACACCGGTCAGGACGTGTCGTGAATATGTTCTCTCATCCAACCTTGTCATGTTGGCGATCCGTTGTGTTTTACAGCTGCCAGGCAAACCATTAATACCACGCTACGGCAACACAATTGTTTCATGACAAACATGCCACGTTAATTAATTTTGATATTAACTGGGTAGAATATCGCAATATATCGCGACATCGCGATATCGTGATATCGCATCGTGACCTGAGTATCACGATACATGTCATATTGCGAGGTCCTTGCCAATACTCACCCCTAACAATGACTACGTGCTACTGATGTTCAACCCATGGACTGTTCGAACGAACTGCGTGAACCCTCCGGTTAAGGGGCCCTGTAGGTTCCTACAAGCGTCCTTTTGTCTGAACATCCTCATTTCAAGTGTTGCTACCGGAACATCATCCGGAATAAAACGGTTGCAGCTGGGACTCGTCATGACGAGAAGTCCCCCCGCAGGCCTTCTCGCAGCCGGTACCAGCTGTTGAGCTCCACCGTTGAGTAGGGGTGTGAAAAATAAATCGATTTAACAATATATCGCGATTTTCAGTCACCCAATATAATATTGATTTTTCAGCTCCTAATATTGATTTTTTCGATTTTTTTCAAAAACATTAATAATAAACAATAAATAGGTTGTTTTGAAGCAAATAGTTTTGACTCAATTTGTCCTCTGATGATCAATATCATCTGATTATATTGATATTGATATTAACTGGGTAGAATATCGCAATATATCGGGATATTGTGATCGTATCATGACCCAGGTATCCTTGCCAATACTCACCCCTACTGTTGGGCTCTACGCAGAGGAGCCAGCCAGGGTGATTGACTTCATGTTCCAGCGTAATTCCACTTGCAAAACTTCGTAAATGATTGTCCGTGGGTGGCTCAGCTCTTCGTCCAAGCAGCACTGTTGCCAAAGGCCAGTAGCCCGATGGCACGGCGTCCTTTTGCTGAGCCTCCCGCAGAGAATCATTTTAGGACCCTTCTTAGCAGAATTATGCTGGAACCTGCAGTTAATCATCCCAACCGTGGGCGTTCGAATTGGCTCCGGTCTCAAATGTTTTGTTGGCTGCATGAAATGACTGTTGCTGTTAGCACGACTAAGCTAAGCTCCATCCTCAGACCCTTCCGGACCAGCTACAACCAGTCACGTTGGTCTGTTAGTACAATTAACACCAGCACAAGAAAACACATTTTTATATGACCGTGATCATTCACAGCTCAGAAGCTGATATAATGCTAAAAGTTAAGTAACTATGGGCTAGTTGTCACAGCCTGCGGCAGAGCTAATGGGTAGCTGTCTATCAAATGATGTCCAGCAATTTGATTGGTCAGCTTTATTGCTTCATAAAATTTTATCTGCTGAGGTTGCAAAAACATTCACCTCCCCCGTACAAGATGTCAGACCTAACTATAGAAACCAAAACTGTCATTTGTACCAGGCAGCTAATAAATGATTCTTGGTTCAACCTAGTTGGCAGACAACATCCTCAGGGCACACAGCTCCACAGCTCAGGAAAAGGTGACAGGCAGGATGTCGATTGTGGGGTAAAAAAAAAAAAAGCACTAATGGTAACAAAAGGCAGCGTTCACACCAGTCCATTTTAAAATGCAGTTTTTAGCAGGAAAACAGATATGCATCTGGGCTCAGTGTTTAATGTGTTCTTCATCCACATCGTAATCACAATTACACATCCACACATGCCCAACGGACAAGCACATACGAGAACAGTTGTAAACTCGGCTGGAAAAAAATCTTTGTTGCACATTGATCGGATAATGTTTTCTCTGCTGTACAATTCAGCTGTTGGCAGTGTACCAACCAGCACACAGCAACTAGTTGTTTTTAAAACTACCATTAGCCACACATGGAACCAGTCTCATCACCATCAGGATGGTCATTTGCTGTCTAGCGCATTAGAGTAAAAGCTATTAATTTTTTTTCTTCAAAAAGACTTACTTTTTTTTTTGTTAAACAACAGAAACTATGATAATATGAATATGTATTTCCTCTTTAAGGAGAAGGGGAAGATGTGTAAGATGGCAAACTTTTATTATGAATAAATAATGCAAAGAGCTGTGCTAGAGAGTATGTTGAAGTTTATCCAAAGGAACCCATCAATATTGAAAGCTACCAAAGTACTGCGAAATGGTGCTATTTTTATCCACTAGGTGGCAGTTAGGGGTGAATATTGGCAAGGACCCGACAATACAATATGTATCGTGATACTAGGTTCACGATACGATATCGCAATATATTGTGATATTCTACGCAGTTAATATCAAAAATAAAAGTAGAGATGAAAAATCAAGTTGCTGTATATGTTCATCAGATGATATTGATCATTCAGAGGACAAATTGAGTCAAAACGATTTGCTTCAAAACAACCTATTTATTGTTTATTATTAGTGTTTTTGCACATTTAAGTTTAATGAATGAATTTTCCTATAAATCGATATTAGGAGCTGAAAAATCAATATTATTTTGGGCGGCCGAATATCGTGATATATCGCCAAATTGATTTTTTTTTCACACCTCTACAGGCAGTAATGTGTTGCATTTGGGGATTTTGCAGATATGACCGCTTCCAGTAAATAAAGAAATAAGCCAATGCAAGCAATCAATGGATCAGATCAACAATGGTGTACTACTGTGATGCTGCACAGTGTACATCACATATCTCCACAGCAAAGAAGCTACACATCCATCCCTTCACAGGTGATGCGACATGGGTAAAGTTGCTAAAAGATCTCTCTTTGATGGAAGGGTGGCTGGAAGGGACTGATATGGTGTAAGGGGAAGGACAGAACAGAGGAAGAATGTTGACATTAGGGATGTAACGGTACTCTGTAAAATACCGGACCGTTCGGTACGACCTGCACGGGACAATACTCTTTTATGTCCCGCGGGATTTAAGTTCCAATCATTTTGCATTGGACTTGCACGTGAGCGTGCATGCCTTTTAGGCAACAGGCCCGCTACTGCATGTCAATGTCCACTTGCCTCCACTCACTCAAAGTGACCAACCTATCACAGCCGGTTGGCTGCAGGTCATAGACGCAGGAAATGGGGAAAAAACCAAAGAAAACAAGCAGGAATGGCCAGCGGTAGGGGAGAAATTAGGAGAAAACTTATTTAAATCGCCGGTGTGGGAGCTCCCAGAGTTTACCGAACGTAAACATACTTGTCGGCTCTGTATCTCGGTTTTAAAGCGGTGCGTCTAAGCTGCTCTGTCATTGGCTATCGCTTAGCATCTTCCTGGCATCCCATTGGCTAGGAGGGCCCCTTGTCTGTATGAGCGTAACCCAGCAACTCAGGTAAACAAACAATTTTTACCTCCGCCAAGGACGTTATGTTTTTGCCAGCGTTAATCTGTCTGTTTTTCTGTCTGTGTTCAAGATAATTCAAAAAATTATGGATGGATTTTGATGAAATTTTCAGGAGTTGTCGGAAATGTGAAAAGGAAGAAGTGATTTCATTTTGGGTGTGATCCGGAAGAAATCCTGGATTCTGGATCACTTTCAAATTTTCGATAATTGTTGCGTTTGGTGGAGGTCTGCATCCTCCGAGTGCTTTTCTAGTTCTAACATGTATCTCTTACAGGTTTTTATGTCATTTCATGTATTATTTATAATTTATTAAAAAAATTATGCTCGACTTTTGGGGGGCTTGGAACGGATTAGGGCATTTACATGGAAAACGCATCTCTACTTACGAAATTTTCAGGTTACGAAACTACTTCCAAAACCAATTAATTTCCTAAGTAGAGGTACCACTGTATAATAATTTTAGAGAAATGAATTGTCACTTTATGCCCAAAACACATATCGAAACTGTACCGAATCTGTACCGAAACCGTGTACACAAACCGAGGTACGGACTGTACCGTGAGCCACCTGTACCGTTGCACCCCTAGTTGACATGCTAAACCTCACGAGAAATTCCAGGCTATGTTTCTGGTCATTTCGACAAGGAAGAGATCAGCACTGACGGCTATACTTCACCTAGAATAACTAGAGGAAGCCAATAGTGCGGGGAAGCCCCAGAAAAGCACAGTCACCCCTCCAGTAACTCCAGTCCATAAGCATGGCCCTCCTCGTACTCTTGGTTGGCTGGAATAATGTCTACTGACATCTTCGGGGACATGCTGCCTCTCTTCCTGTTTAATCCCAGTTAAGAGAGTCGGGGCTGTGTATGGAGACTGGGTTTTACAGTGTACTTGTGATATGGGCAGATAGCTGAAGGTGAGGTGTCCACTCGCACACACCTCACCCAACACCAAGTGTGTCAACGTATCCGGATGAAGAGTCACGCAGAATCCCTTACCCACCTCCAACTCTGGTTTTGTTTGCTTACAGCTAAACTAAAGCATATTTACAACAGAATATGGCCCTAAATATACGGCGTTTCTCCAATTTACATAATTATACTCTCCTTCCACAGCATATGAGTATTAATGACCTCGCAACAATTCTTTAATTATAAACAAACAGACGCCTAAATTGCTCTGTTAGTCCCTCAGTATACATGCATCCCCAAGCTGCAAACTTGATAAATGGTCCTTAATTAAACGTTTGCCTTGAATTAACTCTATATTTCAATAGTAGCTTCACCGAGGAAGTAGACTTAATTCACCCAGTTTAAAACGGAAAAGAACACTGATAAAAATTTAATTATGAAAGCACAGTAGGTAAAAAATGTGTTTGCCTTGTACGCCTCTTCTTCCAAATAAGATCCTGGTTTTCTAGACATGAAGTAAATAGATTTTAGAGTCACATAAATGCATACCTACAATCTTTGATCCCCTGCTCCATTTTTCTTCTCTTCTCGTCCTCTCCTCTCCACAGGCAGCAGAGCATTAACCTTTAGTCAGTGCTTCTAAAATGAAGGCTGGGGCGGTGGGAGTCGGGTACCCTTACAGTACATTCCCCAGGTTTTGAACATCTTCGCCTTTTACCCTCATGAGCCTTCCTCAGTCATGCAAAACCGAGGGCTCAGAAAAGGTGGCTGGCTTTGATCAAGAGGCCTCGCTACAGTGTAGCGCTTTATTGCTCGAGAAGTGCAGAAGGAGTTTATTGTAGTAGAGACAGAGAATCGTGATTCAGGCGCTGTGATCAGATTCCAGACAGAGATGGTGTTTGGACCTCAGAAGAGTGAAGAGTGTGACAATATATTCCAGATTTACATCAATTAAGAGTGGATTATTATTATTTTTTTTAAATCAATCTTGGCCGTATGTTTCTGCTGCTGTAGTTCAGGGTTCGAAAGGTTTCATACCTTTTTATATATACAGTCATGGAAAAAATGATTAGACCACCCTTGTTTTCTTCAGTTTCTTGTTCATTTTAATGCCTGGTACAACTAAAGGTACATTTGTTTGGACAAACATAACGATAACCACAAAGATTGCTCATAAGAGTTTTATTTAAGAGCTGATATCTTACCATTTTCCAAGGTTTTCTTGATTATAACCTAAATCACTTAAGTTTTTACATCAATAGCTATGGCGTTGTACTGCCAAAAACACTGCTTTTATGCATTCAGTGTTTTCTTTTCTGTCTGTTTAAGTTACATGATGACGTTTAGTGGTACCAGGTATTAAAATGAACAAGAAAGTGAAGAAAAAATGGTGGTCTAATGATTTTTTCCATGACTGTATATTAGGGCTGAGCATCGATTAAAATTTCTAATCACGGTTAATCGCATTATTTCCCTGATTAATCACGATTAATTGCATTGTTTACGCAAAATCAAATAATGAATTCAAAAGTAGTGTAAAGGTCACTTTTATTTAAATGTTCTGCTGCCATATGAACTAAAATGTCATAACATTTATTGTTCAAACACTTTTAACATCAGCACTTGTCAGTAACACATAAATCTCATCTTAAAAAATGTAAAATAAAATAAAGCTTATTGCCACTGCCAGGGCATTAATGTCATCCTGTTTTTATAAAAAATAAAAAAAAAAGTCCAACAAAATGATTGTGTCTCAGCACATTCAGAACATTAAAACAGGTAATTTCTGAGGTAACAGCAGAAACTTTTAACGGGGAGTTCAACTTGTCAGTTGTTACAAATAACCTTGTTTCTGTTGAATCCTCCGTCTGGGAGAACTTTAAAATGAAAATGTCCATGTTAAAGTTCAGTAACTTTACCAATCCGTGTATCAATCATTCTTTCTATTTTCAATTGTCAATCAAAAATACAAAAAAATAAAAAGTGACATTTTATTAAGTTTTTCATTTATTAATCTAACACAAACCCCCCCCCCCCCCAAAAAAAAAATGCCTGTTTTTTTTTTTTTGATATTTCAATTTTAGACTTGGATCAAAAATACGAAATGAAAAAATGGGCCACAGAACTGAATTTGTTTTATAATCAAGGACTGGACTTTCTGTTGTCATTACACATCTGTGCCACTAGATGGAGCCGCACTGCAGTAACCAGCTAGAGAACAGCAGGACAGTGAACACATGGAGCAGATCTGATGGAACATGGAGGAATGATGTGATCGCGTTGAACAAAGGGGTTTGAAGTTTTTTTTTCAGACAGAATTGTTAATATTGCTACCTGAGTTGCTACCAGAACTGTAAAGTTCACAGATTTTTACTGTTTTAGCTTTTTCTTGTGTTTACTGTTTTCCGTTTCCGCAGCAGCCAGAAACAGACTTTTCAAAACAAAAGCATGTGAGCAACATGCGTTAACGCACTATAAAATAAATGTTGCGCTAATGAATTAATGAGTTAACGCGATAATAAAGCGTTAACTTGCCCAGCCCTAATATAAATATATATATTAGGTCTGGGCAACGATTAAAATTTTTAATCGCAATTAATCACATGATTTCCCTGATTAATCGCATTGTATACGGAAAATCAAATAATGAATTCGAAAGTAGTGTAAAGGTCACTTTTATTTAAATGTTCTGCTGCCATATGAACTTAAGTGCCATAACATCACAGACTCGACTCGACTACTTTCAGATGGTCAGTTAAGTGTTTGTTTGTTTTTTTAAATCAATTTTGGCCATATGTTTCTGCTGTAGTTGAGGGTTGAAAAGGTCTCATACCTCTATCTATCTATCTATCTATCTATCTATCTATCTATCTATCTATCTATCTATCTATCTATCTATCTATCTATCTATCTATCTATCTATCTATCTATCTATCTATCTATCTATCTATCTATCTATCTATCTATCTATCTATCTATCTATGTGTGTATTTTTTTATTTTAAATGAGCAGATGCTTTTAGCCAAAGCGACTTACCAGTGAGCAGCGTTCTTAGTGTTTCAATATTGTAAAATGGACACTTTGACATACAGACGGGGAGGTTGGGGGTCATTTCAGCAACAGTCTGAATGAAGGATGACCACCACCTCCTGAGCTACGGCCTCAGGCATTTACCATTGTAGCTGACACAGTCACTATAAATAAAGGAAATAAATACGTGCCTACCCGTGTGGACGGTCACCCTTCAAGCTCGGCTCCTCTGCCAGAGATCACTCAGCAGTTTCTCTTCTGCACAAGAGATGTCTGTTGTTGTTCCTGGAATCTGCCGAAGTGGGTCACAGCTCAGAGAGTTGGAGTTAACGCGGGTGTCACCGTTGCCGTCACTTTACACTTCTTTTTGAACCTTCAGTGTTTTTCAAGTTTTCTGGGCTCATCATTCCCCATTTTGCTCGAGTTTGGCTTTGTACCAGGTTTGATGTGAAAATTATTTACATTCTGGGGGGAAATTTTTCTGTTCTACATCAGGTAAAATTATATAAAGCAACAAATTTATGGCCTCTGGCCCATCAAATGGCCTCCATCATAGCTGGTGGCTCGCTGTCATCACCTCAGCGGCTCAGTGCTGAGAATTATGTCGACTCTGTGATTAAAAACCTAAAGGAGCATAGTCATATTTTAAAAAGGATATGTTTCGTGGTCTTCATTGTACCAATAGACCACCTAGACTGGTTCTGGGATTAGAGCTGAGCGATTATATCAATTCTGCGATATATATCGATATTTTATTTCCCCAGAGAGTATTGATTTTTCAGCCGCGGGTATCGATATTCTAAGCTTCTTTCAAAACCCCCGTGTCCCACCTTTAAAAGCTTTCAAGCAACAATTTGTTTAAATAAATGAAGCTATTTTTCCTCAACAAATCTTTTATTCATTTTGTCCAACATTTGCAAGCTGCCTGTCAGCCATATAATGTGTAATTGATGCTTTCAATTCAATTAATTCAAACAAAGTCATTGGAATAGGGGTGCACAATAACTATCGAGCCGATAACAGGAAATGATGACGTCATCCCAGTAAGTCTGATATTATGACGAATAGCCCCGATAACATATATATTTTTGTCAACACGGCAGTGCCTCGATCCCTCTGTATATAAAATGACCGGCACTGAATGTTATGTTCACGTAACGTCGGCAAATCAGAAAAACGATTTCTCAATCAGGAAAATCAAGAATACCCCCTCATGCCAGAAAACAACTTGTTAAGTCGGTCATAATTTTAGTAGTTGCTAACTTGAATCGATATTCGCAGTATTTCTCCTCATGTTACACATAAAAAAGAAAAAAAAATAGAGAGGGCTGAAAGAACGACTAGCAAACGAGGGAACGTCGGAATTTACGTTACACCTTGAATGCAGCCTGCAGCACAGCGCTGATCATAACAAACATGGCGGTGATGGCATGGAACTTCGTTAAAGTTTAAGAAGAAAATAGTTTGGTGGTTATTTGTGACAAATGCTCCAAGCGAATTCTACGAGGAGGGAAGCACAAGCACAAGCTTTAATACATCCAACCTGATCAGCCACCTACAACATAACAATCGCTTCCATGGAGTTTTTGAAATAGTGCTAACGCGAGCTAATGCTAGCGTGCGCAAGCCAGCAGCATTCGCATTAGCATTAGCGTTAGCAGCATCTCCCCTCTCCTCTCCTCTTCCTCATCTCTCTCATCTAAAACTTCCATGAGATAAAAAAAAAAAAAAAAAAATCACTGAACTTCATTTACTTTAATTAAAGGTATTAATTTAAATGGAACCACAAGTCAAATTCCTTTAAATGTTAAATCCTTTTCAGTTTGTAATTTTGATGCATGTATATCCATCAGTTCAAGAAGCCTTTATTTTTTATATCAGTCAGTAATGCACCTTATTTAAGTTAACGTGAGATATCAAATAGGTTTGTTTGATAGCTTTACGAAAATGTTTAAAAAATCTTAGGTATATGTGCGTGTTATCGGTTATCGGTATCGGTTTTAAAAAACAGTAATCGTGCATCCCTAAATTGGAACACTCACAAGATGTCGCCAAAATCACTTTGTCCTTTTAAATTTTTTTCCGAAAATGATGTAAATGTATTGTAATATGAATATCAATATATATTGTATCGTGAACCGAATATCGTGTATCGTATCGCGATATTAGCGTATCGCTACAGCCCTAGTCCCTGCGTTGGCTAGCGGAGCCCTGCGCGTCCTACTTTCAGCTCGAGCAGCATTTGCTTCGAATGTAGTTTCAGTGGCAACACAAGGAGTGGGTGTTTCCGCTCGGCTAATCTTTCTAATCTCTGTGATTTTCCTTTTGATGCCATTTCTTTACTGGTGGCATCTTTAACATTTTAATTTCCATGCTTGTCTCTTTTTTCTTTAAAGCATCTCAGATTGCATTTCTGCATGAAAAGTGCTGTGAACGAGCTGATGTGAGCGTCTCACCCTCCAGCTTAGTTTATAAGACATCATGTTTTACCAGCCGTTCTGTTGCGCTGGACAAGGAGAGCAGGCCGTTTCAAGCATCGGAGGCCACCTTACCTTCTTTATGATTCAGGTTGTAATTTTCAACACGCCATTTAAGAGCTTCAGAAATACTTGGAAGAAAATTTTTTGATCAATCCCATTCTTTATGCATGCAGCCAAGGTAAAAAAAAAATAAACCCTGAATTAATGGTTAAAAACAAACCGTCGGAGCTGTTGCAGCACAGTCTGTTAGCGGCTGCACTTCTCCAGGACTCCACATGCACTTGACATACGATTCAATCTGCAAAAATGAGATTCCACTGCAGCGTGACGGCCGGAGAAGTCTCGCATCATCTGTACTTTAGTGGCCACGGGAGGCCATATGCAATTTAGAGAAAAGTTGCACGGCTCAGATTTAGGATGAATGTCCCGTCGCCGGTGTAATTGCCTCTGAAACCGTGATGAAACATGACAGAATTAAACGATTCTGCAAAGTCTCATTTGGAGCAGAACTGAAAGAAAGTGGGATCATGGCTATGTCACGGATGAATGACAAGCATCGTTATGAGAAAAAGAGAATTATGCAATTATGATTTTCAGCTCGCCAGACATTTCACCTCTTTTTTTTTTCAGTGAGGTGGGGTGACTATTTGCGAGTATGCATTAGTAAGATGACGGGCAGTGAGGATGAAAGCTCTGTCTAACCTTTGGAGAGAGGCTAAGAATAAGCACTTCAATAAACCGCTTTTGATGGCTGGTAACTGTGCTGCTTAGACATTCAAGTAATGCACCAGTGTGAAAAGGTCACTTGTCACAAACATAGGGGTAATTGGGCCTAAAATATCACGTAGCATGTTTTCCTTCCTACGAGGTGTACTGGATTCTGTCAACCTTTACAGGACATCCTATTAAACCCTTGCACCCTATGGAAAAGAAATTATGTTCCGTCAGTCCACATGCGGTCAGGATAATTCAATTTGTATCAGATTTTCTTTTCCTTTTTTTTAAAAGTTTAGGAGTTTATTTTCAGTGCATTCTTGGTCACGGTCCTGAAGGATAGTCCTCAGATCGTGTTTAACACTAGTCTGTGACTGAGAATTACTTTCAAGGTTGAGATTTCTGTGGACTTAAAAGGCAGCAGAAAAGAAATGAATTATTGGGTATTTCTCTTTACTTTAAAACTTAATAGAAATCTACTTATTTGTAGGGGTGTGAAATAGCGATGCACATTTTGGATTTTTTTTATGACCGTTAACTGACTCCCTTTAACGATCAATAACTGTTAACCGATAAGATTTAAATGCCCTTCCATGCTGACATTCCGACATACCACCATTTAGACACATCACCATCCCGAAATACCGCTATTCCGACACACAAACGTCCCACCGTTCCGACTCAGCTGAGTGGGCTGCCACGATGTTGCGCGCGTTGTCGTGGACGCATGCGGACACTTTCCCGTGTACACTCTCGCGGCAATGTGTCGCCGTCAGCTTGTCGCAGAGATGCCGCTGTCACTTTTGATTTATACTTAGCGTACGGTCTCCGCTATGTTACGCCACAACGCAAGATGGACAATCACGAACTAGCTAAACTTAATAAACTTATCTCTTGCGTTTTTTTCAACTTCCCCGCCGTCTCGGCGTATCCAGACCCACATTCATCGCTATCTCCCTCCATGAATTACTAGAATATGTGCTGTCTTTGTAGTGTGGAGAACCAGAATCGTACAGATGTGGGTACTTCCTCATTTCTTCGACGACGAGCTCTTTTCTACGCGGATGTAGAATTGACCAATCAGAGGCCTCCTTTCTCTCCTCTCTGGGACACTGTCTGCGTCGACCTACAATTTTGGGGAGGTGCACCGGAGTGTCTGCGTAGTGTCGGCGTAGGGTGGGGGGGCATCTCTGCGTCGTCTGCGTAGGTGATGCCTACGCAGACGACGTAATTCAATCAACTCCCATGAGTTGATTGAATTACGTAGCTTAAAAACAAAATTGACCGTTAGTAGTAATCGGTTAGAGTTAATGTTATCGGTTAGCGGTTAAATGGTTAACCATGTGCATCCCTAGTGTAAAAGAAAAATCGATTTGGCGAAATACCGCGATTTTTGGCCGTCCAATATAATATCGATTTTTCAGCTCCTAATATCGATTTATTTTTTTTTTTAAGGAAAATTCATTCATTCACTTAAATGTGCAAAAACACTAATAAAAAACAATAAATAGGTTGTTTTGAAGCAAATAGTTTTGACTCAATTTGTCTTCTGAATGATCAGTATCATCTGATGAACATATACAGCAACTTGATTTTTTATCCCTAATTTTAATTTTGATATTAACTGGGTAGAATATTGCAATATATCGTGATATTGTGATATTGTGATATCTTGATATCGTGATATCGTGATCATATTGTATCATGACTCACCCCTACTTATTTGACAGTCCTTTCTGAGCTCCTCAGCTTATAAATCCACCGCCTTAAACTTGGAGTTTACAAGTCAGACCTGGTATAAAAAAAAAAGATTATCACCTGTTCAGATTGATCTCAAGATACTAACCTTTTTATATTATGAAATCTTCCAGGTTGCAAAAATCTACAGACTAAGTGTTGATTACAGGGCGCACGACGTAGGAAATTTCATCAGGTGGAGAAGGAAAAGCCGATGTCACCGCGCTCACGGCTCATTTAAAGATCGAGCGCTCGTGATGGATGGCACTGTGTTCGGTGTTTGTCATCGCAACGGCTGTGGTCACTCCTCAGAAAAACTTTCTATTGATTTCAGCACTTTCATGTCAATGCCTGGACATAAGCGGATGGTTCTCATGTTTACAGAGGAAACTATTTCCTTTTGTCACAAGACCGTCGATGTTTGAATCATAGGGGTCCGACACTTGAAACGCTAGTTGCCTCGTAACCACAGATGGAAAGTTTCTTTGTGTACTTTTGTGCCCGTCTGCGAAGTCACCAATTATGCACACGCTTTTGATGCCCTGTGTTTGACTCGGTTGCAGTGCAGAACATTGCACTGTTTACTCTAAAATATTGAGGACGCTGCTCAATAAAGTTGTTTGCTTTCTTCTTGACACAGCGTACCTCCATCAGGCCCATTAGTCATGAAATTTTAGCTGTCAGTTAAATTGTCCGACGGTTTCTCTGAATTGTTGATTTCTCTCTTCATTTTATTCTTTAAAAGCCACACCTCCTGACCTTGCTACTACTCCCGCTCATGGTGAGACCTTCATGAAGAGCGACAGTGGTTCCACCAGAAGTGCTGCGTAAGCGTCCCGGGGCTTTGTTGGCTTTCTAACACTGAGAATGATCCTCCGCCTCAGATCTGGGCCGATTCAAATGAATGGGTTGTTAACAGATTTGTGCAGACCTGGATGACGAGGTGACGGCGGCAGCCCTCAAGGACTGGAGTTTGGCCCCCTTGTTTTAGACTAGGGCTGGGCAAGTTACCGTGTTATCGCTTTAACTCATTAATTTATTAACACCGACTAGTGCTGGGCGATATGGAAAAAAAATCATATATCACGATATGGACTATTTTATATCACGATATATATCACGATATACCATAATAAAGTATGTTTTCAGTTATTCTCTGAAAAGTTTGACAAAAATTTCATTGCTTACTTTTCAACTTTATTTTGAAAGGACATTTAGCTGAACTGTCACAAACATACATTTTAGTGCAGCAAAAACAGGTAGGTACAGTAGCTTTCACATTTTTCAACAGTTTCTGAGAAGAAAAACACATTTTTGCACTGAAGTTCAGCTATAAAAAATAAACACAAATTATTTTTCAACTTTCTGAAATCTGTAACCTTGTAGTACAACGTTTGCAAACCAATATAAAGTGTCTAAAGTAAACATCAGGGTTGAAGAGAACTCTGTTTAAGGCATTAACCATGAATAAAAGTGCAAACATAAAAGGCTACTTTGTAGAAGTAGATATGTTTCTATCAAATTTATCCTTGCAGGTTATTTAATTACATATTTGCTGTAATAATTGATAAAATTAGGTTAGAAACGATAGAAACGATAGAAGAGAAATGGCACGATACACACTTTTCTATCGTCCCCACGTTATGTATCGTCATGTTGCCCAGCACTAACGCCGACATTTATTTTATCGCGCGTTAACGCATGTTGCTCACATGCTTTTGTTTTGAAAAGTCTGTTACCGGCTGCTGTGGAACCGGAAGACAATTAGCAGGTAAACACGCGGAAATGCTAAAACGGACGTGGAGAACGGTAAAATTCCGTAAACTTTACAGTTCAGGTAGAAACTCAGGTAGCAATATTGACAATTCTGTCTGAAAAAAAACTTTCAAACCCCTTTAAACCAGTTTCAAACATAAAACTCAAGTGCCAAAGTTCTCAGCTCACCTCTCTTGGCAGGTTTGGGCTTTGTCTTAATTCGAGCTGTGCTGTTTTCATCCTGCCTTCGCAGAAACCACGGAGTGTGAAGAGGAGCTTTGAACATTTCTGTTCTCTTACGCCTACACAACAGTACAGCTAATTCATTTTGTTTCAAGTCTGGTTAATTGATTTTTTATTATATTTTATATTTCTGAAAAATCTGCGAATAACTAAAACCGTGGAACTTAAAGCGTTAATTGGCGAGGGATCACTGCACTCGTTTAATCCTATGCAGGGGATCTGCTGGAGTCTATCCCAGCTCTCTACAGGTAAAAAGGCAGGAGTCCACCTGGACAGGTCGCCAGTCCATCGCAGTGCCACATGTAGACAAACAACCATAGACACTCACAATCACTCCTACGGGTAATTTAGAACCACCAGTTAACCTGACATGCATGTCTTTGGACTGATGGAGGAAGCCGAAGAACCTGGAGGAAACCCACACAAGCACGGGGAGAACATGCAAACTCCACACAGAAAAGGCTGAGGTTCAAACCAGGAACCTTCTAGCTGTGAGACAACATTGCTGACCACCAAGACACCGTGCCACCTGGGCAAAGATGTATAGAAAGAAAATGAGTTGATTTATCACTGTATTATTTTAATTTATTTAATCACGTTCCCGTTGAAGCGTTCCCGTTGAAGCGTCACCATTCAGACTCGCTTACATTCACTCCGGTGTAATCACTGGCTCCAGATTCTCATTTAGAACAAAGCTTTTTTGAGTTCCATCACCTCAGATGTTGCTCACTTCTGCGGAGGTGGGAAATTGCAGTTCACTCAGAAATGCCAACACCGGGGGGAGTTGTCAGGCTCTGATCTGCGTTGAGGGCGTCCATTGATCTGACCTGTGCTTGACGGTCCCCGTGGACCGACCACATGCACAACCCCGCTTCCCACTGCTAGCTGACGGGTGCGGGAGACCGCGAGGTGCCCTCTCCTGCTCATTTCCAGCTGCCGTTACCTCCCGTCTTGCTGTTTCAAGAATAAGCGAGAGCTCTTTCCTGGAGGCATTTGACTCCCAGCCCTCTACACAACTCTGACTGCTTCTCTGCAGCTGTTTTTTTATATATATATATAAAAATCAAGTGCCAAAGTTCTCAGCTCACCTCTCTTGGCGGGTTTGGGCTTTGTCTTAATTCGAGCTGTGCTGTTTTCATCCTGCCTTCGCAGAAACCACGGAGTGTGAAGAGGAGCTTTTAACATTTCTGTTCTCTTACGCCTACGCTACAGTACAGCTAATTCGTTTTGTTTCAAGTCTGGTTTATTGATTACAGTTGCAGGAACTTGTAAAGAAAGACGGGCTGATGTGCGATTCTCTTGTGGAAAGTGATTCGTGGAGGGTTTTACGTTGTCTGGACATCATTCTGAAAATGAAACACAGCCTCAGATAAAAACATATTACCCTGTTTCATCATTTAAGACAAACTAATTCAAATGCACAAGTGTATAATTACTTTGATTCAGTAGCTTGTAGAACCAGATTTCACTTAGTCTCTTGTATTGTGTTGCAGAAACTTGGGTCAGATTAGTTACGTTTACTGAGATTTGCAGGCGTTGGTTTGTCTCTTAAGCTCCTCCCTCAGCATTTCAGTCAGGTTGACGTCGATGCTTTGATTGTCCTTTCCCAACCATTTTACCCTTTTGCCGGTGCTCTTGGCAATAGGGCTGTAGCGATACACCAATCTCGCGATACGATACACGATAATCGGCTCACGAATCGATAAAATCGCTCAGCTCCAGTTGCCATCATTGTCCTTTTGCTCGACCAGTTTCAGCTCAGCTTCGGCTGTCAGACGCATGACCTCACAGTTGCCTCTGCAACGCTCTGGAAAGGAGTTCATGGTCGAGCCGACGAGTGTCGGGTTTCGAGGTCCGAAATGTCGCCTGCAACCGCTGCACTCGGCTTTTGGGTATGAGATGTTCTATATGTATTTATTAATATTCTGTCAAGTACACTTCAGCGATGTCAAAGGTTGGAACAGAGTTCAGTAGATTTATAATGCAAATTTAACAGAGATCAAGTGAAAGGAGAGTTTTTCAGCAGGGCAGATGTTGGAGTACTGGAAGACAGAGTATCGATCAGATATGATCATTTGAAATGGCTCTGCTTGGCTTGATTCTTGATAAGAGCTGAGTGATTTTATCGATTCTGTGATATATATCAATATTTTATTTCCCCAGAGAGTATCGATTTTTTAGCTGTGGGTATCGATATTCTAAGCTTCTTTCAAAACCCCGTGTCCCACCTTTAAAAGCTTGGAAGCAGCAACAATTTGCACTGTTGAAATAAAACTTAAACTATTTTTCTCAACAAATCTTTTATTCATTTTGTCCAGCATTTGCAAGCTGCCTGTCAGCCATATAATGTGTAATTGATGCTTTCAGTTTCAATTAATTCAAACAAAGTCATTGGAACACTCACAAGATGTCACCAAAATCACTTTGTCCCTTTAAAATCTTTCAGAAAATGATGTAGATGTATTGTAAGATGAATATCGATATATATCATATCGTGAGCCGAATATTGTGTATCATGTCGTATTGTATCGCGAGATTAGTGTATCGCTACAGACCTACTTTTGCTCTATTTTACTATTTAATCGTCCCAAAGCTTTACTTTTGAGAGCAACTAATTTAATAACTGAATTAAGATTTCAAAAAAATTCAATCAAGCGTAGAACTCTCAATTTGCTAGTCCATTAGCCCAGTTGTTAGCAGGCTGATGCAACTACGGAGGATATATTATCACCAAATATATCACCAAAATCACTTTGCCCCTTTAAAATCTTTCAGAAAATGATGTAAATGTATTGTAAGATGAATATTGATATATGTTACATCATGAGCCGAATATCACGTATCGCATCGCGAGATAAGTGTATCGCCACAGCCTTATTCTTTATCTAGTCGTGTATCGTGTCAGACAGACTAACAAACCAACGAGGAATGGCGGGATGACGGGGGTAAATATACACCTGGGAGAGGGGGATCATGAGCCACAGGTGTGAGGTGTGATTGGCAGCAGGATCGACCCCCGGCAAAACCACGCCTAGACCGACGGACGCTAACAGGGAGGGGTGATCCCTGACGTGGATACGACGCTTTCTGGTGACTTCAGTGGCATTTAAAACGAAAACGTCTTGACTTAATAGAACTATTCCACTGTTTGATGGGAACAGATCGTATTTTCACAGTCTCCCACTGCACTCAAAGATCCCTAAAGAACGAACGGCTAAAATTACTTTTATATTGCATCTGTGAAAGGAGAATCTCATTCAAAGCATGCATCGCTGGTCTCTGTTGTTTTACCGCAACGATGTTGAGAACAGTCATGATCGTCATGGTGATCATCATTTGAAGGGCAGGTTTTGCTGCAGCGCCAGGTTGGTTTCAGTTTGAGACGGCGACGTTGCAGGTGAATCACTGCCTTGCACTATTTTCTGCAGTCACCAGGGCACACGCGTGGTATAATAATGTGCAATCTTGCATGTGAGCAGATAAAGTAGAGCTGGCACTGACCAGTCCATAAGAGGATGCGGGGAGAGGCGGTAGAAACCGTCAAAACCTCCAGTTGTCTCATTGCCACATCGAGAAGTCGGGTTCAGACGTCCTGCAGTTGCCGTCGGGCCGCACCTCAGTTTTTCAGTTCAGTTGGCCTGTTGTAGGCTGGATGCGACGGATGCACGCACTTCCACATGCATTGTGTGTCCCTGCACAGTGTGAATTCTCAGATAAGACTTGTGCGTTGCAGAAATCCGTCGCTCACTCTGCATAGATGTAGAAAAAGCTGGATGCTTCTTTGGCCGCTGATGCAGATCTGGTCTTCTGTCCTGCTTCAACGCACCTGATTTAAACCGTTGGGAATATCGAGCCGAGTAACTGGTAGGTGCGTCTGTGGGCCTCGAGTTCAAAAAATGTGCATCATTCATTCTTAAAACTGCTACATCTTAATGAATGCAGAGGAACTTGCTCAACAGACCTGAGTGCTAGCCGACTGCTCTGATACAGACACCATGAACTGTATCGACTTCATAAGTTTCATCAGTGAAACTAAGCCGACGGATAGTAAACCGGATGGATGATTAGATCAAATGAACCCAGTCATCCTTTCTCTGTGGTTAGCGGAGTATCGTATGTGACCAGCGAGGCAGCGTGCTGACATGATTGCATTTGTTAGTTTGAGGATAACAACAGGAAGACGTGTTTCTGTCTGGCCAACGTGGGAGCCAGTCGCTTTTATTTTCACATTTTAATTTCACCGGAGAAGCAGAAGACACAAATGCTATTTAAATGTTAAAAGCATGGTCTATTTTTGTAGTAGATGTTGTATTGAATAAGTATTTGACTGTGAAGCTGAGTCTCCTGTATCTCCGTCACTGTGATATTTCTGTGGGATACTATGGGTTTAAAAAAACATCGATTTGGCAATATATCACGATTTTCGGCCGCCCAATATAATATCGATTTTTCAGCTCCTAATATCGATTTTTTTTTTACAATGCTGTCAGTATGTTGTAATGGTTACTTAAATATGCAAAACACTAATAATAAACAATAAAAAAGGTTGTTTTAAAGCACATAGTTTTGACTCAATTTGTCCTCTGAATGATCAATATCATCTGATGAACATATACAGCAACTTGATTTTTCATCTCTACTTTTAATTTTGATATTAACTGGGTAGAATATTGCAATATATCATGATATCTTGATAATATCGTATCATGACCCAAGTATCATGATACATATCGTATTGCTAGGTCCTTGCCAATACTCACCCCTATCGGATACAAGAGTCATGAAGGCACTGCTGGACCTCGCCATACGATATGTATCATGTTACTTGTGTCATGATATTATATTATCACGATATCACGATATATTGCGATATTCTACCCAGTTAATATCAAAATTAAAAGTAGAGATTAACTGGGTAGAATGTCACAATATATCGTGATATCGTATCATAACCCAGGTATCATGATACATATCGTATTGCGAGGTCCTTGCCAATACTAACCTCTAAGGGAAACAAGAGTCATGAAGGTGCTGCTGGACCAGCGGAGCGTTCAGACTATTATGATGGCGATGCTCAAGCATTAACAGGAGCAATAACCAGAAATGTTTTGTTTCTCTTTGTTGGAAGATGTTTATTGTAATAATGGCTGACGCAGGAAGTGCCATGTCTTAAAAATCACTGAATCATAAAAACTGAAATCACAAGAATGGGTTTTTAAAAATCACAATCCAGTAACGCCTTTTTGTTTCTGCATTTTTCCCGCTTGATCAAACCACCAGAAATCGATTTCTGTGATTAATTGCACTCAGCCTCTGAAAGAGCCTGCTCGCGGTACCGTATTGACCTGAATATGAGAGGTATTTATTTCAGGTGTTTCAATAATTTAATGATGGTGATGAATTGACACCAGAGTGTCTGGACGAGACCTTCTCTGTGCTGAGACGTATTTTAGTTTGTTCACTGGAAACAGAAGAAAAGACCCTAACTGGTAAGGTGTTTCACAATCGAGAGTGTTTTAAATCACATGCAAGAGGTTGAAGAAAGTTTGACTGGTGAAATGTATTTTTACCGTAGCAAAACAATGTGATCACGTTCAAGGATGTCTGTGGGAGATGGAGCCTCGATCCACCACTGGTAGGACTTGTCCTGCACCACAAACAGGGTCCGTTACGCCGCAGACCTTCACCTGCTCCTGCTGAGGCTGCTTTTACAGATGTTCCCATCTGTCAACAGATGTTCCCATCTGTCAATAGATATCCAGACATTTCCAACGCTCTCTGCATCTATAAGCAGTTTTTCATCAGGCTACGTTTACTGCGTTTACATGGGAAGTTTAATTTCTCTTTAATTCAGAATTAAAATTAAATCCGATTTGAAATGATTAAAAATTATCATGTAAACACCTAATTCCGAATGAAAATGTCCATTCCGAATTAAACTTAATTCCGAAGTAAGTGGTTGGTTTATTCTGATTTTAAATCCAAATAGAATAATTCCGTGGTCCGCGGGTCTTTGTGCGCATGCTCGTTCTCTTGCCCATCTGTCGCGATGGTGCTTATATTCCGCGCTGGGTTTGTTTTCGAAACAAAGTTTCAAGATGGCAGCACGCAGTAAACGGTGGTCAAGAGCAGAGACAATTTATTTAATAAATAGCTTGGAGGAACTGGAAATAATTAAAAGAACAGATGGCAGGAAATATAAAAATTGTGAGCTTTTTAAAGTTGTAGCGGCTAGGTTAAATGAAGGAGGTTTCTCCATGTTGTTGCTAATTGAGTAAGTTTGTTTTCTTCCGGTAGACGTAAATACGTAAAGACGTCCGCCCCCCTCCTATCCAATCAGAACCTTTCCCAACCCCCAGACCTTAAGCGGAATTGGATAAAGCCGATCAAACGTGTTTTCCATGTAAACCTCAATTCAGAATTACTATTTCCATGTAAACCCGAAGGAAAATTGTTTAAATCTGAATCATTTAATTCGGAATAAATAATTCTGAATTAAAAAACATCACGTGTAATATCATGCTGTCTTGCAGCTGTGGGTCATCAGCGTGCTTCATCACCCTTCCCTTTTCTAGCTACATTGGCTACTTTAGCATGTCAGTTGTAGCTTCCCAGCATGCTCTAGGCAGTGTGTTTGTTACAGTGTAAGATCATTGTTCGTCTGCTGACGCTGTCGTCATTCTCACAGGCTGCAGTGTTTTTCTGCTTTAACGGCTTCGTTGTGGGTGCAGACCGTGCGGCACTGTACGTTAAAGCCTATGTACGTGTCCTCACTGCCCCCCCCTTTTTGAACCGCTCAGTTTGTGACCTCACAGCCTTTCTGCATCGTTCAAATCCCCCTCAACAAAACCCACAGCCACAGTCTAGGGATGGAACGGTAACGGGTATTACGGTAAAGCGCAAATTTTTTACACGATAATGATTACCGTTTGTTTGACTTCATCTAATTGTCGCAGTCGATTACCAAGATATGTAATATCAGCCTCATTCAAGTCTGCGAGCGACTCGCGACTGTCTCGCGTGAATATGAAGCTTGTAACATCGGCATCGTAACGTGAGCATGGCGGAAAGTGGTAATAGCATGCAGGACATTTACCAACCCACTAAAATGATGAAATCAAAGGTCTTGGCATTTTTTTTGTTTTTTTAAGAATTTAGAGGGACAATTGGTGGAGGACAGTTATCCTGTCTGCAGAGCACTTGTTTACATTTTATTGTAATTTGTAGAAGCAACTTCAATGAGCTAAGCCTGATGCTTCAAGCTACTGAGATGTTTGACCAAGAGTAACCTGGTCGACGCTCTTCGCTAACTCACATTTCGTAAACGTTACCGTTGCACGTTAATCAAAAAAGGGTTGGAACGATGTTCTTCTGATGCAGTTAAAATATTAATTTATTCCATTAACTGATCTGACAACCGTAACGCCGGCAGTTAGCGCCACAGCGGTCAAAAACCTTTTGCCCTTCCAGGTCAAACACCTGACCAATAACAGGCAGCTACCTTTATACCTGACCCTCAGGTAACAACACAGCAACACCCACAGACACACAGAGTGAACTACAATTCATAACATCTAATTAAGAACATCGCGATAATATCGTGAACCGTGATAATTTGGTCACTATAAAGGAGATATCAAATTTTCCATATTGTTACATCCCTAAAACAGTCTTCTTTGTGGCTTCTTTCTAAGCCAAATCCATGACCCAGACAAGATATTTGATCTCTCCAGCATGGGAAAACTGTCCAGTGGTCAGATGAATTGAAATTTGACTTCGCCATCCACTTGGTGAAAACTCAGTCTTGTGGGATGGGTCATTCACGGGCGTTTTCACTGAACAGCATCTTATGGGTAGGGCTGGGCGATTTTATCGATTCTGCGATATAAATCGATATTTTATTTTCCAGAGAATATCGATTTTTCAGCCGCGGGTATCGATATTCTAAGCTCCCTTCAAAACCCCCGTGTCCCGCACGGGTGCTCTTCCTGTAAAGTGCAGGAAGAGCCATTAAGTCCTCCAGCTGCTAGTGTCACTGTAGAGCATTTCTAACCAGTTGTCCAGAAGCAGAAGAAGTTATCTTCTTAAGCTGAGCCAGTCAGGAGGATGGCGGCGAGTATAAATCCAGTGCTTACGTGCTTAAAAGCAGATGTGTGGGAGCAGTTTGGGTTTAAAAAGAAAAAGGAAAGCGAAGATTTAGACAGAAGTATAGCGGTTTGCAAGCTGTGTCACACAAACATGAAGTACTCTGGAAATACCACCAACCTGCGAGGCGAGCCCACCTGAAACGTCACCACCCGGAAAGGTAAGGACAAGCTAACTGAGAGCTAGCCAAACTTTATTTGTCAGGATTTGAGACCGTATTCAGTGGTAGAAAAAGCCGGCTTTAAGGGCTGTGTATACTCTCGCGGCAATGTGTCACTGTTACTTTTGATTTATGCTCAATTTTGAAGTGCGTCTGCGCTATGTTATTCAACGCCACAATGGAGAGTGACAATCACGAACTAGCAAACTTACTAAACTTATCTCTTGCGTTTTTCCACTTCCTCACCGTCTCGGCCGTTTCTAGACCCACATTCATCGCTATCTCCCTCCATGAATTACTAGAATATGTGCTGTCTTTGTAGTGTGGAGAACTAGAATCGTACAGATGTGGGTACTTCCTCATTTATTGGATGACGTGGATGTAGAATTGACCAATCAGAGGCCTCCTTTCTCTCCTCTCAGTCTGTAGTCACCTACCTTTCAGTTCAGTTAATTCAAACAAATTGGAACACTCACAAGATGTCACCAAAATCACTTTGTCCTGTTAAAATCTTTCAGAAAATGATGTAAATGTATCGTTAGAAAAATATTGATATAATATCATATCGTGAGCCAGATGTATCGTATCGTATCGCGAGATTAGTGTATCGCTACAGCCCTACTTATGGGGCTTGAAGCGATGACTCATACAGGAATGTCGAAGAGCCGTCCTTCACAACGCACCATCCCAGATGTCTTGTGTTGACACCACTCTGCCGTTGTCGCACGCTTCATTTCTCTGA
Organism: Hirundichthys speculiger; assembly: GCA_018398805.1. NCBI lineage: Eukaryota > Metazoa > Chordata > Actinopteri > Beloniformes > Exocoetidae > Hirundichthys > Hirundichthys speculiger. Next base: position 38,640 of record JAGFBZ010001660.1, on the reverse strand, counting down.
TCGGTTGTAAGCTCCGTCTAATGGCGTCCGGAGGCAGTTTCTTCTCCGTCTATTAGCACTGACCCCTGGAAATCAAAGTCGAATCCGCAGGAGCCAGGCTGCACCAACGAGTAAAAGAATTAGGATGGCCGGTCAGACTGGTGTCATTCAACCCAGCGTGGTGAAAGTGGCCTTGCACACTTAAAGAAAAAAAAAAAAGAGTAGATTCAAAGCATCTACTTTTCAGTTTGGTGCTCTCCACTTCCATGTTTAAAATACCACAGCCTTTCAACAAAGAAACAAAACACTGAGCGGGTCAATTACACCGAATGCACGAAGTTCTGGTCGCACTTCAGCTCGCGGAGAAACTGTGTTTTTAAAACAACATCCCTCCAACAGCTCAGTGACATTAAAGGTGGAAAACATCTCTGTGATTTTTAACTTAAGAGTGAAACGCCGCTATTTCAGGAGAAAAAAAAAAGAGAAGAAGAAAAACACGATATTTAGGCATTTTCCAGAAGTTAGAGTGTTAGTCACATCTCATATTTAAGAGCACTGGTAGATATCAAAGTGGCGTGGGGGGGGGCAGAAAGTAAAGTCAGCGAGGAGAGAAGTAAGAGCTCAGGTGTTTGAGGTCTTATACAAAGTTTCTCGGTAATTGGAGTGTCACTACAGAAAGGAAACACATGAAACACACATTTGAGTCGCTTCTTCTTCTCTCATCCCTCGGTAGAAAAGGGGGGGAGGCAGAGCTTCAAAAGATAATTATATTTTGCTATCAAAGAGCAGGAAGCCGTAGGAGCTTAAAGACCAAAAAGTAGTCCAACTAACGCTTCACAGGGACACATCCGTCTACTTTGGTGTTCGCGTGTTCGTGCGTTTTAGGCGAAACATTGTTTGTGTTTGCATATTTCTTTGGCAGGAGACGTCCCGCTTCGCAGAACAAAGGCAGCGTTTCCTATTATAGTTGATTTCAATTGGCTGATGCGTTGTCTTGTGGCTGCAGGCTCGGATAGGCGTCCCTGTTTGAATGTGTGTGTTACCCCTCACGCCCCCCCCACCCCCTCCCAGTTTGAGATTGCAAAGCTGCGGAGGACGAAGGACTTCGTTTTTGGTTCTTCGTTGGCCTAGAGGGGGTGCATTGTATTCATTACGCATTAGAAAAACATCAGTACCCAATCCTCCAGGGAGCGTTTTCGCTAGGCGCCGCCGCAGCCTTCGCCGCGCACCTGCCACTCCTGTTTGAATAGCCAAATGGCGAGAGTAAATAATTGTTGCCCGAGGAATTGCTCCTCCCCGATTCACAGATGTGGAGAGATGAATATCAAATGGAAATTAGCATTCGGGGGCTTGAGTTGATGACAACGCTGATGGCAGCGTAGACGGCGACGGCGCTGATGACTGACAGCGGCGTTACCCTGATACTAATGATGATGTTGGTTTTAATGAGGTCACAGGGGCTCATTAGACCTTAAATCCAACCTGATTATTATTTTATTTCTATATCACGTACATCAAAAGCCTCATTACTTCAGAGCTAAGACAAGGACTTGAAACCAGATTATAATTGCATCCTTCTATATTTGACCATTCGCATGGAGAAGCCCAGTAACCTCCGCCGGCAGGAGCGCGGTTTGAGCGGTGTCATGGGTAATCAAGCGTTCTATTTTCCCACTCTCATCACTTACTGAAAGTGGGCCGCCATCTCCCAGACTGGACCCATCAGACGCACAGGCGTACCGCAGCCTTCACAATTACCAAGGCATTACGCTGGGCTCGTTCTCGCCGTCGGTGGCGATGGGGATAAAAAGCGGAGCTAATGGCGACCAGCAAAGTTTGAGCCGTAGCAGGAAGTTGAGACGAGTCTCTCTGGAGCGTGGAATCTGAAATGTTGAAGACGGTGTTTGCTGTTGACATAAAAGCAAATTTAATGCAAAATATCTCGTACGCTATCTGGTAGGGGTGACTATTGGTAAGGACCTCACAATACGATATGTATCATGATACTTGGGTCACGATATGATATCACGATATCGCGATATCACGTTATATTGCGATATTCTACCCAGTTAATATCAAAATTAAAACTAGAGATGAAAAATCAAGTTGCTGTATATGTTCATCAGATGATATTGATCATTCAGAGGACAAATTGAATCAAAACTATTTGCTTCAAAACAACCTATTGTTTATTATTAGTGTTTCTGCGCATTTAAGTAACCATTAGTAACCAATAAAAAAATCCATATTAGGAGCTGAAAAATCGATATTATATTGGGTGGCCGAAAATCGCGATATATTGCCAAATCGTTTTTTTTTTCATACCCGTAGTATCTGGCCCAATGCGATTTGAGAAATGCTAATGTTGGCCTCGGCGAATGCTAACACCGTTTCCAGTGAAGGAGCTGGAACTGGTCGGTCAAAGCAGATGATATAATCTGATCATACAGCTCAAGTCACACAAGACATGGAAGCAGCTGCTTTGAATCGTAGCCATTCATGTCAATGAGAGCAGTCGCACCAGAAGCTTCCGTCCGCGCTTCTCTGCCAGAGATGGGCGTCAAGTCTATTTTCGCACTCGGCTGCTGGTAGACCGTGTCGGTTTACATACAACATCGAGTTGGCAGGAAGTCGGATGTGAGAATCCGGCAGCACAACCAACAGCCTCAGATTCATACATCGACATTACGTTGACCAGCGGAGACTACGGGTAAACAATTCAGACGGTTTCAGAAGATATTTGAACCAAGTATGAGAAAGGGTCAGTCTATAAGTCAAAAAAACATATTTTATTTGACAGCACTCAGTTTTTTTAAGTTCATACTTCTAAGAAGAACAAGACATGGCGGGATATGAGTCTTTAACGTAGCTATGCGACGGTCGCATGATCTCAAAACCTTCGGGTGAGCTCACTGTCTACGAATCCAAGCAAAGTAGCTTTTCGGACTTGAGGTTGCACCACAGCCACTTCAAAACCGGAGTAGAGCACTTTCCACTAGAGCTGAGCGATTTTATCGATTCTGCGATATACAGTCATGGAAAAAATTATTCGACCACCCTTGTTTTCTTCAGTTTCTTGTTCATTTTAATGCCTGGTACAACTAAAGGTACATTTGTTTGGACAAACATAATGATAACCACAAAGATTGCTCATAAGAGTTTTATTTAAGAGCTGATATCTTACCATTTTCCATGGTTTTCTTGATTATAACCTAAATCACTTAAGTTTTTACATTAATAGCTATGGCGTTGTACTGCCAAAAACACTGCTTTTATGAATTCAGTGTTTTCTTTTCTGTCTGTTTTAGTCACATGATGACGTTTAGTGGTACCAGGTATTAAAATGAACAAGAAAGTGAAGAAAACAAGGGTGGTCTTATAATTTTTTCCATGACTGTATATATCGATATTTTATCGAGTATCAAGTATCGATTTTTCAGCCGTGAGTATTGATATTCTAAGCTTCTTTCCAAACCCCCGTGTCCCACCTTTAAAAGCTTGCAAGCAACAATTTGCACTGTTTAAATAAATGAAACTATTTTTCTCAACAAGTCTTTTATTCATTTTGTCCAGCATTTGCAAGCTGCCTGTCAGCCATATAATGTGTAATTGATGCTTTCAGTTCAATTAATTCAAACAAAGTCATTGGTACACTCACAAGATGTCACCAAAATCACTCTGTCCCTTTGAAATCTTTCAGAAAATGATGTAAATGTATCTTAAGATGAATATCGATATATATCGTATCGTGAGATTAGTGTATCGCTACAGCCCTACTTTCCACATCCAAGTAGAACAAAGAAAAAAAAAAGTAGTCAAACAGTTGAGAAAGTTGTAGCAGATTTGAAATCTCTACGGATGGTGTGTAGGATTGTAAAAACTAACCGGATAATGTCACGTTCAATGTCAGCAGGTGTCACTGGTGGAAAAAATAACAGAAACTCACAGCTGACAGTTCAACATCTGGGGCGCAGAGACGCTCCTTCACAATAATTGTTGGAAACGAGCACTGCAATCCCTCCTCGCCTTAGTCTTGCTGCTCAGTTTGTTGTCACGTATCCAAGCTGAGCGGAATCCCGATTGTCATCATCAGCGCTCCAATCTCCTCCATTGATCCGTGCCAGTGATCTCACGCTCTCAGTTGAACGGTTGAAACGGTTCTGCCCCTGCTCAGTTTCCTCAACACCTCCTGCTCAACTGTCTGAATTTGGGCTTCAAAACGCTCCTTCAGCCGTAGGGGTGAGTATTGGCAAGGACCTCGCAATACGATATGTATCATGATACTTGGGTCACGGTACGATATTATCATGATATCGCGATATCACGATATATTTCGATATTCTACCCAGTTAATATTAAAATTAAAAGTAGAGATGAAAAATTAAGTTGCTGTATATTGAGCCAAAACTATTTGCTTCAAAACAACCTATTTATTGTTTATTATTAGTGTTTTTGCACATTTAAGTAACCATTACAACATACTGACGATATTGATATTAGGAGCTGAAAAATCTATATTATAGTCATGGAAAAAATTATTAGACCACCCTTGTTTTCTTCAGTTTCTTGTTCATTTTAATGCCTGGTACAACTAAAGGTACATTTGTTTGGACAAACATAACGATAACCACAAAGATTGCTCATAAGAGTTTTATTTAAGAGCTGATATCTTACCATTTTCCATGGTTTTCTTGATTATAACCTAAATCACTTAAGTTTTTACATCAATAGCTATGGCGTTGTACTGCCAAAAACACTGCTTTTATGCATTCAGTGTTTTCTTTTCTGTCTGTTTTAGTCACATGATGACGTTTAGTGGTACCAGGTATTAAAATGAACAAGAAAGTGAAGAAAAAATGGTGGTCTAATAATTTTTTCCATGACTGTATATTGGGCGGCCAAAAATCGTGACATATTGCCAAATCGATTTTTTTAAGCCGCTCCCACATGTAAACAGTTTTCCACATTCTCAGCGTTACTCATCACAGCAGATGTCACAAAAGTACCAGAACTTCCCTCGAAGCAGTACGGCGTGCAAAACACAGTCGAGAGAAATGTGGTGTTTTTATGTAATTTTTAATATTACCAGCAAATGAGCACTGAAAAAAAAAAAGAAAACAGCTCTGTGGAAAAGTTGGACTGTTATGAATTTTAAATGACACATCTGGTTTAAAACAAGGTCCAATTCAGTGTTGCATATTTAATATCCATCAGATCAAAGTGTTTCAGCGTTGGAGGGGAACATGGCTCAGACGAGCGGTGAAGTGAGTCGATGACAGCGGCGGGAGCGACTCCAGGCTTCCTCTCAGCACGGCCGTTCGGTTCCAGCTGCGTTGTCTTTCCCGTCAGCTCTGTTTTCTCACTTTCTTTTAAAGCTTCTATATTCGTAAAGACGTGTTTGATTTATTCAACAAAGAAAACCTTATATTTAAATGATGTACCAGTCCCATCGTAGTGGAATTCCCATTTGCTGTTTTTTTGTGTCCGAAGCCACTTTTTCCTGTTGGTGTGTTTTTTTTAAATTTTCTTTAACTTTAGCTGCACGTCAGTCTGCATTTACAGGCTTCGTGCTACTTTCCTCATATCGTGACAGAGCTCTGAGCTTCCCTGCCTTGCCTGCCCTTTAATATTATTTCTGCCATGTTTTCCCCTCCATTTTTTCCCCCTCCCGCTGCCACGGCAGCACCCTTCGCACGCCGCGGTACGCCGAGCCAGCTAGGACCGTCTTGAAGAGCGTTTCTTTTTCCGCCTGTCCTTGGTGAGGTGCTGCTCAATCAATGCTATTAATTAATCACGTCTCCTACCGGGGCGCGCCGTGTTCCGGAGCCAGATAGTGAGCGAGGGCGCCGCCTGGGTTCACGGTTCGAGTTGCGGCTTTGCGGCGCAACGAGCAACTGCTGGTTAATGTCGCTCTCCCCTCGCTGCTGTCGGTCTGCCACGTCTATCTGATGAGGAAATATTGAGTGGAGAACCACAAACCTCGGGGTTGAGTCAAACAAGCCTGCTGATGTGCCTGAACTGCGAAAGGAAGGGAGGAGGAGGAGGAGGAGGAGGAGGAGGAGGTGCTGTGGTAAAGGTGGGAGAGGGGGCAAAGAGTTCTCATGCAGGTGGAATTGTTTTCTATCCACTGAACTGGAAAACATTTCTCAGTGAAAATGTGTGGGAGGTTTTTGTAGAGGAATGCCAAACCACGGCGCTGAATCGTAAAGCTTCAGGAGGAAGCTCTGAAATCACTTTGTTTTAGTGCAAATTAACTGTGAATGTTTTCATCAATGAGCAATCTTCATAAAATTATCACTAGTCTTGTTGATTAAAACAGTCCTTTTTTAAAAATCCAGAGATATTTATTTCAGAGATTTCAACAATTTAAAGACATAAAGACAAGTCTGAGCCACAGTGCTAAGCTATTTTATCGATTCTGCAATATATAACGATATTTTATCGAGTATCGATTTTTCAGACGCTGCAATCGATATTCTAAACTCCTTTCAAAAACCCCGTGTCCCACCTTTAAAAGCGTGCAAGCAACAATTTGCACTGTTTAAATAAATTATTACAGTTTTATTATTACTGGTTTTGCACACTGTTTTTGTCTACTTACTTTTTATTTAGTGTCTTGTTTTGCGCACTGTTTTTAGTCTATTTATTGTTCTGTTTCTGCACACTGTTTTTTTGTCTATTTATTGCCTATTTAATGTCGATTTAATGTCCTGTCTATTTATGTATATTTTTGTATATGCTGCAATGAGCCAATTTCCCCTCGGGGATTATTAAAGTATTTTTCATTCATTCATTCATTCAAATGAAACTATTTTTTTCAACAAATCTTTTATTCATTTTGTCCAACATTTGCAAGCTGCCTGTCAGCCATATAATGTGTAATTGATGCTTTCAGTTCAATTAATTCAAACAAAGTCATTGGAACACTCACAAGATGTCACCAAATCACTTTGTCACTTTAAAATCTTTCGGAAAATGATATAAATGTATTGTAAGATAAATGTCGATATATATCGTATCGTGAGCCGAATATCGTGTATTGTATCGTGAGATTAGTGTATCGCTACAGCCCTAACATGGATGGTCCAGATTGTCTTGTATTCAGATTAATACGGTATTTGTGTTTGGTCTGTGGCTGGATCGTGCGTATCGCTTTTAAACTTTTTCTGAGTTAAAGCAGAGCAGAATCCCTTTGTCATCATAAAATATCAGCTTCAGTTGTCTTATAACGGCGCATCCGATTGTTTTTATGAACTTTTTTATTGAGCTGTCAGACCCATCCGGGGCTGCTGTCAGCAGAAAACCCATAAAGCAACTCCCGAATCCCCGGACGGGACAGCTGAGGCTAACTCGCAGAGCGTCGTGGCAGAGGCAACTGAGAAAGAAATGACGGAGGACGCAAGGAAGAGAAAACTAGAGCGATCGAGTGAATCACAGGCAGACTTTCACTCGGTAAACAGCTTTGAAAGAAGGAGCCACACTGAAATGACTGTAGATGCACGGTTATTTACATCTTCAGAGAAGTTTATAAAAGTTGGAGACGTAGTCGGCAAGAATGCTGCAGAGATCCAAGGACGTGGCACTGACTGATCAAAAGGGAAAAGTTGTTCTGGGTTGCTTTAGGGCCGAAGAGCTACATCCGGCTTTCTAAGCATGGAAGTGCCCAAAATGTGCAGTTCATCAAATAAATCAATTTAGTCTCCAAAGGTAGATTTCGCACCAGTGGGGGTAGATTTTTATGTTGCCCATGCGGTAAAATTTTACAAATTCACAGACATGTTCATAATTTTGGGGTCAGTGGCGTTAACAAGCTGTCATCACTTTAGGTACTCTGTGTTTACTGGACGTCTGATCTAAGAGGTAAGATGGCATAATTATTTTAAAGACAGGATGGCCTGTTGTGCTGTCCATAGGCCTTCTGAATCAGTGGGAGTTGGCGTAGTCCAGGGGTCGGCAACCTTTACTATCAAAAGAGCCTTTTTTTGCCCTTCTCCCCTTAATAAAATTCATCTGGAGTCGGAAAACGTATTTTGACCCTTAAAATGAAGATAACACAGTGTATAAAGTTTTATATAAAACCCAACACTGCTATAGAAGTTATACTGTATTCAGAGGGATATGAATCAATCCAAAAGTTTATTCCTAGTATGTTTGGCAGTTCTTAAAGTAAAAGAAGGTCATAGAAGATACTAAGGGTGCACGATTATTATCGGCCCGATAAATATCGTGCACCATAACAGGAAATTATGACGCAATTTCGATAAGTCCGATATCATGACGATATCAACACGGCAGTGCCTCACTCCCTCTGAAACCCGAATAACCAACAGTGAATGCTATGTTCAAGTAATGTCGGCATAATCAGAAAAACTATTTCTAAATAAGGAAAATTAAGAATACCCCCTCATGAAAACAACTTGTTAACTCAATCATAATTTTGGTAGTTGCTGACTTGAATTGCAGTATTTTCCCACATGTTGCACATAAAAAATAGAAAAGGCCGAAATAACGTCTAGCGTACGGAGGAATTTATGCTACACCTTGAACGCAGCCTGCAGCACACCGTGCTGATAAAAACAAACATGGCGGCGATTGTATGGAACTTTCAGAAGAAGTTTCAGAAGAAGGTAGTTCGCTGGTTATTTGGCACAAATGCTCCAAACGATGGAGGGAAAAATAGCACAAGCTTTAATGCGTCAAATCCGATCAGCCACCTGAAACGTAACCATCACTTTTGAAAGTTTTGAAATCGCACTAACGTGAGCTAATGCTAACGTGAGCTAGCCAGCAGCTGAGAATTCACCAGGACTTACACACATCAGCGAGGCTTTTGAAAATTCCAAGAAATTAGCCAAAGATGACCCACAGGCAAAGATGAAATGGGTAGAGGTAGAAAGTAGAAATGTTTGAATCTAACTTCTGTCAGTGCATTAATTTTCTATGTAATTTACTTTTTGTAAACTTCTGGAATGCACTTTTTCAATTTGTAATTCTGATGCATGTATTTCCATCAGTTCAAGGAGCCTTTATTTTTTTATGCCAGTTAGGGATATCAAATAGGTTTGTTTGATAGCTTTATGAAAAATTTTGAGAGGCTTGCAAATAGTTTTTCTTTAGAAAAAATAAATATCTGTTCATTTAAAGAGTCAAAACTGTGGTTTTGTTCATAATATTGACGTAATGATCTTAGGTATATGTGGGTGTTATCAGTTATCAGTATCGGCCTTTAGGAGCTGAAAGTTATCGATTATCGGTTTTCCTACAAGATACTGATTAAAATTTCAGTTTCCAATATTTTTTTTCATCCACTGTAGTTTGTTGCATTTAAGAAATTATAGAACAAACAGATAACTGTTGACATTTTATTGCTTTTTTTTTTTTTTTTTTACCTGTTATAACAAAGGAAAACCTCAAACTCTTATAAAGACTGTATGTTGGCTGATGCTGTACTGTATATGTTTGGGAGCAGAACCAAAAATGGAGGGGGGGGGGGGGGGTTGGGGGCAGGTATTTGTTCATGAACTGGACATTTGGTTTTTGGTTTTAGTGTCCAGGTATTCGTTTTTGTGCTTTCACAAACTGCAAAACTCTCAAATATAAACGTTAGTTTAGCGCCGTCTGGACGTGATCAGGCTCCCTCACAGGTGCAACTGTCAGCCATAGTGATGCTTCACCTGCTCACCGAAGTTCTGAAAAAAAAAAAATTATTGAGAGTATTTGGACATTTGACTGTAGAGCAGCTCAGTGGCCCAGATGTGGTCCACTCCTGCATCTAAAGCAGATAAAAGGTCCGCTCACGTATATGTGGACAGAACTGTAGCGCTTAGGTCAATCAGAATAGTCCAAAATCAAAGATCAGAACTGAGAAAATAAACTGGAGTCGGGATGTAAAGCTGCTATCAGTGCGTCTCACAGCCCCTTGAAACCAGAACCCCCCCATCAGACGCTCAGATGAGGCCGTGCTCTCGTTCAGCGGCTGCCTGTGAAGTTTTCTGACAATCTGTGATCCACAGAAACTCTGCTGGGCTCAGCAGCATTTATAATCTAAACTAAAGTTTGCTGTAACTCACACTTCTGGTGACTCTAGTTTACCCGTCTGTCTCTTTCCTCGTAGTGTTTCCTGTCACCATCGCCTCCCCTGCACATCGCCCGTCTTCCTCTCATCTTTCTCTGTTGTGTTCGAAATACTTCTCCCTCTTTTTGTTTCGCTTCTTCACGCAGTTTTGAGAAGCAGCAACGGTTATAATTGCGACGCCTCTCAGAGGAGCAAGGGTTCTTTTTTTTTTTTTTTTTTAGCATGACGTTTTCGGAGTCTGGTTAGCGCTTTGTGGAAACGTCGGCACGCGGGGAGTAATTGGCTTCCGTCCGTGGTTTCCCCCGACAGGTTTGACACGCCGGGAACGGAGTGTATTTATTAGAAAAAAAAAAAAATAAAAATCGACTAAAAGTTAATAAGTGATTAACAGATTTCTAATTTTCTGTGGCAAGCTGTGCTAGTTGTAGCGCAGAAGGCTAATAAACTGTTGCAGCTGCAACTTAAAAGTCCGGTGATTCTACAAGGTTTATGTGCAGACAATTGCTGTGTTTAATTGTCGAGCCGGGGTGCGTAATAACCTCTGCTGTCAGTCTGCTTGTAATTCTTCAAGGTTTATGCGGTTAATTTAAGTCCATCCTCGGACCGAAAGCAGCCTGCTGCGGTGCGCCGCGGCTACAGCTGCCCTTGGAGGGAGTCACCTCCGGCGGCGCGGCCGGCGTGTTGTGCTTTCCTGCGTTATTTGTATAAACAGCTATCGATCCTACGGGTGGGGGGGGACTGGCACTAGTCAGCAACTTTATCAACAGCTGAAAAGAAATGAAATTACATTGTTATTTTTTTATTTTTTTGATGGATGTCCCTGTCAGGCTGAAAGGAAAAACAAAGAGCCTCCAGCATCTCTGGTCGCGGCGCGCGCCAAAGAGGCAGGACTCGGCGGGCGAAGCAGGCAACGCCGTACGATAACGCGGGCGCCCTCGCATGCACCACGCCGCTCATCATTTATTTATATGAGCAGAGCACCTCTGACACTCGCGGAGGTTACTAATTTGTCTCTTTTTTGGCCGTTCCACCTTCGCGTTCCTTTAATGTTGCCTTGTTAACAGCAGGCTTGGTGATCGAAATGTGATTCCCCAGAGCAGAGCGGGCTTGAGCAGCAGCCCTTAGACTGAGAGCGCTAATGAGATCCCAGCGAGCTCTTTCATTATGGAACAACTTTGAGGCCAATTGTCCATCACTAATAATCATATGGTAATAACCGTCGTGGAAAACCTGCACTGAGGAGCAGAGCTACAGTGGTTTACTCTTCTGTGAAACGAGGAGAAAAAAAAAAAAAAGAAGTTGGAACGGGAGACGATGACAGTAATGAGGTAAGGAAGTGGTTTTTACTGGAGTGAAGGTACGTAGGTGGACTTCGTAAGTCTCAAGTTGGGAGGAAAAGTGCAGCCAGGGAGGTAACTGGTAGGGGTGCTCCGATCAGGGTTTTTGGGGCCGATCACCGATCACTGAAATCAATATCGGCCGATCCGATACCGATCACCGATCGTATTTATTTCCCTTTGTTTCTTGCTGTCTTAGACCTTTTCGACTTGAAAATTGTGGACATGCGCCACCTAGTGGCCCAGACATTACTGGAGTGTGCGGCGCTCCACCAACTAACCCAAACACAGCAGCGTGGAGCATCTGTTACGGATAACGCAAACATGTCTTGGATTGATGTTGTTAGGCAGTGGCCTCCAGTTACAGATGAAGGTAGTTTATCGCTGTTTTTAATGATTGGTTATGGAAATAGCATGATCTATTCCCATAATCAAACACTAAAAACTGTGGAACGCTGCAACGCTGGCTATAACTAATGTCAACAAGCCATAAAGATTATGCTACTGTAACGTTAACGCTAGCGGTAAATTAGGCTCTGTGTTAATGTTATATTTAATTTATTTTAACATTCTCCTAAGTCATTCATTCATTAATTTATTCATTGATTTATATGCTTGTGCTAGTGCCGAGGGCTACAGTAGCCTCATACTGCTGTTCTTTCGGCCAGAATCGTCCGGGACTCTCAGCGAGGCTATAAGTAGTACGAGACTGAATGTTAACGAAAACTCACCCGGCTGTATTCATTTGGAACAAAGTCCTTTCTGTTGATATTTTTCACCCACGTCTTCCTAACTTCTTGTTCTGCAAACAAGGCAGTCTTCGTGCAGTAAAGGCTTGTGTATTTCATACTTTCTTCTTCCATTGTTGAATTTTCACACCATTGTTGGTACAGTTTATGACGGAACATGTATTCCCACTCGACCGACTCGACATTATAAAAATATCTATTTGTAGAAAGAGAAAAACACTGGCTAATCTGCGAGCCGGTGAGAGTGTCGCTCTGTAGCACAACCCTGCAATGGCGGACGGGGTACTTCCGGGGGGGCTGGCCCGAAACGGTCTATAGACAGTGTATGCGCACGAGAATAGAGCATTTTTGATCGGCTCTTTTGATCGGCTTTAATGACAATTCTGACCGATCCCGATCATATGCATATCGGCCGATCCGATCAGGTCACCGATCGATCGGAGCACCCCTAGTAACTGGTACTCCAGGTGGGCTGTGGTCGTGATGTGGGCGGGGCTAGACGTCACAGCTTCTTCCCAACCTGGAGATGTACACTGGAGCTCCGGAACATATGTCCTTTCAGAAACTGAAAGGACATATGTTTGGATAAAGTCTTTAAAATGATGTTTTCTGCGAACCTTGAAGGATGTCTGATGATCCTCCGGGACGACCGGCTCTTGGTTCAGCTGTTCCACGGCTCCACGTGTCCAGTTTACTGGCAGAATCCAATAATTACTCGTTGGTTTGTCGTTGAAAAGGAAAGAATGATAATCTCTTGAGCCGTCTGGCTTTTTTTTTTTTTAATAACTTTCAAGCATTTTTATCTGCCAAAAAAAAAAAAAAAAACAGTCACTGTGACTGACACTGTGTGAGCCACACAAAGTTTTTATCGTTAACGAAAAGGAACGAAATAACGAAAACTAGAATTGAAAAAAACATTTTTGTTAACTGAAATAAAATAAAAAGGAGAGTTTTTTTTAAAAAACTATAACTAACTGACACTGTATTATGTGTTTATAAAACAAATTAAAATTAACTATAATAATGTCAAGAACGTCCTTCGTTTTCGTATTTGTAATTTTTTTTTCTCATAAACGTTTGAAATCTATTAACTTCGCTCCACCATACAACAACAAATGCAAAAAAAAAAAAAAAAAAAAAAAAAAAAAAAAAAAAAGTGATTAGCAGTGATGGCTGCGGCAAAAGTTGGGAGAAAGCGGCACAGTCCTATTTGGGATTTCTTTGACTATGACTGTGTTAACGATAAAAATAAGTGCTTTGTTGTAGAAGCAGGTGATACAATGTGTGGAATACTTCTGAAGGAGAAAAAACCCCACGAATCTGAAAATCCATTTGAAAAGCTCACATAAGAAAGCTAACCAAGACTACCTGGATAAGCTAGCCTAAGCTTGCCCCCTGGAAAGAGAAGCTAACCAAGACTACCTGGATAAGCTAGCCTAAGCTAGCCCCCTGGAAAGAGAAGCTAACCAAGACTACCTGGATAAGCTAGCCTAAGCTAGCCCCCTGGAAAGAGAAGCTAACCAAGACTACCTGGATAAGCTAGTCTAAGCTAGCTCACTGGAAAGAGAAGCTACAGCTGCAGGCCAGTCAGCGTTGGGAAGGAACGGGAGAAAACAGCAACTATAATGGACTGTTTCCATGGAGACCAGATAGCTGCTGGTCAGTAAATACGCAGGAACACCGGGAAGATGCATTAATAAACATGTTTATTGAGACCAGAATGTAAACACGACTATGTGACTCGATAGCCTTCAAAAAGTTCAGTGCTTCACTCGAACCAAAATTACAACCCTAATTTACAAAATAAAACTAACACTGAAACTAATAAAAACTAAACTAAAACTAAGTATTTAAAAAAAATAAAAATGAATAAAAACTAGCAAAACTGCTCTAAAAATGAATTAAAACTAACTGAATTTGAAAAACTAAACTAAAAACTAAATAAAAACTAAAACTAATGAAAAATCCAAAACTATTATAACCCTGGAGCCACATAACTAAAACCGTATTGACACGAATATAAGACGACCTCGCTCCTACTAATAGAACGGATCGTTTTTTGAGGATGTTGAACAAATACTCGGCCCCTGGTTGAGATTTGGGGCCTTTGTAATGCCCCCTTAGTTGGAGAAATCCTCCTTTCACCGCTGGCGACACCGAAGCCGCTGGGATGGAAGCCATCCAACCTGGATGCTAACTGGCGCCTCCACTTCCAGGTCCTCAGAAGTGGAAGCGTTTCGTATCGCGGTGTTGTTGCTCACAAGTGCACGGGGAGATTTACGTGCAAATCGGAGAATCCAGTATGATGTGGCAAAAAGAGGGCGGAGCCAGAAGACGAAGCTGTGAGTTTTACTGTCTTGCTTGGACATAAGTGGCTAAAGTGAGCTCTGTATGGTGGCTGGCTTCATCCGCAGGGATAAAAGCGAAGGATCAGGATGGGGGGGGGACTGCTTCCTCACATCTGGTCAGGATTCCCTCTGGACGCCTCTTGGGGGAGGTGTACCAGTAGAAATGACGTCTCTCTCTTTGCAGACTTGGGAACGCCTTGGCGTCTCCCAGGAAGAGCTCGAAGATGTGGTTGTGGAGAGACAGGTCTGGGGATATTTTTCAGCCCGTCGGGTCGAGGGCAGACGGAGGGGTTTAAAAAAGCCGGCTGAGGTCGGTCAGACGGCATCTGAGTCCTCTTTTGCCGTTTTGTTCGGATGACTGTAGTTGCACACTCGCTTCGGACAAGACAAAGACGAATACGATGCCTTTTTAAAATCTGCGATACACTAATGTAGCGATACACTAATCTCGCTATACGATACATGATATTCGGCTCTCGATACGATATATATCAATATTTTACGATGAGAAGGGGATTCTGCTCTGCTTTAACGAAGAAAAAGTTTAAAAGCGATACACATGATCCATCCACAGACCACAAATACTGTATTAACCTGAATACAAGACGATCTGGACCTGCTTGGACCATCCACGTTAGGGCTGTAGCGATACACAAATCATACGATACGATACACAATACATGATATTCGGCTTACAACACAATATATATATCGAAATTCATCTTACAATACATTTACATCATTTTCTGAAAGATTTTAAAGGGACAAAGTGATTTTGGTGACATCTTGTGAGTGTTCCAGTGACTTTGTTTGAATTAATTGAACTGAAAGCATCAATTACACATTATATGGCTGACAGGCAGCTTGCAAATGCTGGACAAAATGAATAAAAGATTTGTTGAGAAAAATAGTTTCATTTATTTAAACAGTGCAAATTGTTGCTTGCAAACTTTTAAAGGTGGGACACGGGAGTTTTGAAAGAAGCTTAGAATATCGATACCCGTGGCTGAAAAATCGATACTTGATAAAATATCAATATATATCGCAGAATCGATAAAATCGCTCAGCTCTAGCGACCACGCACGGAAACACGGGAAACAAAGGACAGACGCTTTTATTGTCCTTCTGAAGTCCCAGAGTTTTAGAAAATATATTTCCAACCTGCCATTTAACAGAGAAGGTTTTAAAAGGCCTTAAAAGCATTGAATCACTCCAGCATCTGTGAAATGATGATTATGTAGCCATAGACTGAATAACATCAATTTTATAAAATGTATGGGTTTTGAACAGGTGTTATTACTCCGCCGTCTTCCATGTTGCATTTTATTTTTCAGTTTATTCATTCATTTATTTAATTATTTATATCAGTGGGGTTAAAAAGTACAAAGAGAACAATCATAAAACTTCTCCAAGCCTCATTTCATGCAGTAAGTTTTTCTTGTCAAGACACAATGCAGCTAAAAAAAAAAAAGAAAAAAGAGGCTTCCATAGAGGAACGTATTGGAAGGTTTTTACACATATATGATATAATTGCAGCTAAGTGGAGGAGCACAGCGCCCCTCCAGAAAAGCCATTATCTCTGTGATGCCAGGCAGAAGGAGAATCTGCGCCGGACTCGGAGACGGGTCAGTGCGAGGGAGAAGAGATGAGCCCGGATAAACAAAAATGACAGAGTTCTGCTCGGCTCGGCGCTGGTCACGCTAGTTTGCACAGGCTCGCGCAAACACACGCACCCATGCTTATGGGCAAATAAACACAGAGACGGCGGACGATGACAGACTGTCGGCCCGCAGATACTGAAGCTAAACAGAAAACAGAAATGGCCCAGTGCCCAGTAGAGCCGTGCACGACAATGAAACACGCTATTAGAGCTATTATTTTTTCTTCTTCCAAAAAACACGTTCGAAGGGCATCTGTTCTGAGCTCCGTTTGGCCACACATCATTAAATATGAGATGAAAGTCACGAGATCAACTAACCAAAAATGCTCAGACGGTATATCTGAGGAATAATTAATTAAATCAACTACTCCAAGCCCTCGATGATCAACTAGAAGGGATTTTAAGCTCTTTGTTTGTGTTTACAGATGTTAAGATGTGGACAAATGCAGATGTCCCAGAGACGAGATCATGAGGTTATTAAGGGGTATCACTTCACAGAGCGGCCGTTAAATAAGAGCTAACCGGGCTAAATTAAGTTCTGAAGAAACAAATGATGATATTTTAATTATTGATCAGGTCATGAAATGGATTTGTAGCTGAGGACGAAACTGATTTGGGTTCATTCTGGAAACGCGCTACGACAGGACAACCTGCTAGATATCCAGATGTTGACGGCACTTAAATTCAGCTGATTTAATCTGTTTCGCTCTGGATCACATCAGGTTTAATTTGATTCACTTCACGCCTAGAACAAGTTCAGTACAGTCCAGCTAAGTACAAACGGATTGAATCCAGTTTATTCCAACGGAGCCAACAGAGGCAAAGCTAATGTCATTCTGGTCCCTCTCAAAGTTTTTTTTTTTTTCCCTCCATGGTACCTTGATTAAAAACTTTGAGAGTTACCACGACCACAACTGAGGGCACGATCGGCCAGATCTCCTAAAGCCGCTATTTAGGAATAGCGGTTAGCGGGAGGGGCGTTCCCCTGCAAAGAACGCAATCTTCCACCTTGCTAAACCCGCTATCCCACCTGCGCTACACGCTACATTATCCATAGGATTGGTTAGGGCGTTCCACCTGTTAAACCAATCAGTGCGTCAGCAGCCATTGCCTTTAAGAGCAGGTTGCGCTACCCGCTAACTGCTATGTAGCGTCTCTTCATCCAGATCAGAGCGGCTCTTGTGTGCAGCTCGTCTGAGACTCTGCTGTAGAGCTTCCTCCTCTTCCTTCCTCCTCCTCCTCTGCACTGATATATACATATAAATATTTTTACACAGACAATTCCTATCGGCTACCTGAAAGTCACAGATAGTCGGTGCGCTCCCAGTAAACACGCTCTGGTCGTCTGGTTTAATTGGCGAGCAAGCTGTTTAAGACGATCTCTGCTATTTTCTCAGGGGTTCAACTGAGGCCAAATCACACTTTTTATACAAGAGTTAATTCGAGAGGTAGAGCCGTTTGTGCACGTCCACATGTGACCAGGTGGACGCACATTGATGCCATTTGGATGCGCAGGTAGCATGCAGGTAGCTGTGGGTGGACACACCTGCAACCTGCTACCCTCGATCAGAAGATACTGAGTTTGCGGAAAGGGCAAACAACACGCCCATTGCCACACCTACAATGTGAGTAAGGGAGTCGGCATAATGGGTAGCGGCTTTAGGGAGCAGCAATTTGCGGGTAGCAGCTAGTGTTAATGGGTAAGGGGAAGTGTCCGATCAGGACCTGAGAGTCTGCGCTGGTTCAACGGTCAAGCTGAGGAGCCCGACAGATTTCAACTAATCTTCTCTCTGTGTTCTGGCCTAGCACGTGGCGACGGTGGCAAGGAAGGACTAATTAACAGGAAACAGGGATACAGTGGTACCTCTACTTAAGAACGTCTCTACATACGAAATTTTCAGGTTACGAAATGCCTGAACTCCCAGCTCCCAGAGTTTACCGAACGTAAACATACTTGTCGGCTCTGTATCTCGGTTTGAAAGCGGCGCATCCGAGCTGCTCTGCCATTGGCTATCGCTTAGCATCTTCCTGGCATCCCATTGGCTAGGAGGGCCCCTTGTCTGTATGAGCGTAACCCAGCAACACAGGTAAACAAATAATTTCTACCTCCGCCAAGGAGGTTATGTTTTTGCCGGCGTTTATCTGTCTGTCTGTGTTAAAGATAACTTAAAGTTATGGATGGATTTTGATTGAATTTTAAGGAGTTGTCGTAAATAAGAAAAGGAAGAACTGATTTCATTTTCGGTGTGATCCGGAAGAAATCCTGGATTCTGGATCACTTTCATATTTTTGATAATTGTTGTGCTCGGTGGAGGTCTGCGCTCTCCGAGTGCTTTTCTACTTCTAACATGTATTTCTTACAGGTTTATTATGTCATTTCATGTTTTATTTATAATTTATAAAATTATGTTCGAATTTTGGGGGCTTGGAACGGATTAGGGCATTTACATGGAAAACCGTCTCAACTTACGAAATTTTCAGGTTACGAAACTACTTCCAGAACCAAGTAATTTTGTAAGTATATATGTATATATAATATATACATCCTCCAGTAGAAGTAGACTCAGGGAAGTTGGGCTTCTTCAAACACCGACAGCTTAGTCTGGAGATATCTGCCTTTGACTCACAGAAGTTGATGTTCATTTTGGTAATAATGACGTCTGCGTGCAAGACGAGTAAAGAGAACAGAGTGAAGGAAATCCCCAGAGGTCCTGCCCTCATTTATGTTCGTGGGAGTATAATTATGGAATAGATGAGCTTCTACTTTGCGCCCGTCTTGAACCCAGTTGTTGCATCATTTGTAACTACGATGATTTTCTGAATCCTGCAGTCGGGCTGCAACTAACGATGATGAGTTTTTACAGCTCATCAACGAGTCGGTTATTTCTGTCGTGGCCTCCACATGCCGCCGCTGTAATGTTGTCATGAATTGATATGGGTATTTTTTTTATATATATATGGTCTCCACTCGCCATCGTCATTACAGTAACAGATATTATCCTCTGAGCGGAAGTGTTTATCTGTCTGTGACAGTTGGATCATTTTTGTATCACGTTGACGCTTAAAAAGAAAAAAACGGATCGTTGCAGCGTTGGAGTTCAGTGATTGCTGTGCTGTTCATTGCCAAAATAGAAACGTTTCTAAAGTGCAGATCAATGAGGTGGTTCACAGGGCTTCACGTGGCCCCAAAGAGCCCCCTTAATTAGGTGAGTCATTAATGAGTCGTTAATAAGACAGAATATTCAGTCCAGTGTGCCGCTCGGTCCAAAAACGCCACCCTGCATCCGCCAGTCAGTACGAAATCTTTTTTTTTTTTTTTTTTTTTTTGGAATAACTGGCAGCCGCCACCGAACTTCAGAGAAAATGACCCCTGGAGTCATCCTGCATCTTAATCAGAGGACTATTGATCACCGAGCCAGTCACGATGTGGCACTAGTTATTAATGAAGCAGTAAACAGTTTTTTAGCGCCTGTTAGCAGAGCAGCGTGACCTTCAGCAGCCGGGTATTTATTTATTTATTTCACCTCATTGTCTCTGGGCAGGGACCTTCACCACATCATTAAAACCTAGAGTTTAGTCCAGACCTGTCAGTCACCTGGAGCCGCCGGCCGTTCTGGTCATTTGCTCCTTTGTTTATTCATAATGTCCAGAAGATGGAACAATAAGAAGAACAAGAAAAAAAACCCAACTAGGCTCATGCAACCGCCTGAGACACACACAACACGTAATCTCTGAGTGGTCTTGAACGCAGCATCCGAGGTGAGCCGGTGGTTGTTTGAATGGAGGCAACAAGTGTCTCTGGGCAGTATAGAGGACAAGGGTGGAGACGGTTAGCTAGCTATTTGGTACCAGAAGCTAAGGGAGTCTGGTACCTGTTTTTGTGTGTTGTGCTCTAAGAAACTAGTCTATGCAACTAGCGGCAAAAAAGCTCTTCAACGTCACAAAGGAGACGCCGGCCATGAAGCGGCCGTCCGCGCGCTCCAACACACAAGCCGTTAATCGGGACGTAGCGGACGTAGCGCCCCCGGTGACTCATCAATTTTGTGAAAATACGTTTGTGTGCTCGGAACATTATTTATCATCTACGATCTCTCAACCGCTCGTACATCTGTGTTAAAAAAAGTAGCCATTGATAAAAACGTTTAAAAAAACTGCCCGTTTCCAATCAGCAGGCCAGTTATATGAACACACATGACACAGCTCCAGAGTTCTAGAAACGTCCGTTTTTTACGTAAAGCACCTTGAATTGTCTTGTACAAAAAAATGTGCTATACAAATAAACTGATAAGCTCAAAGGATGTATGTTTTTTTCTGAATGTTGATGAATCATGTAATGGTTCACTTTTTCAGTGATGATCCATCCAGCGGAATAACATAACTGCGTCTGCAAATATGCTACGAGTCAAATACGAGTCAAAACCAAATGGAATGTATTTCTTATAACTTAAAGTCAGAGTTATTATTTATTATATATTCTCTTTTGTAGTTATTGTTTGTTTTTATTATTGTTTTATCCTATTCTATTGTTGTCCTTTTCTCTTAAAGGAATAAAGGAATATCTTTATCTTAGCTTATCTTATCTTAATTTACTATTGTTTTGAACAAAAAATTTAGAAAAGTTGCTATTTGTTTTTTTTGTTGTTGTTTTGTACAAATTGCCCTTTACTGAATTAAATAGTTACTAAATGAATCAGATTATTGTCTTGACTGATTTTCACATGTCTTCACTTATAACTTAATAAACTTTACTTGCTAAAATTCACATTTAAATTGAAGGTCATCTTGTACATTACCAAGCACAATGTCAACAAGTTGTTTGCCAAATTGCCTAAAATGTGTATGTGTTGGATCCACTGCACCCCTGGAAAAAAAAGTTCAGGCTCAGGATGTTTTTTTACTTTAAGCCCTGTATATGTGCTTTGATGGATAACTGGATCAGTTTGGTGCCTTTTATGAGGTTTAGGTGTTTGCACAGGCCAGTTCATGCAGTTTTCTTTTAGTTTTTTTTTTTTTTTCTGTGACCACTGTGAAACATTGATGCACAACAGGCCAACACTACAGCAACAGCCAATCTAGACCCTGAACATCCATCATCCACAGCGGATCGTATCATCTGAATGGACGCCCGTCGTCTGCAGACCGTCAGATGGCTCCGCGGTAGAAATGGCGTGGCGGAGGCTCAGGAACATGAAACCCACAAATGCTTGGTTGAGCCCTATCATGCAGAACCAAATGTCATTGTTGTTCTATATTTCTTACTTTGGGCCAAAGATTGTTTAAAATGGACTGAGGCGAAGTGGGAAAGATGTGGTCAGATGAATCAAAATGTTTCAACTGATTTTTGGAACCATGGAACCCCATGTCCTCCAGATCTAAGAGGAGGACCGCCCAGCCTGTTATCGGCTCCAAAGCCTGGATCTGTGTAGGGTCCGGAAAACATTAATGCTGAAATATACACGCAGGTTTTAGAGGAACACGTGCACCCAGCCAGGTTACGTCCTTGCTTTTGACCCTTGCGTCTTTCAGCGAAACAAAGCCAAACCACATACTGCGTCCGTTATAAAAACGTGGCTTTGACGTAGAACCATCCAACGTTTGATCCGCTGTGAAACAAAAAACTTCAACAGAGTGACTGGGTGTCATCAGTTGGGAGAGCGGATCGTCCAGTAGGGGCGAGTATTGGCAAAAAGGACCTCACAATGTGATATGTATCGTGATACTTGGGTCACGATATGATATCACGATATCGTGATATATTGCGATATTCTACCCAGTTAATATCAAAATTAAAAGTAGAGATGAAAAATCAAGTGGCTGTATATGTTCATCAGATGATATAAATCATTCAGAGGACAAATTGAGTCAAAACTATTTGCTTCAAAACAATCTATTTATTATTTATTATTAGTGTTTTTGAAAAAAAAAATCGAAAAAAACGATATAAGGAGCTAAAAAGAATCGATATTGTATTGGGCGGCTGAAAATCGCGATATATTGCCAAATCGATTTTTTTCACACCCCTATTCATTGGGGTGATATGTATCAGGATACTTGAGTCACGATATGATATTATCACGATATATTGCAATATTCTACCCAGTTAATATCAAAATTAAAAGTAGAGATGAAAAATCAAGTTGCTGTATATGTTCATCAGATGATATAGATCATTCAGTGGACAAATTGAGTCAAAACTGTTTTTGCACATTTAAGTGAATGAATGCATTTTTCCTAAAAGTTGATATTAGGAGCTGAAAAATCTATATTATATCGGGCGGCCAAATATCACGATATATCGCCAAAATCTTTTTTTTTTTTCACACCACTATCGTCCAGTCGCTGAAAGGTTGGCGGTTTGATCCCAGCTCCAACTGTCCACATTCCAAAATGTCCTTGGGCAAGATGCTGAACCCTAACTTGACCCTAGTGGGTCTGGGATCGCCCTGCATGGTAGCAGCCGCCCAGTGGTGTATGAATGGGTGGATGAGAGGCCAATGTAAACCGCTTTGAGGGCACCTTGATGGTGTGGAGAAAGCGGTGTGTAAGTGCAGTCCATTTGCCATTTAACAGAGGAGAGCCGGACTGCTTGAGCAGCTTGAGTTGTGCGTCACTGACGCTCCTGTCGTCCCGTCCTTCCTGAACCTCCATCAACCGGTCGTCCCGGCTCACAGGTGCACGTGGACTGTGGTGAAAAGAAGAAAGGATGCTTCACCCCTGTGGGGAGACGAACGGCACCGTGTCCCGACGTTTGGAGATCCATCTCTGCCACCAAGGTGATGGTGTTCCTCAGTTTAAACATTTGACGCGTTTTCTTTGTTGTGCTGTTTTATAAATTACCTGTTCAGACCACAGTTGGTACCAATTGCAGTATAAAGCAATGTTTTTTTTTTTTTTTATACTGCACTCAGTAGCCTGTTAGTGGAAGTGGAAGTCTCAAAGCTATTGAACAGCAAAATCTGGCAAACACTGTTGCTTTATACTGCGATTGGTACCAACTAGGGATGCACAGTTTGGATTTTTTTTTTTTTTTATGACCATTAACCGATGCCCTTTAATGATTAATAATCGCTAACCGATAAGATTTAAATGCCCTCCCATGCTGTCATTCCGACATGCTGCCATTCTGACATACAACCATCCCGAAATACCGCTATTCTGACACATAAACGTCCCACCATTCCGATCCAGCTGACCCGCCCGGGAGAGTTAGCTGCCACGATGTTGCGCACGTTGTCATTGTTGAGAAAAATAGTTTTATTTATTTAAACAGTGCAAATTGTTGCTTGAATAACAATTCAAGCAAGAATATCGAAACTTGCGGCTGAAAAATTGATACTCGATAAAATATCGATATATATCGCAGAATTGATAAAATCGCTCAGCTCTAATGTCAATGTCAGAAAAAAAAAAAACTAAACGTGAAGAAAATGATGACATGGATGTTTGGTTTAAGAGGGAGAATAACCCTTCTCCCCTCCGTCACGATCCTTTGATAAAATGTTCGAGGCCTGTTGATCAATCACATCCCCGTGCGTGAGAAACGTCGGCGCGGCTGGCGTTTAGCGGGGCTGACCACGGCCGGTTTAACGGCAGCTGCCGTGAGGAGGTGCGCCGCGGAGGGGAGAAATCGAAGGGCGCCGCCTTTCCTCCAATCAGTCGCAGCAAAGGTGTGCTGTTTGAGGAAAATCAAACTCACCTCAAATGCAGTGATGCCTGATGGGCCGCAAGCACACATAGTTAATTTTAGCATTTCAAGCACATTACACAAACTAGAAAATGCTAGCTCATTGTTTTTTTTTTATTTTTATTTACTCTTTAAACGAACTGAGATTTGATTTGACTCTCTTCCACTTACCAGCTAATTTATAAGTCATCTTAAAAAGAAATATTCACCTGTGATTTTCCCATTTGAATTATTTAGGGGTTTCTGAGCTTTTTCATCGACTTCCATGACTTTGAAGGTTGGAGCGCGCTTATCTGTATTTTGTTAGACATGCCCTGCTTTGCATAGATCGCTATCATGAGTGTGCATCTCATTGAGGGTGTTTATTTCATCCTCTGCATGTCTTTAAAGTGCTGTGTGCATCACTCGGAGACCAATAAATCATTTCCATATTAAAGGCGCGGTGCACGTGGCTGGATCTGAAGGTAAACACAAACTGGCCGCAGTGTTTTTGACAGAAAAATCAATGTTTGTGTGTTTTTTTTTTCTTTCCCTTAAATGTGCCGAAGCTTAACTTTAAAGACGGAGCTGCTAATGATTAGGGGTGTGAAAATAAACGATTTGGCAATATATTGCGATATTTGGCCGCCCAATATGATATCGATTTTTCAGCTCCTAATATCGATATTTTTTAGATTTTTTTTCAAAAACACTAATAATAAACAATAAATAGGTTGTTTTGAAGCAAATAGATTTTACTAAAATTGTCCTTTGAATGATCAATATCATCTGATGAACATATACAGCAACTTGATTTTTCATTTCTACTTGTAATTTTGATATTAACTGGGCAGAATATCGCAATATATCGTGATATCGCAATATCATGATAATCGTGACCCAAGTATTATGATACATATCGTATTGGGAGGTCCTTGCCAATACTAACCCCTACTAATGATTAGGGATGTTCCTGGCGACTAATTTCCCTGTCGACTAAACGAAAATTTTAATTAAGACTAGTCGACTAGTCTAAAAAAAAGGAAAACACTCAGAAAACAGAGGAAATTTAGCACAATTTATTGAAACATTGAAACAGCAACATTAGCTTCCTGAAACCTTTACCTTCCACAAAGTTAAGTGGAAGCATATCTTGCGAAGTCATTATCGTGATGAGCTGCGTTAGCCTTTCAGACCGGACGGGAGAACACGTCTCTGGGTAAACAATGTCAAATCGGCCTGAGTGTGGCTAGCAACGCTAGCATCAGCAGCCATCGTGTCGTGCAGATTAACATCCAAATGCTAGAGTCGAATGTGGTTGCGCATTGCTCCAGTCGAGTGATTGTATGCCAGTTGTTTCTGACACAGTCTACATACTACCTTGTTTTCATTTTCTAGATTAAAGTACCATCAAACCGCGCTGGTTTAGTGAGACTATCTTCTCACCGTGCCGTTTTAAAACTCCAGTCTACTCGAGCATTGCAGCGGAGAGGGGGACTGCTGTCTGACGGCTCTGTAGCTCCGACTAGTGGCGGGCGGCTGTATGACAGTTAAGCGGCCTTGTACATGAATAAAACACAAATTGGTTTAAACGACTAATATTTCTGGTGCCGACTAGTAAGTGGGCGGACGGTTAATCGTTTAGACGACTAATCACGTCGCATCCCTACTAATGATAGTCTTTTAGTATGTTAGTATTTTATGTTGTTATTTATTCACTGTGGTCAACCCTTCTTAATTACATGAGTTATTGTGGCACGCTTTTATTAATGGCCATCCGCTGCACGGGTCCGACCCAATGTCCTTCCTCTGCAGGATAGAGGAAGGAAGGGGTTCAGAGGTCCAGAGCTCCGGAGCGCAACGACCCCTCGTGGGCGCGGCGGCAGCATCCAGCCTGGCGGGGGGGGGATGCATTGACCTCCCGCCGGTCCCGTTTGTTAATTTTTAAAGAGGCGGTGAAAACAAAAGCAGCTGTGAGCTCTGGATTTGCTCTTCAGAGCTGCTCCTTCACCGTCACGTGGCAAAGCTAAAACACGAAGTGTTGAAGTGGCAAAAAAAAAGTGTTGTGGAGGATTTGAAGGAGCTCCCGGCGCATGGACACTTGACAGGCAGCAGCGTTTGTTCACTGTGTATATGTGTTTTGACATTTCTCAGCCTCTTTAGACGCCGGCTCTGAAAACTGCAGATTTAAAAGCTGCGGTTCGTCTTTTGTCAGTAGAAGTGTGCTGACAACGATCCGTGCAACTTCACATTTCAGTTATTTAATGCTCTCCTCCCATCTTCCATGGCGCATCTTGTTCTCTGACACTCTTGATTTTTACCTTTATTAAATAAGAAGATCACTTTGTTATGCGTTTGTGAGATCTGTTGACAATATGAGACCACTTACGCTTAGAGCTGACCATCAGGACGCACGATAACACCAGGTCTGAGGAGCTTTCCTGGCGTCTGTCTCCAACATTACCGACTGTATAAATCAGGATTTTAGCATTTGGAGCACACAAACACCCTCTCAGCGTGGCGGGTGCATCTTAAACGGATGTAAGCAAGCATCTGCGGTTGCGCTAATTGGCAAGGGACCATCAGACTGCGAGATGGTGGGCTCTAACCTTCTTAATTTTCATTTTTCCGTTGCTGTGGTTGATGGAGTCGCGGTCCCGTTCATGGTGACACCTTCATCTGTTCCATTAACTAAACAAAGTGACCTCGGGGAGCATCGCTGCTGTGATTCAGTTCAGTTATTCTCTTGACGTTGTTGCGGTCGTTTATTCCAGCGTGATCTTCTAAATGTAGATTATTCTGGTCTGAGTAGTCTGAGTAAAATGTAAATGAAAACAGGATGCAAGTTATTCAAAACCTAGTTTCCTTCAGAGATGCAGGTGATGGAGATCTTCTGGAAGGTGGTTGGTTCATGAGGCACCAATAAATCAAATGACTGAGGATATTTATTTATCCATCTACTACATTTACAGATTAGTGCAAAACTCAGAGTCCAATCACAGCTATTCAACAATTTAAGGCTTTTTGTAGGGATGCACAATAACTGTTTTTTAAAACCGATAACTGATAACTTTCAGTTCCTAAAGGCCGATAACAGATAACACACACATACACCTAAGATCATTACATCAATGCTATGAACAAAATCAAAAACAGTTTTGACTCTTTAAATGAACAGATATTTATTTTTTCCAATTAAAAACTATTGTCAAGCCTCTCAAACATTTTTGTAAAGCTATCAAACAAACCTATTTAATATCTCACATTAACTTAAATAAGGTTCATTACTGACTGATATAAAAAATAAAGGCTCCTTGAACTGATGGAAATACATGCATCAGAATTACTAACTGAAAAAGTGCATTCTAGAAGTTTACAAAAGGTACATTAAAAAATTAATGCACTGACAGTAGTTAGATTCAAACATTTCTACCTTTTACCCGTTTCACCTTTGCCTGTTTTTGGTATTTTTCAAAAGCCTCGCCGATGTGTGTAAGTCCCAGTGAATTCTCTGCTGCTGGCTAGCTCACGTTAGCATGAGCTCACGTTAGCATTAGCTCACATTAGCGTTAGCTCCCGTTTCAAAACTTTCAAAAGCGATGGTTATGTTTCAGGTGGCTGATCAGGTTTGACGTATTAAAGCTTGTGCTATTTTTCCTTCCTCGTAGAATTCGCTTGGAGCATTTGTCACAAATAACCAGTGAACCATCTTCTTTGGAAACTTCAAAGAAGTTCCATACCATCGCCGCCATGTTTGTAGTGATCAGCAAGCTGTTCCGCAATGCTGCATTCAAGGTGTAACCTAAATTCCTCCGTTCCCTCATTTGCTAGTTGTTCTTTCAGCCTTTTCTATTTTTTCTATTTAATATGTGTAACATGTGGGAAAATACTGCAAATATCAATTAAAGTCAGCAACTACCAAAATGATGACCGAGTTAACGAGTTGTTTTCTGGCATGAGAGAGTGTTGTTGATTTTCCTGATTGAGATATCGTTTTTCTGATTATGCCGACGCCACTTGAACATAACATTCACTGCTGGTCATTTAAGGCTCAGAGGGAGCGAGGCACTGCTGTGTTGACAAAAATATATATGTTATCGGGGCTGTTCGTCATGATATCGGATATTGAAATGACGTCATAATTTCCTGTTATCGGGCTAATAATTATCGTGCACCCCTAGCTTTTTGTAAACCGAACACGTCCCGCCCTGACTGCTGAGAGGCCTTTTGGACGGGGCGGGGGCCTGCTGAGAAGAGTAATGATGACCAAGACACTTCGGGAGAACAATCCAGCGCTGAACCTGAATCGGCCAAAGTCTAATTAATTGTTGCATCTCCGGTTATCGTGTCAAGAAATAAATCTGCATTCTACCCATCAAACACCTGCACGGTTTGGATCCGACGTGACGAACGCCTTTCTAAAAGGCTGAATTTATTAATGTTTTTACGTGGTTACGGGTCTGATCGGCGGTCAGGAAGGGCTAGCATGCACACCGACTTTTTTTTTTTTTTAACTAGAAAGACATCTGTACTGATAGAAGAATGTGCTTTGACATCACCTCGCCGAACTAAAGAAGGCTTTTACTTGACAAAGCCATTGCCCGTATGGCAGCATATGCTGCTCGACAACCTTTATCTATTTTTCAGCGCTAATGGCGCCTTCACAGATGTGCAGGATACCCATGCTATGTTCGCTAATGCACCCTCGTTCCATCACGGACGACGGCTTTTCAACTGTGCCATGTTTAACAAACCAGATGGCTCATCTTTACGTTCAGCCTGAAGGATGTAGCTCCCCTGATTTCAAAAAAGAGACCAACAAGCCCCAGCAGTGATTTCCAGTATGGATTTATGTCCGTCTGTAATGTGAGGGGTGAGAAGATTCCACAGAGGTGTCAATCACCCAGATCCATCAAGCTGTTGCCGAGATTTGGCCTTGTAGCAACGCCTGCAGTGCAGCAGCTGCACCACTAGGGGGCGCATGGCACGCAATCTGAATATAAAAGCCTCAAAACGGTAATGTATAAAGGGAATTAACACATTTAGTTACACATATATCAAATAAGAAATAGGTTTCATAGTTTATGTTGCCATAAATGAGAGATTTTTTATATTATTTTTAACCTACTCGTTGATCTATTTTATATATTTTTTTTTTATCAAGCATTTCTTTGATTATATTTATGAGTTTTATTCAGATCTCACACTGCTCTTGAGATAAAGTTATTAATGAAGACTCCTTTCTTTATCTTTTAAGGAGCATAAAGTGTCTATCGCTGTCGATAAAGTACCTTAATGGTATCGTAAAACGTTAAAGGGAAAAAAACCCCGGCGTCGCTCATCCCTGCATTAGAGCATGCGGCACCACTAAAACACATTTAGACGCTCGCGTCGGAGCGGTTAAAGAGTCGTGAACAAGCGTCCGGGCACGATTATTAACATAACGGGTTTTACTGTTTCTTATTCACATTTATTAAATTCGACGTGAAATAAAACCAGACGGGAGGAAATCAGTGTAATCCACCTTCACGTGGACTTTTCCATAATAAATGATGTTTGTTCAAATTTTATGGCCCAAGAAGAGTAAGCCTATTATTCATGGGAAATGAAAATATGTTAACAAAGGTGGGAGGAAGGAGGAAAGTTTGAGAGAGACCGGGGGGGGAGGGGGAGTTTCCAGAATATGAATCAGGTGTCTTGATTCCTGACAGGGGCCCTAAGGCAGCGTGGCACCTGACATGTTTCATCTCCAGCCGCGTCACGCTCCCCCTGCCACGGTCCTCGAGCTAAGGATGCCGCGGCCGCACGCGGAAATAGAAATGACAACGCGCGGCGAGGAAAGGAATTATCCAAAACCAGAGGGTCCCCCGCGAGGGGGGTGGGGGGTGGGGGAAGCAACCGTTTCACCTCGGATCTGTCCGTATCAGCGATGCAAAGACGACCCCCAAATCCATTACAAGCCAATTATACGTGGCGGGGGCCGGGGCCGGGGCTGGGCACTCGCTCGTGAACCGCGGCGCTTAATCCATAAAGAGGAACTAATAGGAAATTTGAAAATAGAATCCACACTTGAGTAACTTCAGAGGGATTTGGTTGGATTAATGAACTGTCAGGCTCACTGTCAACTGCAGGGGAGTGCAATCTTTTACTAGCCACTGCCAGTCTCTTTTTTAGTTTCACTCTTTTTAATTTCTACATTTTGCTTTCATGCACCAAGGGTTTAAACCAGGGGTGTCAGACTCATTTTCACTGAGGGCCTCATCAGCATCATGGTTGCCCTCGAAGGGCCAGATTGACAGCATGAATGCAACAAAATGCAATGTAAATCAAAATATATTAAACTACACCTTATTATATTGTAAATAACTGATTCTGTATTTATTTTCCATGTTTTCTGTTCAAAATGCCAACGTAGATTATCCTCTTTTACGACTAACACCTCCTCAATACAAAAAAGACATACTGTTTTTTCACCTTGAGATACAAACTTGTATTCGTTTTCCCGTTGTTGATGAAACTACCTTCCTTGTTAGGGATGCACATGGTTAACCGTTTAACCGTTAACCGATAACAGTAACTCTAACTGATTAATACTAACGGTCAATTTTGTTTTCAAGCTACGTAATTCAATGAACTCATGGGGGCGTGTCGACAGGTGCAACAGGCGTCTGATTGGTCAATTCTACATCTAGAAAAGAGCGCGTCATCAGAAAAATGAGGAAGTACCCACATCTGTACGATTCTGGTTCTCCACACTACAAAGACAGCACATATTCTAGTAATTCATGGAGGGAGATAGTGATGAATGTGGGTCTGGATACGACCGAGACGGTGAGGAAGTGGAAAAACCCAAGAGATAAGTTTAGTAAGTTTAGTAAGTTTAGCTAGTTCGTGATTGTCGCTCTTGCGTTGTGGCGTGGAATAACATAGCGGAGACCGCGCTAGTATAAATCAAAAGTGACGGCGGCATCTCTGGGACAACCTGACAGCGACACATTGCTGCGAGAGTATACACAGGGAAGTGTCCGCATGCGTCCACGACAAGGCGCGCAACATCGGGTATTAATCGTTAAAGGGCGTCGGTTAATGGTCATAAAAAAAATCCAAAATGTGCATCCCTATTCCTTGTGCATCAATTTTTCTTTTCTTTAACATGTTGGGACTAGTTTGTAGAGGTTTTTCTCAAGTCCATCAGCTCTGAAAATCGTCTTGAGTTCTTGCTCGTTGTGGGTAACGACGAAATGCATTATGGGAGATGTAGTTTATTGCCAATATGCGCTAAAGCGGCGTAAGCTTATTTTAAGTCTTAAAATATCGGTTTAAAATTTAAGCCAATAGTGCACAAGTGCTTGAGGGACACATAAAATGAGGTGGCGGGCCACATTTGGCCCGCGGGCCTTGTGTTTGACACATGTGGTTTAAACTGACATCTTCTTTTTTCTCTCTTCGAGAGCAGCAGAAATGACGGCAACTTGTTGTATCGCCTCCATTCGAGCTGATCGCGCTTCAACCGCCCGCTCGTCTCATCTATCATGCGTTCAGACAAAAGCGCGCACGCACACACAAGGACAAGATGGCTGCTCCCTCATGAGTGAAGAGCCTAAATGAGCTTCCCCACCCGGAGCAGAGGCAGCATCTGCTTCAGTCCGAGGGGACTCGCACTTCAATCACAAACGCCACCAGTCACAGCTTAAAGATGGCAGGAGAGGGAGTCGGGAAGTGGGCCGAAAGCAAGATTAGCAGAGGTTAAATGGATGCTTTTTTTTTTTTTTTTTTCGGGGAACAGATGGAGAAAAAACACTTAACAGTGGCGAAGTGAAGAAGAGGCTAACAACTGAGCCGGTATGAGATCCCGACAAGAATATACGGGGGAAATGAAACGAGGAAATGTGTTCGAGCCTGATGGGAGAAGAGCCGGCGCGGTAACTCTCGACGAGCGCGACAGCAGCGTCTGAGCTATACGGCTGTTTGCGTCGTTTCGGGTGATAAAAAGGGAGGATTTCATCGGCGGGGCCGTTTTGAGACGCATCAAACAGGAAAATGGACAAGAACGCAGCGGGGCCTCTGGATGACCTTCCTTAGCTAGACGCAGAAGGAACACTTGTTAGGTTACTCCGTGGCCTTTTAGTCACCTGAAACCACCGTTGCCAGGTGGGAAATGTAGGATTGTCGTACCTGAGACTCAAAATTATCGCATTTTGGGGGAAATTATTGTAAATCTGTCATAACCAAAATAATAAGCCCAGTGATGCACTACAGTGATTCCTTATTTTTCACGGTTAATGGGGACCGTCAACCCACCGCGATGATCAAATCTGCGAACTGGAGCTGGAGCCCCCCGAGCCTAAATAATGTGTTTAGAATATGTTTAAAAACCACGAAAAAGTGGTGAGTTACTGCAAAGGCTCAACAGTGGTCTTTCTAGGGGTGCACGATAACTATCGGCCCGATAACAGGAAATTATGACGTCATCCCGATAAGTCCAATATCACGACAAATAGCCCTGATAACATATATATTTTTGTAAACACAGCAGTGCCTCTCTCCCTCTGAGCCTTGAATAACCGGCAGTGAATGTTATGTTCAAGTAACGTCGGCATAATCAGAAAAATGATTACTCAATAAGGAAAATCAAGAATACCCCCTCATGCCAGAAAACAACTTGTTAACTCGGTCATAATTTTGGTAGTTGCTGACTTTAATTGATATTCGTAGTATTTTCCCACATGTTACACATAAAAGAACGACTAGCAAAGGAGGGAACGTGGGAATTTACGTTGCACCTTGAATGCAGCCTGCAGCACAGCTTTCTGATCACAACAAACATGGCGGCGTAAACTTTGTTAAAGTTTCAGAGGAAGATAGTTTGGTGGTTATTTGTGACGAATCCTCCGAGTGAATTCTACGAGGAGGGAAGCACAAGCTTTAATACGTAAAACCTGATCGGCCACCTACAACAATAACAATCGTTTTCATGGAGTTTTGAAATCACGCTAATGTGAGCTAACGGAAGCTAATGCTAATATGCGCAAGCCAGCAGCAGCCTCTCCTCCCCTCATTCCTCTCAAAGCTTCCATGAGATTAAAAAATAAAAACTACTGAACCTCATTTACTTTAATTAAAGGTATTAATTTAAATGGAACGACAAGCCAAAATCCTTTAAATGTTAATCTTTTTCAGTTAGTAATTCTGATGCATGTATTTCCATCAGTTCAAGGAGCCTTTATTTTTTTTATATCAGTCAGTAATGCACCTTATTTAAGTCGGTGTGAGATATCAAATAGGTTTGTTTGATAGCTTTACGAAAATGTTTGAGAGGCTTGCCAATAGTTTTTCATTGGAAAAAATAAATATGTGTTCATTTAAAGAGTCAAAACTATTTTTGATTTTGTTCATAGTATTGATGTAATGATCTTAGGTATATGTGTGTGTTATCAGTTATCGGCCTTTAGGAGCTGAAAGTTATCGGTTATCGGTATCGGTTTTAAAAAACAGTTATCGTGCATCCCTATGTCTTTCAGTTACCTTCACAGTCTCTGGTCCTCCACATCGCAGTTTTCACCATTCACGAGGGGGTCACGGCCCACATTAACCGAGAAGTGTGAGGGATTACTGTACATATTACTGGTAGAAATCTGGCAAAAACCCGCATTTATATGGAAATAAACTCCCCAAACCGGAAATTTGGGGAAAAAAAAAAAGGACAGGACGGATAAAGACACTAAACAAATGATGTTTGTCAGCCAGTATCCACACCAGAGCTAAAGCTCCACGGCATCAACCAGTGACTTCAACCGTAGCTACAGGCTGGACCACAGCTGGTGCTGGTTGGACCGTTGTCATGCAGCACACCTCCACAAGTCCACTGGACTTCCCTCCAAGCCCAACAGGACCCATCTGACCTGGTCAGCCCCTCCACCAGCAACAAGTCCGGTCCAGGCGATGAGTCCGCCACACCCCAGAGGCAACAGAAGTCCTCCATGGCGCCTCACCGAGCAGGTCCATGTTGCCTCGAAGCCCAAACCAATGGTGTGTGAAGGTGATGCCATCGCCGACCACCAATCACATAGTTGGACTTGAGAGCTCGGGCTTTTGAAAGGACTCGCTGTTTCCCAACTGGGGAGTCAGAGAACCGCTTAAGACTTCCCCCGGCGCTGCCTCGGTTCTGAGGCCCAGTTTCTGAAGTGGAGTGTCTGAGCCCCGAGAGCATGTTTTATTCATCGTGCGTGTTTTCTTGCACTCTTGACATTTGACATGAATGCGAGCGCGTGGCGTCGAGCGACTGGCGGGATGAAGGAGGAGCTGCTTGATGGCTGATGAGGACGTGAATACGAGCGAAAATAAAGACGTTCTGTAAATAACAACGGCAAGCACCTTCATGTTGAGCTGAGAGAGTCTGCAACCTCCTCCATCATTTTATTCTGGAGGTGTATTTTAATAAAATAAGTAAAAAAAAAAAAAGAGAAAAAAGAAATCAGGCTTTGGGACATAATTCAGAATTTGATGGAGAAGAATGGGCGAACGCTTGAGGCAGTCTGTAATGGTCTCAAATATTTATCTTCAGCTGCTTGCATTTAATATCATTTTAGCTGAGTCAACACAAGGCTAGGCCTGATTTATATTTGTCCTTTTATTGACGTTTTGTTTTGCTAAGCATAACCTCTTTAAATGTGTATGAGGCACCTGTTCACATCAATGATTCATATATTTTCACCTATTTGTAAACCGCCGGTTCTCTGTGGCTGCAAGATGTCGTCTCACAGTGAAAACTTTCTTTAAAAAAAAATTAAAATCCCAATCAAAAGCAGTATTTCCAAGTTGGTCCTGACATTCTTGCTTTGGAAACTTTTTTAAAATTTATTTTCTTTTCTTCTTTTGGCTCCGTGGCGCCCGAGGTGAGGACGAGCTGTTGTGCCACTGAGATAATTAACGGCGCCATAAATGATTCAGTCGGCGTTTGAGGCCTCGTTTGAGGCGTTTCTCATCTGAGTTGAGCTGGGTTTTTCAAAATAAAAGCTCAAATCTGCTTTCATGTTTTATCTGTGAGGCACAAGTGCATGATCGTGTGAGGTGGAAGTTTGTCTTGCGTACCCCCCCCCCCCCCCCAGGAATGTTACGCCTGTGACAAGGAAGTCATGCTGATGTGTTGTTATAAATATTTTAGAGTGGCAGCAGCAGCTGGGCTGAGTCGGGCCTGACGGATATTCAGCATGTTTTCTTGTTTTGTTTTTGTTTTTGTGGTGACGGATAAGAAAATACGCCCTGCAGAAAAGCATCAGTTACGCAAAAACTCTCATATATCACCAAAAAAAAAAAATGCAATGAGATGTTTTTTGGGGGGTGATTTTAAAGAAATATTTTGTGAAAATGCAGTTAGTTCAGGTGGGAATGACGTGAAGCAGCAGTAGGGGTGTGAAAAAAAAAATCGATTTGGCGATATATCGTGATTTTCGGCCGCTTGATATATCGATTTTTCAGCTCCTTATATTAATTTTTTAGGAAAATTCATTCATTCACTTAAATATTAAAAAACACTAATAATAAACAATAAATAGGTTGTTTTGAAGCAAATAGTTTTGACTCCATTTGTCCTCTGAATGATCAATATCATCTGATGAACATATACAGCAGCTTGATTTTTCATCTCTACTTTTAATTTTGATATTAACTGGGTAATATCAAGCAATATATTGCGATACCACGATATCGTGATAATATCATATCGTGACCCAAGTATCACAATACATATCGTATTGTGATACTTGGGTCACGATATGATATTATCACGATATCGTGATAATATCATATCGTGACCCAAGTATCACAATACATATCGTATTGTGAGGTCCTTGCCAATACTTACCCCTAGGCAGCAGGGGGCGCTGTTGACTTCCGTTAACTCCTCAAAAGTCACGTTAGGATAAAAGTTTTGACTTAACTGATGCTCTGTTGGATTGCGGACAGTGATCTCTCGGGACTCTTTGACGATCGCTTTCATGCATGAGGGCTTTCCTCATGGCAGAATTGAACCTGCCGAGATTAAAAAAGTTCTGGGGAGGATAAAATAAATTGGAAACGCTGGTGTTTTTGCAGCTGAATTAAAATCAGCTGATATTAGCCATCTCTGATTTATCAGAACACACGTTATGAGCGCCGATAATGCAAATAAAAATATGAACCATGTTGTGAGTGTTGATGGTCCATAGTTTGTCCACTAGAGGGCACTCTCACTACCTGTTTGTACCTCCACAATCTTGACGCGATTCTTGGCGGGCAAAAATAGTTTCTTTTAAAACTACTCGTGTCTTCATGGCTCATAGGTAACGTTTATAACAACTGTTGGGGGAAGGCTAGTTTCTGGAAGAGAACAATATATTGGCTTATACGTTGGAATCGTGCGTCCTAGATTATCTGTGCCGGTCTTTAAAAACCCGTGAACCCGTTGGTTGTAGAGATGCGCGGATGAACCGCACACCCGCGGGCGGAGCGGATAATCCGCATATCGGGCGGATGACTCGTCAAAAAATAATACTTTAATTAAATTCGGGCGGGTCGCGGTTGAAGCACTCAAATAATAATAATAAGAAAAAATATTTTACATATTATTAAAAAGGATGGCGGGTCGGTTCGGTTTTGAAAATTGGTGAAAAAACGTTCCTGCAAATGGATAGCGGGCGGATAGAGATTTTAAGAAGCGGTTGCGGGTTAAAATATACGTCATCCGCGCATCTCTAGTTGGTAGGGGTGTGAAAAAAAAATCGATTTGGCAATATATTGTGATTTTCGGCCACCCAATATAATATTGATTTTTCAGCTCCTAATATCGATTTTTTTTTTTTTCAAATACACTAATAATAAACAATAAATAGGTTGTTTTGAAGCAAATATTTTTAACTCAATTTGTCCTCTGAATAATCAATATCATCTGATGAACATTTACAGCAACTTGATTTTTCATCTCTACTTTTAATTTTGATATTAACTGGGTAGAATATCACAATATATCGTGATAATATTGTATTGTGGGCGAAGTATCATGATACATATCGTATTGCGAGGTCCTTGCCAATACTCACCCCTACCCGTTGGGTTCTGTAGCTCAAGGTTTCCCGCCAAAACTGCAACGGAGCACAGCAGGAGACGCTGAGGAGACGAGAGGAAAAACCAAAACTAGCTGTGAGAAATCAGCAAAACGAATGTTTGGGAGAATCGCCGTGATACTGGTTGAGTTCTGATCGTTTGGAGTAAAGTTCCCCACTGGTTAAGCATCAGCAGTGAAGTCTTATTTAAGTAACCATGAGGAATGCAGATCTTTCATGTTAATAAAACCATCATGGACACTCCTCAACTCATCTCATCTTCCTCTCTGAAGCTGCTGTTTATTCGTTTATCTCATATCTGCTCCTCCTCTCTTTAAGCTCGGCTTCTCTCTTCTCTAACCTCCACGAGTCCATAAACACCGTCTCATCCTACACTTTTCCTTCATCCGCCCCCACTTTTCTTTCTCTCAAGGCCCGTTCGGAGCGTACGTGGGCGTGCAGATAGTACTGTTGCTCTCCACTCACATGGTCCACATCTGTCTTTAAAGGGGGGGGGGGGGGGGGGGGGGGTCCATCCAGTCAGTCAGACTGTCGATCCACTTAAAAGAAATCCATCAAAAAGAGGAAGAAGGGCCAGAGTGGAAGGACTGAGGTCTGGATAGATTGTATAAATGCATGAGCTGTATGTCTGAGTGAAACACAAAGGATCAAGTATAATTTGTTTTTTTTGTTTGTGAAGAATTTTATACACTTTGCATGACGACTCTGTTAAAGCAGCGAGACGTGTGCGATAATATTCTGCCGGAGGAGAGGAGACGGGACACAAACCCCCCCCCCTGCATGTGCACAAAACTGGCCGCTACATCCTCGTCTTCTCTCTCTTTTTTTTTTTTTTTTTGTATTATTGATTTTCCTCGACTTGATCCATGTTTTTCCATTTACTTGTCAGATTTTATGTCCTCAGACACAATACTGATTCAATAAAAGAACACTCCCAGATCCATTCTCGCCGCGCGACGCCGCCTAACACAAATGTATCGTTTCATTCGCTGCACGGTGGAGCGGAGCGGCCGCGGGGCAGCTCGCCCGCCATCGTACGCGCGAGAGACGGAGGTCGCGCGGCATCGGAGGCGACGCGTGCGTTTTGGCGCGGGTGAGGAGGGGAACGGTGCTGAACATAAAGATGAGTCGCCACGTTTCGCATCCAAACTGAGTTCAAGTTCCTATGGAGCCCCGTTTGGGTCATAATTCAATAAATAAATGAGTCTATTATTATGAAATACAGGCGTTTATTCTTATGAAATACGTATCCATTATTATGAAATGTTTCCCATTATTATGAAATATATGTGTATTATTATGAAATATTTCCCATTATTATGAAAAAATGTAATTATTATGAAATATACTTTTATTATTTATTTTATTATTTAATCTTAGTTTAATGCATAATAGCTTATTTCAAAATAGCTTTTTTATCTAAGAATCAAGGTTATCATCGTTAACGAAAACGAACGAAATAACGAAAACTAGAATTGAAAAAACATTTTCGTTAACTGAAATAAAATGAGTTTTTTCAAAAACGATAACTAACTGAAACTATATTATGTGTTTATAAAACAAAATAAAATTAACTTTAATATTGTCAAGAACTTCCTTCGTGTTTGTAATTTTTTTTCCTCATAAACGTTTGAAATCTATTTACTTCGCTCCGCCGTACAACAACAATCTCAAAAAAAAAAAAATAACTAAAGTGATCAGCAGTGATGGCTGCGGCAAAAGTTGGGAG
>JAGFBZ010001659.1:0-58765 GCA_018398805.1 Hirundichthys speculiger | reverse complement strand
TGCCCTCTGGTGGCATGGTACCGAACGCACAGAACCAGGTAACAGAAGTGCCGATTTGGGTGATGACAGATCAGCCGCAACCAAGTTGCGCAAACACGCTGGCGGCACAGAACCCAAAATATGCGGTCAACCATAAGGCCTCCTGGTTTCCCTAGACGTCTCCGTAACAAAGTTGTCGGAGGCAACGACACATACAGTCCAGACAGGAACCTGAATGACATCGAGAGCACAGTAGCCAAAACCAGCGCCTTACGAGCCACACCGGAGCTCTTCAACCAGGCGTGGCTACTGTCTCCCTCCCACCCACCCAATTTGCGCCATCGTGCGATGGCTAAAGCGACACCAACGTAGCGACGTGAATCACCCTCCGGACCCTCGGTCCGTCGAACTGCATTCACGACTGACGACTCACGCTCTTCAACATCAGGACCCGGCCATTTTACGTTGTCAATCCTTAACGGAACACCCGAGACGCAGGCTACGCCAGCGAACGTCAGCGACGTTCCTGACTCGCCCTCCTTATAGCCTTGCGTTCTCTATTTCGAATGGTCACGGGCATCCTACATTGGTTTCCGGAGCACACCCTTCGCAGGGCTGTGGTCCCCCGCAAAAAAAGGGGGGAGACGCTAATGCATGCCCAGAAACCCCTTCGGCGACACACAAGGGCACCGAAGCAACACACAGAGCTCCCTGCACAACAGGGAACCCTCATTTCCTTGGTCCAACCTCCAGGGTTGACTGGATGGGACCTCCCACCGAATCGACGCGACGGTAACAAAAACCTCTCGGCTGTTGACCCGCGCATCCACCACGTGGATTGAACGCCTCCCAGCCACCAATGACACGACCGAGGGCAACAGCCTATATTGATTGAACCACGTCTCTTTGGTTCAGGTTCCAAACCGCGTCGACTCGACCGGGGAACGCACTGTACCGCAGACGTGATCAACAAGTCTGGCAGACGTTAGGGGCGAAAACAAAACCCTTATCAGCCATCAAACACAAACCTTCGGCAGGTAGAACGAACAAACGCATACGTTGCGCTCCAATACCCGCCGACCTGCACGTACACCCGCGCACGACTTCGTTTTTTGTGAAAAAACGACTAGAGGAAACAACCCGACGGTCGGAAAGCCTATCATGACCAGCAAACCTCCCACGTGGAACCTCAGGTGAGTGAAAAGTGTGGTGCTTACCGATCCCTGCAGCATACCAGACCTGGTACCAAGCCAGGGAAGCTCACAAGAAACACTCTCCCACGTGGGACAGGACCACACACGGTCACCGACACACTGTCTCCAGTGGTGTCTCAGATCGGGACCAATCAAGCGAAGGACCCCTCTTAAGACGGGTCCATTGAACCCAACCGAGTTGCACCAACCCCCATGGGACTCGCAGGGGACAACACGATAGCCAATATTAGTAGGACTCAATACTTTCGTTCTCAGAGATAATTAGAGCAATTATCACTCCTGTAACGA
The DNA here is from genome assembly GCA_018398805.1 of Hirundichthys speculiger. Taxonomy (NCBI): domain Eukaryota; kingdom Metazoa; phylum Chordata; class Actinopteri; order Beloniformes; family Exocoetidae; genus Hirundichthys; species Hirundichthys speculiger. Next base: position 57,284 of record JAGFBZ010001659.1, on the reverse strand, counting down.
TAGGACAGCGTAGACTGGTGCGATTATTGGTTCAACCCCTCAGCGTAGGATAAGTTTGAATAAAGTGTGTCCGGCGAACTCACGAACGTGGGTGGTACCGATCTACCAAAACCAGTGGAAGACAGGTACCTGGGTGTGATTCTAAGTTGACGTTTGTTCCAACATGTTTCTAACGACGCCTATGCTCTCATTTCCACTAGAGCGACAACACGACCCCAGCGGCCTGATACGAGTCCAGCAGGGAAGCTGACAAAAAAGGGGTGCTCATCCATAAACCCCTCGCTCTTGTAGAAGTTTCCTCTTCTCTCCCCGATGTGTACTATAGAACACTTTTTTTTTTTTTTTGTCGAATTTATGATGTGAAATATACATTTCACCTAGATTTTTTTTTTCCTTTTGAGAAGTTTTCTTCTTTTGTGTGGTCATAAAATCGTAGATTAGCCCATACCTGGGAAATGGAATTAGAATTAGGATAGACAATCATAGCCAAAGGCGAGGCCTCGGCTCAGATACTCACTGTGGTTTCGTCTGTCTTGTCCTGCATGCCTGAAAAATCCTCACGCAAAAGGTTCTTGCTAACGATAAAAAAAACTTACCACCTGAGTAGAATATGGAGCCATCGGAGTGGGCTCACTTAGAAATAGTAACACCGTTATAAGGACGGTAGGAGTCTAGATCATGTAGCGATAGAATACTGGGAGACACTGATCTAACTCGTTCAGACCTTCCTTCCTCAACGGGACCTTTGGATTGATCGACCTTCTAAAGAACCCGAAGCATCGATCAAAAAAGGGGAGATGTAGGTCCCTCTTCGGACCCTTCATTTCATTAAGTAAAGCTCTGCAGCCCTAACAACTTTTCAGCTCGTACCAATCGGACCCAGCACCAGGCATGTCGATAAACTCAAGATGCCGTTGCCATGGCGAACTCTTGTCCAGGACCATCTGGGAACCATAAAACCCACCGTGCCATGGTAACTCGTATGAAGACCATTTTAGGGAACTCTAAAATCTCCTTAGACAGGGAATGCAAGAGAGTCATAAAACTCTTATCTGCTGGTGAGAGCAAAGCGCACCAGAAATTTCACTCAGGAGGGAGAAGACAATTGGAGTTTATAAAACTTTTCTTCTCACACAAACTACTATGATTTCCTTAAAATGTTATAACTCAAGACAATATTGACATTTCCAAAACACCCCTGAAAAGAGAGACTGGGAAGTGAGTGACATGATTCTTTGTTTCAAATTCCTGTCATTTATAACCTGATCTTCCACAGGACAGTTGTTAAATGAAAGGTTAAAAGTTATATTCTGTGTGACTAACTGTGATATTTTGTGTTTGTGAGGTTTTTTTCATCCTGATAATTAGTTAATAACGGTAAATGTGTTTAAAACTTTGTTGGACTACGCATGCCGAGGAGACAGGGGAAAATGAACTTCATCTCCCAGAATGCAACGCTCCTGATTCCGGCGGGAAAATTCCCCATCTTCTGATTGGACAATTGGATCTACCCATTTATTTGCATAAACGCTCATGAAATATTCGGGTAGTATTAAAGCCGGATCGGCCCTTGTCCACTCTCTTACTCTCTTACTACTCTTTACGCTCTCACTCTGCCCTTTTTCTTTTCTCTCCGACACCCGGCTTCTTCCCTTCTAAGCTGAACTTCCCTCTTTGTTTTTTTTTCTTTGAAACTTTGTGGTACGATAAAGACTCTGAAATCATTTTTGGCTGCTTAATCTTATTTTTCGTAAATTACTTTTCTTCTGCAGTTTTTTCTTCCAGCCCTCATTTTGCAGAAGCTCACAGTCGTGCAGCACTGACCTTTTATAGAGCAATCGCTGACTGGTCTCAACTAACGAAGTTAGTTGCAAGTCTTGATAACTGTTGTAACCTTTTGCGGCTGCAGTGTCCAAACGCGACGTTTGACACCCGAAAGCCGCCTAGAAACTTTTTGCCGAAACCCAGAGTTTGGCATTTTGTTAACAACTTTGGTTTTGTGCCCGTCTTTTTTCTTTTGGGGCCGCACGTCAACTAACGTGCAAAACGAACTTTTAACTGCCGGTTTCCTGTCGACCGAAGTCAGAGGCCACGGGACCAACTCGCCTGCCAGACGGAGAAAGCGGTATGACCCGCCGAGTCACACGTACGTCTAAGACCTGACTCCAGGGACTTCAAAGAGAGCCATCGACAGAAACGGTTTCCGGAGGACACCACTGCGAACCGTGCAAAAACCGATGCGCCTACGACAGTAAGCCGCCAGACTCGCCCAGGGTAAGGCTGACAGAGAATAAGATTTGGTGGTCTCCCAGTGTTCACTGTTCCGACCGGTCCGTGCGTCACGGACCACTTTCGGACCACACTTCCCCCATTATTCGGCAGCTAATTAGTTCGAGAATGCCCTCTTTATTAATTTGTTCACTTTGATAACAGATTAGCTGTAGCACCCGTTCGTACCCGCCATCTTTTTTGTTATGATTTTCGTTCCTTCCTTTCCTCTATCGTCATTTCTGTCATGCGCTATAGCCAAATATGAAGAATCGCGAGTTGATGCCTGTTTAGATATCTATATATATATGAATGTCTTATGTTTTGTGTTCTTGTTCTGTCTAAATAAGTTGTACACTAGCGTCTGATGACTGATTTTCCACGGCCAATCCAACTCGTTCAAGAACCCCCTATAATTGTGACTCATTTGTTCTTTTAAGTTTTCCGTCTTTTTTAACAAAACCGTGGTACATTGACCTCCACCTGTCATATAGACTCATCCAGACCTCCACCTGCTATGTAGATGTCATCCCAGTGACCTCCACCTGTCTATATAGATGTCATCCCAGCTTGACCTCCACCCGTCTATATAGATGTCATCCTAGCGTTGACCTCCCACCTGTCTATATAGACGTCATCCCAGCGTTCTATATAGACTCATCCCCTGACCCACCTGTCTATATGACGTCACCAGCGTTGACCCTCCACCTTCTATATAGATGTCATCCCAGCGTTGACCTCCACCTGTCTATATAGATGTCATCCCAGCGTTGACCTCACCTGTCTATGTAGATGTCACAGCGTTGACCTCCACTACCGTCATCCCAGCGTTTACCTCCCCTGTCTATATAGATGTCATCCCAGCGTTGACTCCACCTCTCATCCCTGAACTCCACTGTCTATAGATGTCATCCCAGCGTTGATCTCACCTGTTATATAGACGTCATCTCCCAGTGTTTGACCTCCACCTGTCTATGTAGATGATCCCCGTGACTCCCCATAGACGTCATCCCAGCTCCACCTGTCTATATAGATGTCATCCCCGTGACTCTATATAGATGTCATCCCATGACCTCCACCTGTCTATCCATCCCAGCGTTGACCTCCACCTGTCTATGTAGATGTCATCCCAGCGTTGACCTCCACCCTGTCTATTAGACGTCATCCCAGCGTTGATCTCCACCTGTGACCTCCACCTGTCTATATAGATGTCATCATCCCCAGCGTTGACCTCCACCTGTCTATGTAGGTCATCCCCAGCGTTGACCATCCACCTGTCTATATAGACGTCATCCCAGCGTTGACCTCACCTGTCTATATAGACGTCATCCCAGCGTTGACCTCCACCTGTCTATATAGATGTCATCCCAGCGTTGACCTCCACCATGTCTATATAGATGTCATCCCAGCGTTGACCTCCACCTGTCTATATAGAGTCATCCCAGCGTTGACCTCCACTGTCTATATAGACGTCATCCCAGCGTTGACCTCCACCTGTCTATATAGATGTCATCCCAGCGTTGACCTCCACCTGTCTATATAGACGTCATCCAGCGTTGACCTCCAATGTATAGTCATCCCAGCGTTGACCTCCACCTGTCTATATAGATGTCATCCCAGCGTTGACCCTCCACCTGTCTATATAGATGTCATCCCAGCGTTGACCTCCACCTGTCTATATAGATGTCATCCCAGCGTTGACCTCCACCTGTCTATATAGATGTCATCCCAGCGTTGACCTCCACCTGTCTATATAGACGTCATCCCAGCGTTGACCTCCACCTGTCTATATAGATGTCATCATCCCAGCGTTGACCTCCACCTGTCTATATAGACGTCATCCCAGCGTTGACCTCCACCTGTCTATATAGATGTCATCCCAGCGTTGACCTCCACCTGTCTATATAGACGTCATCCCAGCGTTGACCTCCACCTGTCTATATAGACGTCATCCCAGCGTGACCTCACCTGTCTATATAGATGCATCCCGTTGACCTCCACCTGTCTATATAGACGTCATCCCAGCGTTGACCTCCACCTGTCTATATAGACGTCATCCCAGCGTTTGACCTCCACCTGTCTATATAGACGTCATCCCAGCGTTGACCTCCACCTGTCTATATAGATGTCATCCCAGCGTTGACCTCCACCTGTCTATATAGACGTCATCCCAGCGTTGACCTCCACCTGTCTATATAGATGTCATCCCAGCGTTGACCTCCACCTGTCTATATAGATGTCATCCAGCGTTGACCTCCACCTGTCTATATAGATGTCATCCCAGCGTTGACCTCCACCTGTCTATATAGACGTCATCCCAGCGTTGACCTCCACCTGTCTATAGACGTCATCCCAGCGTTGACCTCCACCTGTCTATATAGACGTCATCCCAGCGTTGACCTCCACCTGTCTATATAGATGTCATCCCAGCGTTGACCTCCACCTGTCTATGTAGATGTCATCCCAGCGTTGACCTCCACCTGTCTATATAGACGTCATCCCAGCGTTGACCTCCACCTGTCTATATAGATGTCATCCCAGCGTTGACCTCCACCTGTCTATATAGATGTCATCCCAGCGTTGACCTCCACCTGTCTATATAGACGTCATCCCAGCGTTGACCTCCACCTGTCTATATAGACGTCATCCCAGCGTTGACCTCCACCTGTCTATATAGATGTCATCCCAGCGTTGACCTCCACCTGTCTATATAGACGTCATCCAGCGTTGACCTCCACCATGTCATCCCAGCGTTGACCTCCACCTGTCTATATAGACGTCATCCCAGCGTTGACCTCCACCTGTCTATAGATGTCATCCCAGCGTTGACCTCCACCTGTCTATATAGACGTCATCCCAGCGTTGACCTCCACCTGTCTATATAGACGTCATCCCAGCGTTGACCTCCACCTGTCTATATAGATGTCATCCCAGCGTTGACCTCCACTTTCTATATAGACGTCATCCCAGCGTTGACCTCCACCTGTCTATATAGACGTCATCCCAGCGTTGACCTCCACCTGTCTATATAGATGTCATCCCAGCGTTGACCTCCACCTGTCTATATAGACGTCATCCCAGCGTTGACCTCCACCTGTCTATATATAGACGTCATCCCAGCGTTGACCTCCACCTGTCTATATAGACGTCATCCCAGCGTTGACCTCCACCTGTCTATATAGACGTCATCCCAGCGTTGACCTCCACCCCCCCGTCTATATAGATGTCATCCCAGCGTTGACCTCCACCTGTCTATATAGACGTCATCCCAGCGTTGACCTCCACCTGTCTATATAGACGTCATCCCAGCGTTGACCTCCACCTGTCTATATAGAGATGTCATCCCAGCGTTGACCTCCACCTGTCTATATAGATGTCATCCCAGCGTTGACCTCCACCTGTCTATATAGATGTCATCCCAGCGTTGACCTCCACCTGTCTATATAGATGTCATCCCAGCGTTGACCTCCACCTGTCTATATAGACGTCATCCCAGCGTTGACCTCCACCTGTCTATATAGATGTCATCCCAGCGTTGACCTCCACCTGTCTATATAGACGTCATCCCAGCGTTGACCTCCACCTGTCTATATAGACGTCATCCCAGCGTTGACCTCCACCTGTCTATATAGACGTCATCCCAGCGTTGACCTCCACCTGTCTATAGATGTCATCCCAGCGTTGACCTCCACCTGTCTATATAGACGTCATCCCAGCGTTGACCTCCACCTGTCTATATAGACGTCATCCCAGCGTTGACCTCCACCTGTCTATAGATGTCATCCCAGCGTTGACCTCCACCTGTCTATATAGACGTCATCCCAGCGTTGACCTCCACCTGTCTATAGACGTCATCCCAGCGTTGACCTCCACCTGTCTATGACGTCATCCCATCCACCTGTCTATATAGATGTCATCCCAGCGTTGACCTCCACCTGTCTATATAGACGTCATCCCAGCGTTGAACCCCGTCACCCCAGTCTATAGATGTCATCCCAGCGTTGACCTCCACCTGTCTATATAGATGTCATCCCAGCGTTGACCTCCACCTGTCTATATAGATGTCATCCCAGCGTTGACCTCCACCTGTCTATATAGACGTCATCCCAGCGTTGACCTCCACCTGTCTATATAGATGTCATCCCAGCGTTGACCTCCACCTGTCTATATAGACGTCATCCCAGAGTTGACCTCCACCTGTCTATATAGACGTCATCCCAGCGTTGACCTCCACCTGTCTATATAGATGTCATCCCAGCGTTGACCTCCACCTGTATATAGACGTCATCCCAGCGTTGACCTCCCACCTGTCTATATAGACGTCATCCCAGCGTTGACCTCCACCTGTGACCTCCACCTGTCATATAGATGTCATCCCAGCATTGACCTCCACCTGTCTATATAGATGTCATCCCAGCGTTGACCTCCACCTGTCTCTATAGACGTCATCCCAGCGTTGACCTCCACCTGTCTATATAGACGTCATCCCAGCGTTGACCTCCACCTGTCTATATAGATGTCATCCCAGCGTTGACCTCCACCTGTCTATATAGATGTCATCCCAGCGTTGACCTCCACCTGTCTATATAGATGTCATCCCAGCGTTGACCTCCACCTGTCTATATAGACGTCATCCCAGCGTTGACCTCCACCTGTCTATATAGATGTCATCCCAGCGTTGACCTCCACCTGTCTATATAGACGTCATCCCAGCGTTGACCTCCACCTGTCTATATAGACGTCATCCCAGCGTTGACCTCCACCTGTCTATATAGATGTCATCCCAGCGTTGACCTCCACCTGTCTATATAGACGTCATCCCAGCGTTGACCTCCACCTGTCTATATAGACGTCATCCCAGCGTTGTCCATTCCACCCGTTGACCTCCACCTGTCTATAGACGTCATCCCAGCGTTGACCTCCACCTGTCTATATAGACGTCATCCCAGCGTTGACCTCCACCTGTCTATATAGACGTCATCCCAGCGTTGACCTCCACCTGTCTATATAGACGTCATCCCAGCGTTGACCTCCACCCTGTCTATATAGACGTCATCCCAGCGTTGACCTCCACCTGTCTATATAGACGTCATCCCAGCGTTGACCTCCACCTGTCTATATAGACGTCATCCCAGCGTTGACTCCACCTGTCTATATAGATGTCATCCCAGCGTTGACCTCCACCTGTCTATATAGACGTCATCCCAGCGTTGACCTCCACCTGTCTATATAGATGTCATCCCAGCGTTGACCTCCACCTGTCTATATAGACGTCATCCCAGCGTTGACCTCCACCTGTCTATATAGATGTCATTCCAGCGTTGACCTCCACCGTCTATATAGACGTCATCCTAGCATTGACCTCCACCTGTCTATATAGACGTCATCCCAGTCATCCCAGCGTTGACCTCCACCTGTCTATATAGACGTCATCCCAGCGTTGACCTCCACCTGTCTATAGATGTCATCCCAGCGTTGACCTCCACCTGTCTATATAGACGTCATCCCAGCGTTGACCTCACCTGTCTATATAGATGTCATCCCAGCGTTGACCTCCACCTGTCTATATAGACGTCATCCCAGCGTTGACCTCCACCTGTCTATATAGACGTCATCCCAGCGTTGACCTCCACCTGTCTATATAGACGTCATCCCAGCGTTGACCTCCACCTGTCTATATAGATGTCATCCCAGCGTTGACCTCCACCTGTCTATATAGATGTCATTCCAGCGTTGACCTCCACCGTCTATATAGATGTCATCCCAGCGTTGACCTCCACCTGTCTATATAGACGTCATCCCAGCGTTGACTCCACCTGTCTATATAGATGTCATCCCAGCGTTGACCTCCACCTGTCTATAGACGTCATCCCAGCGTTGACCTCCACCTGTCTATATAGACGTCATCCCAGCGTTGACCTCCACCTGTCTATATAGATGTCATCCCAGCGTTGACCTCCACCTGTCTATATAGACGTCATCCCAGCGTTGACCTCCACCTGTCTATATAGACGTCATCCCAGCGTTGACCTCCACCTGTCTATATAGATGTCATCCCAGCGTTGACCTCCACCAGTCTATATACGACATCCCAGCGTTGACCTCCACCTGTCTATATAGACGTCATCCCAGTTGACTCCACCTATATAGACGTCATCCCAGCGTTGACCTCCACCTGTCTATATAGACGTCATCCCAGCGTTGACCTCCACCTGTCTATATAGACGTCATCCCACCGTTGTCTAAGATCCCACCTGACACCCTGTCTATATAGACGTCATCCCAGCGTTGACCTCCACCTGTCTATATAGACGTCATCCCAGCGTTTGACCTCCACCTGTCTATATAGACGTCATCCCAGCGTTGACCTCCACCTGTCTATATAGACGTCATCCCAGCGTTGACCTCCACCTGTCTATATAGATGTCATCCCAGCGTTGACCTCCACCTGTCTATATAGACGTCATCCCAGCGTTGACCTCCACCTGTCTATATAGACGTCATCCCAGCGTTGACCTGTCTATATATAGACGTCATCCCAGCGTTGACCTCCACCTGTCTATATAGATGTCATCCCAGCGTTGACCTCCACCTGTCTATATAGACGTCATCATCCCAGCGTTGACCTCCACCTGTCTATATAGACGTCATCCCAGCGTTGACCTCCACCTGTCTATATAGACGTCATCCCAGCGTTGACCTCCACCTGTCTATATAGATGTCATCCCAGCGTTGACCTCCACCGTCTATATAGACGTCATCCCAGCGTTACCTTCACCCGTCTATATAGACGTCATCCCAGCGTTGACCTCCACCTGTCTATATAGACGTCATCCCAGCGTGACCTCCACCACTGTCTATATAGACGTCATCCCAGCGTTGACCTCCACCTGTCTATATAGAGTCATCCCAGCGTTGACCTCCACCCGTCTATATAGACGTCATCCCAGCGTTGACCTCACCCTGTCTATATAGACGTCATCCCAGCGTTGACCTCACCCGTCTATATAGACGTCATCCCAGCGTTGACCTCCACCTGTCTATATAGATGTCATCCCAGCGTTGACCTCCACCTGTCTATATAGACGTCATCCCAGCGTTGACCTCCACCTGTCTATATAGATGTCATCCCAGCGTTGACCTCCACCTGTCTATATAGACGTCATCCCAGCGTTGACCTCCACCTGTCTATATAGACGTCATCCCAGCGTTGACCTCCACCTGTCTATATAGACGTCATCCCAGCGTTGACCTCCACCTGTCTATATAGACGTCATCCCAGCGTTGACCTCCACCTGTCTATATAGACGTCATCCCAGCGTTGACCTCCACCTGTCTATATAGACGTCATCCCAGCGTTGACCTCCACCTGTCTATATAGATGTCATCCCAGCGTTGACCTCCACCTGTCTATATAGACGTCATCCCAGCGTTGACCTCCACCCGTCTATATAGACGTCATCCCAGCGTTGACCTCCACCTGTCTATATAGACGTCATCCCAGCGTGACCTCACCCGTCTATAGATGTCATCCCAGCGTTGACCTCCACCTGTCTATAGACGTCATCCAGCGTTGACCTCACCGTCTATATGACCATCCCAGCGTGACCTCACCCGTCTATATAGACGTCATCCCAGCGTTGACCTCCACCGTCTATATAGACGTCATCCCAGCGTGACCTCCACCCTGTCTATATAGACGTCATCCCAGCGTTGACCTCCACCTGTCTATATAGACGTCATCCCAGCGTTGACCTCCACCTGTCTATATAGATGTCATCCCAGCGTTGACCTCCACCTGTCTATATAGACGTCATCCCAGCATTGACCACCTGTCTATATAGATGTCATCCCAGCGTGATGTCTATATACGTCATCCCAGCGTTGATCTCCACCTGTCTATATAGACGTCATCTCAGTGTTGACCTTCACCCGTCTATATAGACGTCATCCCAGCGTGACCTTCACCCGTCTATATAGACGTCATCCCAGCGTGACCTCACCGTCTATAGAGTCATCCCAGCGTTGACCTCCACCCGTCTATATAGACGTCATCCCAGCTTGACCTTCACCCGTCTATATAGACGTCATCCCAGCGTGACCTTCACCCGTCTATATAGACGTCATCCCAACGTTGACCTCCACCTGTCTATATAGACGTCATCCCAGCGTGACCTTCACCTGTCTATATAAGTTTCTGCTGTTGTTTTATTTCCTTTGTTTCTCATTGTCCGCCGCTCAGGTCTTCCTATTTTCTATATTTTGGCTGTTAGGACTGTTTTTTCTAATGCCAGCAGTCCAGAATGTTGGTGTTATCTTCATAATGATCAACACAGATTGATTTGAGTCTGCTTGTTTTCTTTTGTTTGTTTGTTTTTTTTTTGTTTGTCTGTTTTTCTGCATATGACTGTATAAATTTATACATTTTTCATTTATTTATTTTCTATTTATTTAATTTTATTTAATTTTATTTATTTTTTATTTTATTTTATTTTATTTTATCTATTTATTTATTTTTTCTCTGTTCTTTTGGTGCTCTGTTTATATAGGTGTCTATGTGGATTTGTTTGGGAGATGCCACCTGGATGGGGTGGGGGGTGGGGGATGGGTTCACAACTTTTGTAAAAAGAAAAAATCCTCAATTAATTACGCCTATTTTTGTAATATGAAAAATGAAAAATAAAGTTGGAAAAAAAAAGATGAGACACACTAAAAAAACGTTTCTGCTGTTACCTCAGAAATGACCTATTTTAATGTTCTGATTGTGCTGAGACACAATCATTTTGTTGGATTTTTTTTAATAAAAACAGGATGACATTAATGCCCTGGCAGTGGCAATAAGCTTTATTTTATTTTACAATTTTTTAAGATTAGATTTACACTAAATATGTGTTACTGACAAGTACTGATGTTAAAAGTGTTTGAACAACAAATGTTATGGCACTTTAGTTCATATGGCAGCAGAACATTTCAATAAAAGTGCATTTTACACTACTTTTGAATTCATTATTTGATTTTGCGTATACAATACGATTAATCGTGATTAATCAGGAAAATCATGCGATTAAACATTAGAAATCCAGTCCTCTGCTCGGGCTCCAGCTCTACTCCACAGCAGCAGGGGGCGCTGGTCAGTCGTCAGTCATCAGTTAGGCTCCTCCCACCCGCTGGAAAACCAGAAGGAGAAACAGACAAAGAGCGCGAAAAGAAAAAGACTGCGCGTTTTCTCGTCTTTTGGTCTCTTCTGGTTGTGTTTTCGTGTCTCAGCTGAATAGTTGAGTCTCCGCAGCAACAATAATGTCTTCGGTTCAGTCTCTGAGAGAGTTTATCAGCCAGAGACTGACCGCTGCTGCTGCAGAGATCTTCTCAGAGGTCCAGAGGACCATCGTCCAGTATGAAGAGCAGCTGGACCGCCAGCGCAGACTGCTGGACGTCACCTGGAGACCGGAGATAAAGCTGCACAGGATCGGTATGATTATTATTATTATTTTTATGACTGTTACCTTGATTATCTATATTATGACTTCTTATTCGTACTATATATTTTTACAATTTACTCCATTTTTGTATGTGCTGTGCCATACCATTATATACCTTGTTGTTTGTTGTATAGCAAGTTTTGCTAATAAAGTTATTAAAAAAAAACAACAACACAGGATCGGTATGTGATTGGAAGGTTCTGGATGAATCAGAACCTTCTGAATCAGAAGGTTCTGGATGAACCAGAACCTTCTGATCCTCCAATCAGATTATCACAATCAGATCATCATCCAGATGGAGTAGCTGTAAAACTGGATTATTACTGGTTTATCAGGGAATATTTGATCAGTGTGTTCATCATCATGAAAACAAGTAAAATGAAATAAAAAAACATCCTAAAACTGGAATATAAAAGTGTTTTGAAACTAATATGTCTGTGATACAAAAATGATTTTTATACTGTATTCAACAGGATAAATAATCTATGAAATTATTTATTTTATTTAAAAAAATGAATAAACAATAAATTAACAAACACATGAGGTTTATATTATTATTATTTATAATATATAGAATTTACTAACATTTATAATAAAGAGATAGTAGAGTAGAGCAGCTGCTCCTCTATATGGAGAGGAGCCAGTTTTTATTTATAATTTATGAATTTATTTTTAAAAAATAAATTACTATCCATTTTTTCCATAATCTAATTTTACGGGGGTTTTTTTCTTGGTGATTTTTTATTTATTATATTTTTTTTTTAAATCACTCCAGAACTCCCAGGGCAACCCGTCCTCCATGAGAGGGAGGTTCAGACCGACCAGAGGATCAGAAACCGGGTCAGGAAGACCAGCCTGGACCAGCAGGAACCAGAACCTCTGCAGATTAAAGTGGACCAGCAGGAACCAGAACCTCTACAGATTCAAGTGGACCACCAGGATCCAGAACCTCTACAGATTCAAGTGGACCAGCAGGAACCAGAACCTCTACAGATTCAAGTGGACCAGCAGGAACCAGAACCTCTGCAGATTAAAGTGGAGTGGGTCGACCCAGAACCTCTACAGATTAAAGTGGAGCGGGTCGACCCAGAACCACTGCAGGTTGAAGAGAAACAGGAGGAACTGTTCAGGGGCCGTCAGGTCCTGAACCAGGACACCGACGGGTTCCCGGCGACCAGCTGTTACTCTGAACCAGAACCGAACACCTACCAGCCCCTCCGTCACAGCTCTGCTGCCATGGCGACACCACATCAGGATGAAGGGATGCAGGTGGAGACGTCGGTGATGAGACCGAGCGTCAGCAGTGGTGGCGTCAGCGGCGTTAGCAGTGGTGTTAGCAGTGGCGTTAGCGTTAGCGGCAGCGACGGCGGCAGCTCGTCACCAGACCACGTGTGTCTCCGGTGTGGAAAGGGCTTCAGGAGGAGAGAGAGCCTGCTGGTCCACGCTAAAGCCCACATGGGCGAGTATGCCATCACCTGCCAGGTGTGTGGGAGGGGCTTCGTCCAGAGCTCCGGCCTGATGAGCCACATGAGGATCCACTCGGGCGACAGGACACACATCTGCAGCACATGTGGGAAAGGCTTCAGCGCCCGCAGCGCTCTGACAGCCCACATGAGGAGCCACCGGGTCGACAAGATGATCCAGATGATCCAGAGCCAGCTGTGGTGAGATTCTGGGCCTGCAGAACCAGAACCAAAGCAGCTGAACAAGAACCAGAACAGTCCAGGAGATGTCGTGTCGTTCAACTAAAACCTGAGTTAAACTGAACAGAACCAGAACGAGGTTCTGCTCCTGGTGGTTTTCATGTTTACAGATTTTATATTTAATGTTACTTTAAACTGACATTAAAAGTTCAACTTTAGATTTTCTACCATTTATCTATATTTTATTTTTTTAAATGCCATGAATCACTGCAGAGACGTCTTTAACGTTTGTGTTTTATATGACTGCATTTAAACGGGTCGCACCGGACTCAACCATGAAGAGGTGAAAAACAAAAAAATATCTGAACACTCAGATCCTTTAATTCATTTCATCGGTCAGAGACCTTCCTCAGGGCTCAAACAGGTGGAGCGTACAACAAACTAATCAATTAAGATTTATTAAGCTGCTCAGTCACACCTGCACAGATGAGTTGTAGTCCAAGTGTGGGAGTTGTAGTTTTTCTGTTCTTCCTCTACTCAAGCTAGCTGGAACTAAACTGACCCCAAATGTTTGTCTTGACTCAGATTCTGAGGTTCAACAACAACAAAAAGTGTTAAAAATGATAAAAGGTTTTCAGTTTCTTGCATAACTACTTTTACTCCTAAATCCTACACTGTAAAAAAAGAAAAAAGTTTTAAAAAAGACTGTAATTTTCTGGCAGCTGGGACGCCAGAAAAATACAGTGAAATAGCAGAAAATTACTTTCTCATGAAAATACGTTTTTTTTCCATAATTAAAATACAGTTTGTCGTTGTAATTTTAACAAGATTTTGCCCTATTTTCAGGTTGTTTTTAACATTAAATTAGAAACATTTTCACATTTTAAAACAATTAAATTACCTAGAAATGTGGTAAGTAAATGCTGTATTACAAATAATAATGCTTAAATTTACAGAAATGTGCTATTATTGTTACGTTATTTTATGTAAAGAAGTTGTATAAGCAGCCCTAAGTTCAAGTCCAATTCTTTATTATTCACCCTCTCAAGCTTTCCCCTTTCCCTATGTCTCTTTAGATGTCCATTCAAAATAAATATGATTAATAATAATTTATTAAAATAATGTTAATAAATGTTACCATCTAGAAATGAGAGTAATTGTAGTTATTTTCAATGAAAATATTAGTCAATTAACAAAGAAATTATAGTAAAAGTAATTCCTTTAATTTAATTTAACTTTAATTTAATTTAATTTTTTCCTTTTTTTTAGAGTTTTAAAGTTAAAATTTACAGTTTATTCCCTTAAATAACAGACAAATATTTGTGAAATCACGATACATTTGTGAACGTATTTTAACAATAAATATATGTATTTCTAATGGGGATTTTTTTTTTTGTAAAAGAACAGAAATATTGTGTGTTTTCACAGTTACAGTGATTTAATGTTATTTTACATTTGACATGTAAAATCACAGTCTATTTTTTAAATTAAATGGTATTTTAAAAATACAGAAAAAATCTGTAAAGTAGACTGCAAAATTCTGTTATATTACAATTTTTTTTACAGTGTACATAATCAAAAACACAGTCATGAAACATTGAAAGCTTTGCTATTAAATGAACTAAAGTATCTAAGTGTGCAGATATGACTGCATTCTAAAATAATCAATACATTTTAATAATTTCTCAATGACATATGTAAGTAAATTACAGTTTAATAAATGATTTGATTAAATAAATTATTGAAATATATTTGTTATAATAAATGTTGGTATAAGAGTTTAATAATTATCACTTTTTGAAAAGTTCTAAAGAAATGAAAAACAATTATTAAGGAGAAGAATGGAGTCAAAGAAAATATGTAGATTTGAATTCAATATGTTTCATGGATGTATTATAACTATGATTTTAATAATTATTACATTTGAAAAATGTTAGTGATGTGACATGAGTAGAAAGAAATATATGAACATTATTGTTATAATAAAAGTGTCAGTAAATAAACAGTATTTGGATTAGAATTAAACTATAATTCTGAAATATATTAATGAATTTAATAATTATTTGCAAATTTCAAGAAACTAAAGTGTGAACATTATTAGGAATATTAAACATTATTATTATAAATGTGTGAATAAATGAACAGTGTATTTAAATAAAAATCAAACTATTTTTCTAAAATGTATTTTAATATTTTTTTTTTTTATCATTATCACTTGTGTGAATGACTAAATT
The DNA here is from genome assembly GCA_018398805.1 of Hirundichthys speculiger. Lineage (NCBI taxonomy): Eukaryota > Metazoa > Chordata > Actinopteri > Beloniformes > Exocoetidae > Hirundichthys > Hirundichthys speculiger. The sequence goes on along the minus strand of JAGFBZ010001659.1, from coordinate 41,660 downwards.
CATCTGTAGATTAGGAATAAAATCATTTATTCTGTAGAATCTTGTATGAAATTATTTATATTTTAGAATGTTATTAGTATAACATTATTATTATATTATTATATTCATTTGATTTTTTATTATTTATTTAGAGTCATTTTTGTAGACCGGAGGGGTATACTACGAAGCGAGATTAGAGGGTTAGCGAGGTATGTTGAGTCTAAAGCCAGGATTTCCGGTACCACGAAGGTGGCTCTCTTTCAACCTGGCTAGATCACCATGGTAACTTACTCTGCAAGCTTATCCTGGTCCGGAGCAGGTTATGTGCAGAGTTTAGGCTCAAATCGGCTCTAAAAAGCGCCGCCCTTTCACTTTCACCCAATCCTGTTGACTTTAGCGCCAGGATTGAGCAATGGAGGGAGAGTATTCAGAGACCGGACTGATCCGCTGGCTTCCCATGACCATATTCTCTATGAACGCTACAGATTTCCAGCTGAGGGAATACGTTACATTTGTATATATATATATATATATATTGGCAGCGCCACCAAACGCAGCCGTGCGCTCACAGTAGCGCAAACGGTGTGCGTTTTTTTGCGTTTCTTTGCCGCTGGAACCTACATGCATTCAGTTGGTGATGCAGAAAATCTGAGCCAGAATACTGGAATAAAGGTTGTACTTGTTCTTACTAAACTGCTGAATATGTTTGTAGTATTCCCTGGCCATCTGCCCACGCTTCAAATAAAAGAAGCGTTTTACTAAATAGCAGGTAACATAAATTAATAGTCCATTATATTGATAATCAGTGTGACGTGGAATTTCATGTGAAATGTTGTAATATAATTCATAGATTCCCCAGGGTGATAGGGTACCTATTAAAGTGGCCGGTGAACGTATATTGGTATCACAGATAATATTAAATCTTAAATTAATTTCACATAGATTTAGCAAAAAACTAAAGTGAATTTTATTTATCATCCATAATGGGACAGTCAGACCTACATAATGTTTAAATCTGCTGCATTAAGTTTAAAGTTTAAGCGCTCTAAAAGAGGGAGGGAGATTAATTAAGGTGTATTAAGTGGTGAAATAAATATAATTTACTGTGGCAAGAGACACTACGGAGGGCCTGGGCGGGGTTTGATCCCCAGGATCCTGGGTGAAAGTCACGCATAATTGCCAGCCAGTCAAAGGCATATTCCCTGAACCACGTAGCCAGGACACGCGATCAATCGGAGGTTAGTGACAGGACCTCACACGTCACATTACGAATTTACACGATCTGCAATTTTTTGCCAGCACTCCTCTCTGGCTTTATTCGCACCTACAGTGTTGCTTTTGGCCGTAAAGATTTCTTTGAAATCCTCATAGCCCTGCATTATTAAAACCTGTTCCTCCTGACTGAAATATATGGACCGCCATCTATCCATTTTATCCGGAAGAGGCGTCAAATGACGCGTCAAACGCCCCCTTTTATGTGAACGCGCACAGAGCAGAAAGCAGAAAGCCGCGGTTAACAAAGATAGTTGATAACCACCGTCGTGGTACCAGTTATCTCTGATCGCGAGTTTCAGGTTTGTTAAGCCAGCTCACCCAAAGAAAGCCTGGCTGTGTTGAACTTGCTTCGTAGTACACCCCTCGGAGGGGTATACTACGAAGCGAGATTAGAGGGTTAGCGAGGTTTGTTGAGTCTAAAGCCAGGATTTCCGGTACCACGAAGGTGGCTCTCTTTCAACCTGGCTAGATCACCATGGTAACTTACTCTGCAAGCTTAACCTGGTCCGGAGCAGGTTATGTGCAGAGTTTAGGCTCAAATCGGCTCTAAAAAGCGCCGCCCTTTCACTTTTCACTTTCACCCAATCCGTGTTGACCTGAGCGCCAGGGTTGTGCAATGGAGGGAGAGTATTCAGACCGGACTGATCCGCTGGCTTCCCATGACCATATTCTCTATGAACGCTAGAGATTTCCAGCTGAGGGAATACGTTACATTTGTATATATATATATATATATATTGGCAGCGCCACCAAACGCAGCCGTGCGCTCACAGTAGCGCAAACGGTGTGCGTTTCTTTGCGTTTCTTTGCCGCGGGAACCTACATGCATTCAGTTGGTGATGCAGAAAATCTGAGCCAGAATACTGGAATAAAGGTTGTACTTGCTCTTACTAAACTGCTGAATATGTTTGTAGTATTCCCTGGCCATCTGCCCACGCTTCAAATAAAAGAAGCGTTTTACTAAATCGCAGGTAACATAAATTAATAGTCCATTATATTGATAATCAGTGTGACGTGGAATTTCATATGAAATGTTGTAATATAATTCATAGATTCCCCAGGGTGATAAAGTGGCCGGTGAGTGTGTATAACAGATCATATTTAATCTTAAATTAATTTCACATAGATTAAGTGATTTTCATTCATCATTCATAATGGGACAGTCAGACCTACATAATGTTTAAATCTGCTGTATTAAGTTTAAAGTTTAAGCGCTCTAAAAGAGGGAGGGAGATTAATTAAGGTGTGTGAAATAAATACAGTGGTGAAATAAATATAATTTACGAATTTAAACGATCTGCAATTTTTTGCCAGCACTCCTCGCACCTACAGTGTTGCTTTTGGCCGTAAAGATTTCTTTGAAATCCTCATAGCCCTGCATTATTAAAACCTGCTCCTCCTGACTGAAATATACGGACCGCCATCTATCCATTTGATCCGGAGTAGGCGTCAAATGACGCGTCAAACGCCCCCTTTTATGTGAACGCGCACAGAGCAGAAAGCAGAAAGCCGCGGTTAACAAAGATAGTTGATAACCACCGTCGTGGTACCAGTTATCTCTGATCGCGAGTTTCAGGTTTGTTAAGCCAGCTCACCCAAAGAAAGCCTGGCTGTGTCGAACTTGCTTCGTAGTACACCCCTCAGGTTCTGGTCCAAAAACACTTCTCCAGGTCTCGGGTCCTCTGTCTCTTGCTCTGGTCCGTTCCTCCTCACCAGCAGGGGGCAGCAGCGCCTCTGCTCGGTCTTCCGTCAGCGGTAAACACCGGTGAGATCTGTCTGTGAGCGGACATCATCCTCGCGTCTCTGCTGAACATCTGACTGTCTGCAGCTACGATGTCTTTAGTTCAGTCCCTGAGGGATTTTATCAGCCAGCGAACTGACTTGCGCCGTCGATGAAATATTTAAGGAGGTCGAGAAAACCATCGACCAGTACGAGGAGGTGATCGACCGCCAGCGCAGGCTGCTGGACGTCACCTGGAAACCGGAGATACGGCTCACCAGAGTCGGTATGTGACTAGGTCCTTCTTTATTAGCGCACCAGAGTCGGTATGTGACTAAGTCCTGGTTTATTAGCTCACTAGGGGTGTAACGGTACATGTATTTGTATTGAACCGTTCGGTATGACGTGGTCGGTTCGGGACGGAGGCGTACCGAACGAGTTTCCACACGGACATATTAAGTAGAGGACCGCATGGAGCACAACAAACAGCAGTTGTAGCGGACGTCGTGGCTAATGCTAATGCCGCCAGCATTGGCAATAAGCCTCCCGCGACATAGTGTTAAATGTGGTGGGAAGCTGTGTTTGTACTCGGTCGTCTTTCTCTTTTTGTAGCGATGTTCACGCTGGGGTGGTGCCGTTTCAAATGAGTTAACAGGTTAGACGTGTTGCCAGAAACATACCCGCTCTCGGATGAACAATGTCGGCAAACCACTTTGGTTTTATCAACTTCTCTTTGTCCCTGTTTATATTTCACCGGGGAGCCGAAGACCCTAATCACCCTAAACGCTGGCTTCAAACACATGATAAAAGTATTTGAGCCCCGATATCAATTACCTTCTTGTCCACATTTTAGCCAGAAAATCATACCGGGACTTTATGAAAAAATACAATGATTTGTTTTTAAAGAAACAGTCTGAGCCTTATTCATGTTATTTAATCTGAGCAACAACTTGAAACTGTTCAGTGTTGCAACTGTTCAATTTTGCACATCAGAAGGATATTTTCTTTAAGAAAAAGTCTGAGCCAATATTATTTTTATTTTGTTTTTCAAAATATCTACATTTCAGAATATTGTATTTATATTTTTGAGCAAAATTCTAGCTTTGTATAGGCTAATGTTCTTATTGTTTTAAAAGCACAAAAGTGTGTAATAAACAACTAGCACATTTATATTTTGCATTTTGTTTTCTTACTGTACCGAAAATGAACCGAACCGTGACCTCAAAACCGAGGTACGTACCGAACCGAGAGTTTTGTGTACCGTTACACCCCTATAGCTCACCAGAGTAGGTATGTGACTAAGTCCTGGTTTATTAGCTCACCAGAGTCGATATGTGACTAAGTCCTGGTTTATTCGCTCACCAGAGTAGGTATGTGACTAAGTCCCAGTTTATTAGCTCACCAGAGTCGGTATGTGACTAAGTCCTGGTTTATATAGCTCACCAGAGTAGGTATGTGACTAAGTCCCAGTTTATTAGCTCACCAGAGTCGGTATGTGACTAAGTCCTGGTTTATTAGCTCACCAGAGTCGATATGTGACTAAGTCCTGGTTTATTAGCTCACCAGAGTCGGTATGTGACTAAGTCCCAGTTTATTAGCTCACCAGAGTCGGTATGACTAAGTCCCGTTTTATTAGCTCACCAGAGTAAGTAAGTCCCTGACTATTAGCTCACCAGAAGGTATGTGACTAAGTCCTAGTTTATTAGCTCACCAGAGTCGGTAGACTTTAGTCACCAGAGGTTGTGACTAAGTCCTAGTTTAATAGCTCACCAGAGTTGGTATGTGACTAAGTCCTTCTTTATAAGCGCACCAGAGTCGGTATGTGACTAAGTCCTGGTTTATTAGCTCACCAGAGTCGGTATGTGACTAAGGGTGAATTCCAATTCCTCCCTTAACCCTCAATCTCAACCCTCAGTCTCAAAAATGCGCGCTCCCGCTAAGTGCCAGTGCTGTCCCGATTCTTAGCAAGTCAAGTTGAGGGACCAGTTTGAGGGCTGTATCGCCCTCAAAATTGAGATTTTCCGACACCACGCTTGGTAGTAAGGGCTACCCAGAAGGCACTGGGTAATTTAGCCAAGACATCTTCGAAAATGATGGTGACAAAAAAAGCTAGCTACAAACTTAAGTATCTTCGTATATCTTAAAGATATAAATGTTACGAAACAATTTTATTGTGTTTGTTTGAGATTTTTGTCATGGATTAACATCGTTGTTGCGTAACATTTATTTTTTTACTTTACGATGTTTGCTGCCGGACCGGCGGTCCCGGCCAGGGGTCCCGGTCCCGTCGGCGGTCCCGGTCGGCTTCACGTTACTTGTACTCGTCGGTGGTCCCGGTCCACCGTCCCCAAACCGTCAGCCGCCGAACAGGGGTCCCGGTCCCGTCAGCGGTCCCGGTCGGCTTCACGTTACTTGTATACCTTGTTGTGTAGCAACGGCGGTCATAATAATGTATCCTCTATTGTGTTATTTGCTAATATTATTTGGAGAATATACAGCGCTCTTTTCAATGTTATCCCTGAGTAATTTCAGGAAATACAGAGACAACACGGCTCTGATACATTTCAGTGTGATGACGTATCTGCACTCGAGGGGTGTCCCATTTCTAAGTCACAAGATAACCCTTACACTTACTTTCGAGGGTTAAGATTGAGGGCCAAAAATTGAGGGTTAAGGGCGAGGGTTGAGATTGAGGGTTAAGGGAGGAATCGGAGTTCACCCTAAGTCCCGGTTTAATAGCTCACCAGAGTTGGTATGTGACTAAGTCTTGGTTTATCAGCTGAGACTCTGGTCCGGCTGAGACTATTAGCCTTTAGGAGCTGAAAGTTATCAGTATCGGTTTTAAAAAAAACAGTTATCGTGCATCCCTAGATTTATGACAAAGATTTTGTAAAAAGTTGCAGTTTTGTATTTTGCTTTTTTAAAATTAGATTTAAGATTTTATGACAACGTCTCTTTTTGCAACGAAAAGTTTCAATATTGCGGAATTTACAATATTTACGAGATCCAACAAGGCTTTTAGCCTCATTTAATTTCTTCTTTGTCTTTTTTGCTCCAGATCTCCCAGAGAGATGTGTCGTCACCGAAAAGGAGGTTCAGACCGACCATCAGATCAGGATCCAGGACAGGAAGACCAGCCTGGACCAGGAAGGACCAGAACATCGACGGATCAAACTGGAACAGGTGGAACCTGGGCCTGCGCGGGTGGAACCGGGACCTGCACGAGTGGAACCGGGGACTCAGCGGGTGGAACCGGGGACTCCACGGGTGGAACTGGGGACTCCGCGGGTCAAAGACAAACCGGAGCAGCTCTCCAGCAGCCGTCAGCTGCTGAATCAGGAGCTTTACAACTTCCTGGTGAGGAGCTCTTACGAGGAAAGCGGCCACACCGAACCAGAACCGAACATCTACCAGCTCCTCCCTCACAGCTCTGCTGCCACGGAGACACCAGATCAGGACCAAGGCATGCAGGCGGACTCCAACGCAGAAGTGCCAGTGATGACCCTCCCCCATGACTTGGGTTTCAGTAACAACATCGGTAGCTCCCCGGTAACGCCCTTCAACGCCAACATTTTTGGGACGTCGTTAAAATGCAAGTTCAAGCATCCGAAGTACGGAGGAAACGCGATGGAGCACTTCTGCCCCAGATGTGGGAAAGGCTTCAGGAAGGTGGAGAACATGCTGCTCCACCTGAAAACCCACACGGGCGACTACGCGTTCACGTGTTACCTTTGTGGGAGGGGCTTCGTCCAGCGCAGCGGCTTGACGTGCCACATGAGGATCCACACCAGTGACAGGCCGCATTCCTGCGAGTTCTGTGGGAAGTCCTTCACCGCTCGGGTGGCGCTGATGTGCCACATGAAGACTCACGTGGGCTAACGGGGTTAATCCCTGTAAACTGTGGTGAACGCCCCCACCTACCGATGGTTTGCTCCAAATAAGGTTCAGCCTCTTTCTTGTTTTGTTTTTTTGGTTTCTTGAATCTTATTTCACACGAGAAAAGTCAAACCCTTGAAATTATGTGGGATCTTTTGCATTAAAAAGCTTTTGTACACCTGGTAATTAGTTTTTTTTGCTGTTCTTTGGCGGTGGTTCGGGTTTCGGTGTCGGATGGTCGCCAGTAAATATCATTTGTGGAGGAGAGAACCATGAAGGAAAATGCAGTTTGTTAAACTGCGAGCAACACGGAAGCCTCATTTTTCTAAAACGAATCACGTTGCTGCTCATCAGAGCGACTATGAAGTCATTGGTCAAACTCAACAATTTTAATTAGTAATTATATTTATACCATTATAGGAACTTACCACCCTGTACAACCGTCACAGATGTGTCTATGGAAACCAACGGCCAATCCCAGTCCTCCCTTAACCCTCAGTCTCAACCCTCCAAAGTCAGTGTCAGGACTATCTTGTGACTTAGAAATGGGACACACCTTGAGTGCAGTTACTAGGGGTGCTCCGATCAGGGTTTTTGGGGCCGATCACCGATCACTGAAATCAATATCGGCCGATCCAATACCGATCACCGATTGTATTTATTTCCCTTTGTTTCTTGCTGTCTTAGACCTTTTCGACTTGAAAATTGTGGACATGCGCCCCCTAGTGGCCCAGCCATAACTGGAGTGTGCGGTGCTCCACCAACTAACCCAAACACAGCAGCGTGGAGCATCTGTTACTGATAACGCAGACATGTCTTGGATTGATGATGTTAGGCAGTGGCCTTCAGTTACAGATGAAGGTAGTTTATCGCTGTTTTTAATGATTGGTTATGGAAATAGCATGATCTATTCTCATAACCAAACACTAAAAACTGTGGAACGCTGCAACGCTGGCTATAACTAACGTCAACAAGCCATAAAGATTATGCTACTGTAACGTTAACCCTAGCGGTAAATTAGGCTATGTGTTAATGTTATATTTAATTTATTTTATCATTCTCCTAAGTCATTCATTCATTCATTCATTCATTCATTCATTGATTTATAGGCTTGTGCTAGTGCCGAGGGCAACAGTAGCCTCATACTGCTGTTCTTTCAGCCATAATCGTCCGGGACTCTCAGCGAGACTATGAGTAGTACGAGATTGAATGTTTCTCGAAAACTCACCCGGCTGTATTCATTTGGAACAAAGTCCTTTCTGTTGATATTTTTCACCCACGTCTTCCTAACTTCTTGTTCTGCAAACAAGGCAGTCTTCGTGCAGTAAAGGCTTGTGTATTTCATACTTTCTTCTTCCATTGTTGAATTTTCACGCCATTGTTGGCACAGTTTATGACGGAACATGTATTCCCACTCGACCGACTCGACATTATAAAAATATATATTTGTAGAAAGAGAAAAACACTGGTTAATCTGCGAGCCGGTGAAAGTGTCGTTCTGTAGCACAACCCAGCAATGGCGGACAGGGTACTTCTGGGGGGCTGGCCCGAAAAGGTCTATAGACAGTGTATGCGCACGAGAATAGAGCGTTTTTGATCGGCTCTTTTGATCGGCTTTAATGACAATTCTGACCGATCCCGATCATATGCATATCGGCCGATCGGAGCACCCCTAGCAGTTACGTCTTCAGCCTGTGGGGGGCGGCCTTATGCCAAAGCTACGTCCAGTCTGTCAAGAAAATGACTAAGAAGAAAATAATATATTTATGTATATAACAAAGACAATAAGATGGTTTTTGAAACATTTATATCTTTATTAACTTTGAAAATACTTAGATTTGCTGCTAGCTTTTTAACGGCGCAATCCTTTTTGAGCTTTTTGAGCTGCGGCCTCTAGTGGTCGGTAGAGGAACTGAACTGCGGCCTCTAGTGGTCGGTAGAGGAACAGAACTGTGGCCTGTAGTGGTCGGTAGAGGAACTGAACTGCAGCCTCTAGTGGTCGGTGGAGGAACTGCAGCCTCTAGTGGCCGGTGGAGGAACTTCAGTCTCTAGTGGTTAGTAGAGGAACTGCAGCCTCTAGTGGTCGGTGGAGGAACTTCAGCCTCTAGTGGTCGGTGGAGGAACTGAACTGCAGCCTCTAGTGGTCGGTGGAGAAACTGAACTGCAGCCTCTAGTGGTCGGTAGAGGAACTGAACTGCAGCCTCTAGTGGCCGGTGGAGGAACTGAACTGCAGCCTCGAGTGGTCGTTGGAGGAACTGAACTGCAGCCTCTAGTGGTCGGTGGAGGTACTGCAGCCTCTAGTGGTCATTGGAGCAACTGAACTGCAGCCTGTAGTGGTCGGTGGAGGAACTGCAGCCTCTAGTGGTCGGTAGAGGAGCTGAACTGCAGCCTCTAGTGGGTGTTGAAGGAACTAAACTGCGGCCTGTAGTGGTCGTTGGAGGAACTGAACTGCAGCCTCTAGTGGTCGTTGGAGGAACTGAACTGCGGCCTTTAGTGGTCGTTGGAGGAACTGAACTGCGGCCTCTAGTGGTCGGTAGAGGAACTGAACTGCAGCCTCTAGTGGCCGGTGGAGGAGCTGAACTGCAGCCTCTAGTGGTCGGTGAAGGAACTGCAGCCTCTAGTGGTCGGTGGAGGAACTGAACTGCGGCCTCTAGTGGACGGTGGAGGAACTGAACTGCGGCCTCTAGTGGTCGGTGGAGGTACTGCAGCCTCTAGTGGTCGGTGGAGGAACTGCAGACTCTAGGGGCTGGTGGAGGAACTGAGCTGTGGCCTGTAGTGGTCGGTGGAGGAACTGAACTGCGGCATCTAGTGGTCGGTGGAGGAACTGAACTGCGGCATCTAGTGGACAGTGGAGGAACTGAACTGCGGCCTCTAGTGGTTGGTGGAGGTACTGCAGCCTCTAGTGGTCGGTGGAGGAACTGCAGCCTCTAGGGGCTGGTGGAGGAACTGAACTGCGGCCTGTAGTGGTCGTTGGAGGAACTGAACTGCGGCCTGTAGTGGTCGTTGGAGGAACTGAACTGCGGCCTCTAGTGGTCGTTGGAACTGAACTGCGGCCTTTAGTGGTCGTTGGAGGAACTGAACTGCGGCCTCTAGTGGTCGTTGGAACTGAACTGCGGCCTCTAGTGGCCGGTGGAGGAGTTGAACTGCGGCCTCTAGTGGTCGTTGGAACTGAACTGCGGCCTTTAGTGGTCGTTGGAGGAACTGAACTGCGGCCTCTAGTGGTCGTTGGAACTGAACTGCGGCCTCTAGTGGCCGGTGGAGGAGTTGAACTGCGGCCTCTAGTGGTCGTTGGAACTGAACTGCGGCCTCTAGTGGCCGGTGGAGGAACTGAACTGCGGCCTCTAGTGGCCGGTAGAAGAGTTGAACTGCGGCCTCTAGTGGTCGGTGGAGGAGCTGAACTGCGGCCTCTAGTGATCGGTGGAGGTACTGCACCCTCTAGTGGCCGGTGGAGGAACTGCAGCCTCAAGGGGCCGGTGGAGGAACTGCAGCCTCAAGGGGCCGGTGGAGGAACTGCAGCCTCAAGGGGCCGGTGGAGGAACTGCAGCCTCAAGGGGCCGGTGGAGGAACTGCAGCCTCAAGAGGCCGGTGGAGGAGCTGAACTGCGGCCTCTAGTGGTCGGTGGAGGAGCTGAACTGCGGCCTTTAGTGATCGGTGGAGGTACTGCAGCCTCTAGTGGCCGGTGAAGGAACTGCAGCCTCAAAGGGCCGGTGGAGGAACTGCAGCCTCAAGGGGCCGGTGGAGGAACTGAACTGCGCCCTCTGGTGGCCGGTAGAGGAACTGCTACAAACTGAATTTCATAAAAACTTGAATTCATAAGAAGAAATCAGTATTTCTGACTTCATAAACAATTGTACTTTATAAAGTTTATACAAAACAAGGAAAACAGAAATTGATGCTTGATAAAAACAGAAAACCGGAATTTTGGAAAAAGCTTTTAAAGTAGAGAAAATCCTTTCAGACAGTTCAGGCAGCACATAACTACTTATCTGGTAACATCTAAGTGCTTCTTACCTGATTATATAATCAGATATTGTTTATTGATCACTGAGAGGAAACTTCCTGATCACTGCTTATAAATACAACACAAAGTAATGTATCATATATAATATTAAAAATGTTGTGTGTGTTCAGTTCTGATGCTTTTTTCTGACCTGATTGAGGTTCAGGCCTAAACAGAACATGACGGGATAACACAGCATCTCCTTGGTATAAAAGCACATATGATGCTCATCTGGACCACTGGTTTCAAGTTGACCTCCAGCCTCATCAATATACATATAGATATATACCGACATGATTGGGATTATGTATTAAAACCAAAGGTAAAGGCGGTACTCAGAGCTGGGATGTGACGTCATTTGGCTTCACCAACAGTAGGGGGCGACAACGCAGAACCCGAGAAGAAGCTGGGACTTCCGCCGGAAGTAAACAAACAAAGGGCGCCGCCGTGTTTGTCCGTGTGTGAACTCATCTGCTTTATTGTCGCGTCTCGGCTGAATTTCACAGTTTGTGCAGCAACAATGTCTTCGGTTCAGTCTCTGAGAGAGTTTATCAGCCAGAGACTGACTGCTGCTGCTGCAGAGATCTTCTCAGAGGTTCAGAGGACCATCGTCCAGTACGAGGAGGAGATCGACCGCCAGCGCAGACTGCTGGATGGCACCTGGAGACCGGAGATGAAGACGGATCAAACAGGTACGGAGCTGGATTTAAACCCGACCAGGAGGCTGCAGAGCATCAGACGTCCTGGTGAACCAAGATCCAGATCTGCTGGACAACAGATCAGTTCATTAACAATCACATTCATGCTCTGGGTGTCACTAATACGTAGACGGATGGACAGTTTATGGCCATTATTGGATATCTGAAGCATTTAAAAGATGATGTAAATGATTTATAAAGGCAAGATTATGTCAGACTACGTTGGTTTTTAGTCATTTTCAACGCAACAGTCTGGACTAGTTAGGACCAGTCTGGACTAGTAAGGACCAGTCTCGACTAGTTTGGACCAGTCTGGACTAGATAGGACCGGTCTGGACTAGTATGGACCGGTCTGGACTAGTTAGGACCGGTCTCGACTAGTTAGGACCGGTCTCGACTAGTTTGGACCAGTCTGAACTAGTTAGGACCGGTCTGGACTAGTTAGAACCAGTCTGGACTAGTCTGGACTAGTTTGGACCAGTCTGGACTAGATAGGACCGGTCTGGACTAGTATGGACCGGTCTGGACTAGTTAGGACCGGTCTCGACTAGTTAGGACCAGTCTCGACTAGTTTGGACCAGTCTGAACTAGTTAGGACCAGTTTGGACCGGTCTGGACTGGACTGTTAGTCTGGATTAGTGTCGACAGGTCTGGACCATTCTGGACTAGTCTGGACGTCTGGACCAGTCTGGATCGGCCCTGTCCTGGATCTACTGGTTGGTCTGAGCCTCTTTCATTGAGGACGTGGTCCTCTGGAAGCTACGTAGATAAACGACAGCTGGACTTCATGAACAACCACAAAGACAGTCCAGTCGCCTCATTCTGTGCGTTTACATGGGAAGTTTATTTCCTCTTTAATTCAGAATTAACATTAAATCCAATTTAAAATGATTAAAAATTACCATGTAAACACCTAATTCCATATGAAAATGTCAATTCCGAATTAAACTTAATTCCGAAGTAAGTGGCTGGTTTATTCTGATTTTAATTCCGAATAGAATAATTCCACGGTCATGTATACACTCATTCCGCTTTAAATTAATTCCGGTCTTTCTGCGCATGCTCGTTCCCTTACCCGTCTGTCGCGATGACGCTTATATTCCGCGCTGGGCTTGTTTTCTAAACAAAGTTTCAAGATGGCAGCATGCAGTAAACGGTGTTCAAGAGCAGAGACGATTTATTTAATAAATAGCTTGGAGGAACTGGAAATATTTAAAAGAACAGATGGCAGGAAACATGAAAATTGTGAGCTTTTCAAAGTTGTAGCGGCCAGGTTAAATGTTTTCTTCCGGTAGATGTAAAGATGTCCCCCCCCTATCCAATCAGAACCCTTCCCAACCCCCAGACCTTAAGCAGAATTGGATAAAGCCGAACAAACATGTTTTCCATGTAAACCTCAATTCGGAATTACAATTTCCATGTAAACTCGAAGGAAAATAGTTTAATTCTGAATTATTTAATTCGGAATTAAAAAAACATCATGTAACCGTAGCGGTATCCTGAAGTTGTTTTACTCCTCTTTAAAACGCTTAACAGGGCATAAAATTAGAATTTTTACCAAGTCGCCCCTGGCTACCAGGTTTTTGAAGTTGGTAGCCAGCTAGCAATTTTGGTCGCCAGTGTTTTTCGTCGCCCCATACGTCAAGGGTTAATATGGCACCAGCAGTATTGTCATTTATGAAAAACCCCTATTACCATCTACTATCACTACATTTCAGAAGCATTTACAAGCATGAAAGCGCATTTTATTCTGTTTCCATGATGCTTACTATGAAAACTAATATTATTTCTTTTTTGTTAACACCAGAAGCGCCAAGTAGGTCATTTTTACCTCCTAGCATTTTCAAATGTTTGTATTTCTGTTAAAATAAACCCCCTACATCTGTAAGTTCATGACTTTTTCTAAAATGGATTTATTAATCATTCAGTAAATTCTGGTGAGTGTGTGATCAAAAGAAAAATGAATATGACCATTTATACCTGGAACCACAGAGGGGGGTCATTTTCACCCCTTCATATAAACGCTGTATACAGCTGTGATTTTTTTGCGCCACGCCCCTCCGCGCCCCACTGGCCGTTGCTTGGCAACCCTCAAACTTTATGGCGTTATCGGACTTTGACAGTTATTGCCATCACTAAATCTTTCAAGCAAACAGCAAAATTTAAGACATGAATCCAACAAAAACAACTGCATTGCTGTTGTACCAGGATCTGAGTGAGAGAGAGCGGAAATAACGGAGATGTGAGTGAGGAGGAATCAGTTGGGGGGGGGGGGGGGGGGGGGGGGGGGGTGACCCGATGAGCCGATGACCCGATGACCCGTCATTTTTACCAGGTGATTAGACATCAACCGAGGATGAGGAGGTGAATTTATGAAAAAGACCCCGGCTCCTATAAGTGAGGGGTCACCGCCACATACATTCAGTCCTCAGACACAGTGGAGGCTCGCGGAAAAACTCTGACAAGTAAATTCAGAAGTCAAGCGTTTTAGTTTCCTCTGGTTCTAATCATTTGGTATTTTAGCGAGGCTACGACTCTGACTGATCTAATCATAAATATTTACATTGATCAGAGCTCAACCTGTATGTCAGCTACATGAGGCGGCCAAAGACAGAACCGCTTGGACCCATAAAGCTGGGACTGCGGACCGGGAGAGCCCAGTCCAAAAATGTCCCGGTGGAGAGAGGTGGTCCAACTGCATACGCGCGCTGCAACATGGACGACCCTATGAATGTGTTCATGTACTTGATGGACCAGGTGATACAGCACACCTGTACCTGTACGGTGGCGGAGCCGCGCCGGTGGAGAGGAGGGCTGGGAATGGAGTCATGTGTGCGTGAGGGGGAGCACGCAGCGCTAATCCGTTTTTCCAAAATTATTAAACTATCTGTGATTGACATCTGAAGTCTGTTGTTTTGTATTGTAAATAGTCTGTTATTCGATTGCTGTTGTTGTCATGTTTGTGTTAACATACAGCTCCTACAGTTTGTTGATGAACGTACCGATGTATTTATTTGTGTGGCTGAGAGAGAGAGAGAGAGAGAGAGAGAGAGAGAGAGAGAGAGAGAGAGAGCGCAGCGTTCTACCACGTAGAAAAAAGCTCGCAAAAATATACATTTTAAACACTTATTTTGACAAGTGTCCGTCATTATTATTTCAGAAATATTCAGGAATGAGCCACGTTACAACTATTAGAAATGACATGTTAGCATCACTGACGCTGTTGCAGTGATGGGGTGAAAATGGCTCTCTGTGGCTCTCGGAAGTTTGGAATCTTGGCGGTTCTACTGTTAACTATTCTGTTGTGTATTTTTATGAGGTTATTTACCAAAATGATCCATTTTGCTGTGGAGTAGATTCAGTGATGGACAAAACTGAAGACCGACGAATGCAAAAGTCCACCTGTCCATCGCTGGTTAGGCGCATGTGTAGTTATGACTTCCGGCAAACGACGTGCACCCAAAACATGGCCACTTTCTGATATATGATATATATCTAATAATAAACTTTGTTTCTAAAGTTCTAAATAAACTTTGTTTCTAAGTTATTTAGATATGTTTGCCTTGGTGACACATGACAAATGTGCAGAAATCATAAAAAAATAAATTTTTTTTTCCTAAGTTGATGGTGGATTTTGTGTCCCTCGCCACTGGCGACAGGGCAGAAAAAAACAGTCGAAATCGTTAAATTTGGGTCGCGATTTTATGCCCTGCTTAATGTTGGTTGGTAGCGCTGGGGTCACCAGAGTCTGACAGCTTCATGACCTTTACTGTTGCTGACACCAAAACCAGGTTGTTGCCAGGTGTGTCCAGCAGGGGGCGGAGTCTGACATCCACCTGTCGTTCTTCATTCTCTTTAAAGGGGGCAGAGTGGTTTATTTCAGCTGCTCCACTGGTTTAACGTCAGCAGCTGGACTCTAACCCTAACCCTAGTCCACCTTTGAATGATTATCAGAATAAAAATGAAAAGGTTTATATTCAGTTCCGTTTTCACATCACTGTCCTGCCGTCGGTAAATCGGGCCGCAGGCCTTCAGATTAACATATGTGATTGAAGACTGTTAGATCCCCCAGTTGTGGTTCAGTCTCTGACTAGCAGAGTCTGTCACCGGGACCAGCTCTCCATCTCTTCGGGTAAGACGTTGCGGTCTAGGGGGGTTCACCTCGCTAAGATTTCCTTAACTTATTTAAGCTGGTGTCGAGGAGATTCGGACTAGCTCTCACTGCATACAACTCCCAGACGTCTATCCTGCCTATCCCCAATAACTGACCTAAGAGGAATAGACTGTTGGCTCAAAGTCCAGCTACCGGTCACGTCTGTTAACTGCAGCTCCCCTCTAATGATCTGGGCTCTTGTTACCGGCTAGGATAAATTTAGTGGCTTGGACAGCAAGCCCCAAAGATATGTGACAATATTTATGATTAGAATAACCGATAAAAACCTATGTTACTAGTGCAGAGGCATAACCAATGACTTCACAATTGTGGATACAGATGTAATTTCCACCACGACGTCTTATGGTAGTTTTTATATTTATTAAAGCAGATTAGCAAGGTTAAGCAGCAGCATTCATTGGTTTAACAAATTCTAATTCTACATAAAAATGTAAATTAAGCTGTGGCTTACAAATCGATTCATCTGGTTGGTCAAAGGACAGGCTGGGATGTACGCATTGGTTCCTTTGCGTTGGTCAAGGCTGCTGATGCAGGGTAGAGTGAGCGCACAAGGTCAGGCCTGCAGGTCCTCTGATATCTGGCTCCTCCTCCTCCTTGCTTAGCAGTAAGCTAGGCTAACCCAAAAAAGGCTCTAATCCGTTCTTCAGAAATTTGGGAAACTGGTCGATCCTGTTCTGAGCGTCTTCTGTCTTCGTTTCTTAAAGAATTCCTCTCAGGTTATCCTTCCACATGGATGGTTCGCTCTCCTTGGTCCAGTTCGGTCCTTCTTCTGTTCTTCCTTTCCTCCTCCTTCGAAGACGCTCCAGAAATTCAACCCTGGAATTCTCCTGATAACCCGCTTTTTATGCCATTCTTTATCTCTCTCATCACGTCTGCACCAGCCTGCCCAATGTCCTTATTTGGTCTTCCCCAACTCTTGATTGGTTACCTCATATACAGAGGTGTGCATAATTTTATATAATCCCTCCTTCACATCATGCATAATTCACAGACAGTGTCACACAGTCATTTCAAAGGTTACAGATAACAGCAGGGGCGTTACATAATTTTCTGACATACACAATTCAACCACGCAGCTCCTCCCAGTTACCAAGGTTAACCTGTCTTTATTGAGCAAATAGCTTGTTAAGCTAAAGCTAATCCATATTTAATAACCTATACACCATGGTCTGTCCCACAATTTCATTACACAGCTCTGTCAAGGCTGCTCTGAGCTGCTACGCTTAGTAACATTTGACCCAGACACCTGCTCCACAATTGTGTATTGCAAAGAAGACTTATTGTTTACACTAACGGACTCTCTCCTGCTTTCTGTTGTGTCTTCAGTAGCTCTGAGCTGCCCCTGGGTAGCCTGGCACACTTAGCTTTGTTGACATTCCAAAAAGGAACACCGCTCTTCGCTGCTGACAGTACAGATGCACGGTGTCTTGACCCAACGAGAAATGTTAATCATACAGAATTAACATAGATCTATTCCAAAATCAACTAATACATCTTGTTTCTGATCATTGACTAGAATAACACACTTCATTGATCAGAGATTGATTACTAATCACACTAATTACCGCATTCCTGTTACTCCACTACACTATAACAGAAAAATCTCATCCCACAGAGCTGGTATAATTCCAACTCCTTCTGGGTCACTTGACAAGATGTTTATTTGCTCAGATTTGGGTTTCTGTCGTCCGTCAGCAGCTCTTTTTCTGTCTCCGTGTCCTTCTGTCCCTCTAGACGTCCCCCAGCAGCGTGTCTCTGAAGTAGAGGAGGCTCCGCCTGACCAGCAGCTCTGCAACCAGGAGAAGACCACCAGTGTGGACCGGGAGGAACCAGAACTCCTGCAGGTTAAAGTGGAGCAGGAGGAGAAGCAGCTGGTCCTGAAGCAGGAGGTGGAAACCTTCACGCTGACTCCTTCCTACCAGGAGAGCAGCTACGAGGACCACCTGGGCTCTGAGGACTCTCCAGGTAAGGTGGAGGACCAGGAACCCAGCAACCCAGAATCTGGACCCGCTGTAAACCAGGAGCAGAGGGTGATGATGCCGACCAGAACTCCCAGCATCGGTGCGGACGCCTCCCTCCTGCCTGTGACTCTGGTCCAGGCCGACACCGGCTGCGTCAGGTGCGACGTCTGCGGGAAGTCGTTCAGGGACAGGTACTACATGAAGAACCACATGAGGATCCACACGGGCGAGACGCCGTACAGCTGCCAGACCTGCGGCAGGAGCTTCAACCAGGCGTCCACGCTGCACTACCACATGAAGATCCACACGGGCGAGAGGCCGTACTTCTGCAAGGCCTGCGGGAAGAACTTCGTCAAGAACACGCACCTGACGGTCCACATGCGGACGCACACGGGCGAGAAGCCGTTCCCCTGCGGCACCTGTGGGAAGCGCTTCCCCGTCCTCTCCAAGCTGAAGAGGCATATGATGACTCACACCGGCGAGAAGCCGTACTCCTGCATGTTCTGTGGGCGGAGCTTCAGCCGCATCGACAGCCTGACGGCCCACACGAAGATCCACACGGGCGAGTGAGGCGCCGGTGGGTAGATTCATCTCCACGACGTGGTCAAACGAGAGAAGATGGAGGTTTTATAAGCTACCTGGTGGTCCCCGTTAGAGCTGCACAGATAACAGGTTATTATCCAGTATGGAAAAGACGTGGAAAAAAGTTGCTTTTAATTGTTAAAAATTCATAAAAGGAGTCACTGACTGAAAAAAATAAAACAAAGATTCTGTCTGTATTTAAGTAGACATCACGAATAGTTAAATTAGTCACGCTAAAGATGTACTTTATTAAATCTGGTTTTATCATTTGATTAAAGGTACCATATTGTGCTTTGCCAGACTTTTTAAATGGTTCAAAAATTATTTGTAGCATCGTATATATTTTTAAAAAAATGTTTTATGCATTTTAAGTGGCACATGAATGGTGAAATAATCAATAAACACATTTCAAAGAGTTCCAAATGTGATACTTTAAAACTATTTGTTTTCAAAACCTGTCACAACGGGATCCTGAGAAACCTGAGAAACCTCCACCTGAACCCCACATGACCTCTGATTTTACTTGGATGTAGGAATTTCTAAATGCCAAAGAACGACCAGGTGTTTCCAAGGAAGAAAAATATCAGTTCTCTACCGTCGACATCTGCATAGTTGTGGTAGGACACATTATAGCTGCGTATTAGCGGCCTAATGGAAGCATGTACAGATTGAACAACAGGGGTCCCAGGATTGACCCCTGGGGAACCCCACAGGTCATGGCCATTTGCTCTGAGACACAGTTACCAATTTCAACAAAGTATCTCCTGTCCCTGAGATTGGACCTGAACCAGTTTAAAGCAGTTTCAGAGATTCCCACCCAGTCTTCTAATCTCGGTAACAAGATCACATGGTCAACTGTGTCAAAGGCAGCGCTGAGGTCCAGCAAAAGTAAGACTGAGACTTTATCTGCGTCTGTGTTCGAGCCTTGATCAGGGCTGTCTCAGTGCTGTGGGGGGGGCTGAAGCCTGATTGAAAACTGTCAAAACATTGTTGGACAGGAAAAAGTCAGTAAGTTGTTGATATACCACTTTTTGTAGGACTTTGCCAAGGAATGTCAGGTTTGATATGGACCGATAGAGGCTGCAGTTCCTCTACCGACCACTAGAGGCTGCTGTTCCTCTACTGACCATTAGAGGCTGCAGTTCCTCTACTGACCACTAGAGGCTGCAGTTCCTCTACTGACCACTAGAGGCTGCAGTTCCTCTACCGTCCACTAGAGGCTGCAGTTCCTCTACTATCCATTAGAGGCTGCAGTTCCTCTACCGTCCACTAGAGGCTTCAGTTCCTCTACTGACCACTAGAGACTGCTGCAGTCCCTCTACTGACCACTAGAGGCTGCAGCAGCCTCTACCGTCCACTAGAAGCTGCAGTTCCTCTACCGACCACTAGAGGCTGCTGCAGTCCCTCTACCAACCACTAGAGGCTGCAGTTTCTCTACCGACCACTAGAAGCTGCAGTTCCTCTACCGACAACTAGGGGCTGCTGCAGTTTCTCTACTGACCACTAGAGGCTACAGTTCCTCTACTGACCACTCGAGGCTGCAGTTCCTCTACCGGCCACTTGATGCTGCTGCAGTTCCTCTACCGACCACTAGAGGCTGCAGTTCCTCTACCGACCACTAGAGGCTGCAGTTCCTCTACCGACCACTAGAGGCTGCAGTTCCTCTACCGACCACTAGAGGCTGCTGCAGTTCCTCTACCGACCACTAGAGGCTGCAGTTCCTCTACCGACCACTAGAGACTACAGTTCCTCTACCGACCTCTAGATGCTGCAGTTCCCTCTACCGACCACTAGAGGACTGCAGTTCCTCTACCGACCACTAGAGGCTGCAGTTCCTCTACCGTCCACTAGAGGCTGCTGCAGTTCCTCTACCGACCACTAGAGGCTGCAGTTCCTCTACCGACCACTAGAGACTGAGGCTGCAGTTCCTCTACCGACCACTAGAGGCTGCTGCAATTCCTCTACCGACCACTAGAGACTACAGTTCCTCTACCGACCTCTAGATGCTGCAGTTCCTCTACCGACCACTAGAGACTGCTGCAGTTCCTCTACTGACCACTAGAGGCTGCAGTCCCTCTATCGACCACTAGAGGCTGCAGTCCCTCTATTGACCACTAGAGGCTGCATTTCCTCTATAGACCACTAGAGACTGCAGTTCCTCTACCGACCACTAGAGGCTGCAGTTCCTCTACCGACAACTAGAGGCTGCAGTTCCTCTACCTAGGAGATGCAGTTCTTCTACCGACCACTAGAGACTGCAGTTCCTCTACTGTCCACTAGAGACTGCAGTTCCTCTACTGTCCACTAGAGGCCGCAGTTCCTCTACCGACCACTAGAGGCCGCAGTTCCTCTACCGACCACTAGAGGCCGCAGTTTCTCTACCGACCACTAGAGACCTGCAGTTCCTCTACCGACCACTAGAAGCTGCAGTTCCTCTACCGACAACTAGGGGCTGCTGCAGTTTCTCTACTGACCACTAGAGGCTACAGTTCCTCTACCGACCACTAGAGGCTGCAGTTCCTCTACCGACAACTAGGGGCTGCTGCAGTTTCTCTACTGACCACTAGAGGCTACAGTTCCTCTACTGACCACTCGAGGCTGCAGTTCCTCTACCGGCCACTTGATGCTGCTGCAGTTCCTCTACCGACCACTAGAGGCTGCAGTTCCTCTACCGACCGCTAGAGGCTGCAGTTCCTCTACCGACCACTAGAGGCTGCTGCAGTTCCTCTGCCGTCCACTAGAGGCTGCTGCAGTTCCTCTACCGACCACTAGAGGCTGCAGTTCCTCTACCGACCACTAGAGACTACAGTTCCTCTACCGACCTCTAGATGCTGCAGTTCCTCTACCGAGCACTAGAGACTGCAAATCCTCTACCGACCACTAGAGATTGCAGTTCCTCTACCGTCCACTAGAGGCTGCTGCAGTTCCTCTACCGACCACTAGAGGCTGCAGTTCCTCTACCGACCACTAGAGACTGCAGCTCTACCGACCTCTAGAGGCTGCTGCAGTTCCTCTACCGTCCACTAGAGGCTGCTGCAATTCCTCTACCGACCACTAGAGACTACAGTTCCTCTACCGACCTCTAGATGCTGCAGTTCCTCTACCGACCACTAGAGACTGCTGCAGTTCCTCTACTGACCACTAGAGGCTGCAGTCCCTCTATCGACCACTAGAGGCTGCAGTCCCTCTATTGACCACTAGAGGCTGCATTTCCTCTATAGACCACTAGAGACTGCAGTTCCTTTACCGACCACTAGAGGTTGCAGTTCCTCTACCGACAACTAGAGGCTGCAGTTCCTCTACCTAGGAGATGCAGTTCTTCTACCGACCACTAGAGACTGCAGTTCCTCTACTGTCCACTAGAGACTGCAGTTCCTCTACTGTCCACTAGAGGCCGCAGTTCCTCTACCGACTACTAGAGGCCGCAGTTCCTCTACCGACCACTAGAGGCCGCAGTTTCTCTACCGACCACTAGAGACCGCAGTTTCTCTACCGACCACTAGAAGCTGCAGTTCCTCTACCGACAACTAGGGGCTGCTGCAGTTTCTCTACTGACCACTAGAGGCTACAGTTCCTCTACCGACCACTAGAGGCTGCAGTTCCTCTACCGACCACTAGAAGCTGCTGCAGATCCTCTACCGACCACTAGATGCTGCTGCAGTACCTCTACCGACCACTAGAGGCCGCAGTTCCTCTACCGACCACTAGAGGCTGCACTTCCTCTACCGACCACTAGAGGCTGCAGTTTCTCTACCGACCACTAAAGGCTGCAGTTCCTCTACCGACCGCTAGAGGCTGCAGTTCCTCTACCGACCGCTAGAGGCTGCAGTTCCTCTATTGACCGCTAGAGGTTGCAGTTCCTCTACTGACCGCTACAGGCTGCAGTTCCTCTACCGACCACTAGAGGCTACAGTTCCTCTACCAACCGCTAGAGGCTGCAGTTCCCCTATTGACCGCTAGAGGCTGCAGTTCCTCTACTGACCACTAGAGGTAGCAGTTCCTCTACCGACAACTAGGGGCTGCTGCAGTTTCTCTACTGACCACTAGAGGCTACAGTTCCTCTACTGACCACTCGAGGCTTCAGTTCCTCTACCGACCACTTGAGGCTGCTGCAGTTCCTCTACCGACCACTAGAGGCTGCAGTTCCTCTACCGACCGCTAGAGGCTGCAGTTCCTCTACCGACCACTAGAGGCTGCTGCAGTTCTTCTCTACCGTCCCACTAGAGCTGCTGCAGTTCCTCTACCGACCACTAGAGGCTGCAGTTCCTCTACCGACCACTAGAGACTACAGTTCCTCTACCGACCTCTAGATGCTGCAGTTCCTCTACCGACCACTAGAGACTGCTGCAGTTCCTCTACTGACCACTAGAGGCTGCAGTCCCTCTATCGACCACTAGAGGCTGCAGTCCCTCTATTGACCACTAGAGGCTGCATTTCCTCTATAGACCACTAGAGACTGCAGACCACCACTAGAGGTTGCAGTTCCTCTACCGACAACTAGAGGCTGCAGTTCCTCTACCTAGGAGATGCAGTTCTTCTACCGACCACTAGAGACTGCAGTTCCTCTACTGTCCACTAGAGACTGCAGTTCCTCTACTGTCCACTAGAGGCCGCAGTTCCTCTACCGACCACTAGAGGCCGCAGTTCCTCTACCGACCACTAGAGGCCGCAGTTTCTCTACCGACCACTAGACCTGCAGTTTCTCTACCGACCACTAGAAGCTGCAGTTCCTCTACCGAGGGCTGCTGCAGTTTCTCTACTGACCACTAGAGGCTACAGTTCCTCTACCGACCACTAGAGGCTGCAGTTCCTCTACCCTACCACTAGAGGCTGCTGCAGTTCCTCTACCGACCACTAGAGGCTGCTGCAGTTCCTCTACCGACCACTAGAGCTGCAGTTCCTCTACCGACCACTAGAGGCTGCAGTTCCTCTACCGACCACTAGAGGCTGCATTCCTCTACCGACCACTAGAGGCTGCAGTTCCTCTACCGACCACTAGAGGCTGCAGTTCCTCTTACCGACCACTAGAGGCTGCAGTTCCTCTACGACCACTAGAGGCTGCAGTTCCTCTACCGACCACTAGAGGCTGCAGTTCCTCTACCGACCACTAGAGGCTGCAGTTCCTCTACCGACCACTAGAGGCTGCAGTTCCTCTACCGACCACTAGAGGCTGCAGTTCCTCTACGACCACTAGAGGCTGCAGTTCCTCTACCGACCACTAGGGGCTGCTGCAGTTTCTCTACTGACCACTAGAGGCTGCAGTTCCTCTACTGACCACTAGAGGCTGCAGTTCCTCTACCGACCACTTGAGGCTGCTGCAGTTCCTCTACCGACCACTAGAGGCTGCAGTTCCTCTACCGACCACTAGAGGCTGCAGTTCCTCTACGACCACTAGAGGCTGCTGCAGTTCCTCTACCGACCACTAGAGGCTGCAGTTCCTCTACGACCACTAGAGGCTGCAGTTCCTCTACCTGACCACTAGAGACTGCAGTTCCTCTACCGACCACTAGAGGCTGCAGTTCCTCTACCGACCACTAGAGGCTGCAGTTCCCTACCTGACCACTAGAGGCTGCAGTTCTCTACCGACCACTAGAGGCTGCAGTTCCTCTACTACCGACCACTAGAGGCTGCAGTTCCTCTACCGACCACTAGAGGCTGCAGTTCCTCTACCGACCACTAGAGGCTGCTGCAGTTCCTCTACCGACCACTAGAGGCTGCTGCAGTTCCTCTACCGACCACTAGAGGCTGCAGTTCCTCTACCGACCACTAGAGGCTGCAGTTCCTCTACCGACCACTAGAGGCTGCAGTTCCTCTACCGACCACTAGAGCTGCAGTTCCTCTACCGACCACTAGAGGCTGCAGTTCCTCTGACCTAGAGGCTGCAGTTCCTCTAGAGGGACTGCAGTTCTCTACCGACCACTAGAGGCTAGACCACTAGAGGCTGCAGTTCCTCTACTGACCACTAGAGGCTGCAGTTCCTCTACCGACCACTAGAGGCTGCAGTTCCTCTACCGACCACTAGAGGCCTGCAGTTCCTCTACCAACACTAGGGGGGCTGCAGTTCCTCTACTGACCACTAGAGGCTGCAGTTCCTCTACCGACCACTAGAGGCTGCAGTTCCTCTACTGACCACTAGAGGCTGCAGTTCCTCTACCGACCACTAGAGGCTGCAGTTCCTCTACCGACCACTAGAGGCTGCGCAGTTCCTCT
Source organism: Hirundichthys speculiger (assembly GCA_018398805.1). Taxonomy (NCBI): domain Eukaryota; kingdom Metazoa; phylum Chordata; class Actinopteri; order Beloniformes; family Exocoetidae; genus Hirundichthys; species Hirundichthys speculiger. The sequence continues at coordinate 17,185 of JAGFBZ010001659.1, read as the reverse complement.
ACCGACCACTAGAGGCTGCAGTTCCTCTACCGACCATAGAGGCTGCAGTTCCTCTTACCGACCACTAGAGGCTGCAGTTCCTCTAGACTAGAGGCTGCAGTTCCTCTACTGACCCTAGAGGCTGCAGTTCCTCTACCGACCACTAGAGCTGCAGTTCCTCTACCGACCACTAGAGACTGCAGTTCCTCTACGACCACTAGAGGCTGCAGTTCCTCTACGACCACTAGAGGCTGCAGTTCCTCTCGACCACTAGAGACTGCAGTTCCTCTATCGACCACTAGAGACTGACTCAGTTCCTCTACCGACCACTAGCTAGAGCTGCAGTTCCTCTACCGACCACTAGAGGCTGCAGTTCCTCTATTGACCACTAGAGGCTGCAGTTCCTCTACTGACCGCTACAGGCTGCAGTTCCTCTACCGACCACTAGAGGCTACAGTTCCTCTACCGACGCGAGGCTGCAGTCCTCCGCTAGAGGCTGCAGTTCCTCTACTGACCGCTAGAGGTAGCAGTTCCTCTACCGACCACTAGAGACTGCAGTTCCTCTACCGACCACTAGAGGTTGCAGTTCCTCTATCGACCACTAGAGACTGCAGTTCCTCTATCGACCACTAGAGACTGCAGTTCCTACTCGACCACTAGAGACTGCAGTTCTCCTACTAGAATGCTGTTCCTCTACCGCCCACTAGAGACTGCAAATCCTCTACCGACCACTAGAGGCTGCAGTTCCTCTACCGACCACTAGAGGCTGCAGTTCCTCTACCGACCACTAGACGCTGCTGCAGTTTTCCTCTACCGACCACTAGAGGCTGCAATTCCTCTACCGACCACTAGAGACTGCAAATCCTCTACCGACCACTAGAGGTTGCAGTTCCTCTATCGACCACTAGAGAGTTCCTCTACCGACCACTAGACTGCAGTTCTCTATCGACAACTAGAGGCTGCAGTTCCTCTACCGACCACTAGACGCTGCAGTTTTCCTCTACCGACCACAAGAGGCTGCAGTTCCTCTACTGACCACTAGAGACTGCAAATCCTCTACCGACCACTAGAGGTTGCAGTTCCTCTATCGACCACTAGAGACTGTAGTTCCTCTACCGAACTAGAGGTGCTGCAGTTCCTCTATCGACCACTAGAGACTGCAGTTCCTCTACCGAGAAGATGCTGTTCCTCTACCCCACTAGAGCACTGACCACTAGAGGCTGCAGTTCCTCTATTGACCACTAGAGGCTGCAGTTCCTCTACCGACCACTAGAGGCTGCAGTTCCTCTACTAGCCACTAGAGGCTGCAGTTCCTCTACTTGTCACTAGAGGCTGCAGTTCCTCTAACTGACCACTACAGGCTGCAGTTCCTCTGCTGACCACTAGGGTCTGCCTGCAATAGTGAGTCAGTCTCCACTCACCTCCAAATATCCAACTTTACAGCAGAAATAAACAGACCTACTGCTGGTTTTGGTCTCCATAGGTAGATTTCACATCCATTACAATCTTTTTAATGAACCTTATCAGGTAAAATTATATAAATCCATCAATATCTGCATAATTAATGGAATGGTCTTTTGACTGAGTCTTACGCAGTTAGATCATTTCCTTGGTAAAGACAACCTGCTCGTTCCTGACTGGTGTTTCTTAACAAGCTTCACACAGAACTACTCTTAACAAACTGATGTTAAATTTCTGCTCATATTCATTCAGCATGCAATGATTTTCTATTCTAAAAAAAGTCGTGGAAAAAAGTTGCTTTTAATTGTTAAAAATTCATAAAAGGAGTCACTGACTGAAAAAAATAAAACAAAGATTCTGTCTGTATTTAAGTAGACATCACGAATAGTTAAATTAGTCACGCTAAAGATGTACTTTATTAAATCTGGTTTTATCATTTGATTAAAGGTACCATATTGTGCTTTGCCAGACTTTTTAAATGGTTCAAAAATTATTTGTAGCATCGTATATATTTTAAAAAAAATGTTTTATGCATTTTAAGTGGCACATGAATGGTGAAATAATCAATAAACACATTTCAAAGAGTTCCAAATGTGATACTTTAAAACTATTTGTTTTCAAAACCTGTCACAACGGGATCCTGAGAAACCTGAGAAACCTCCACCTGAACCCCACATGACCTCTGATTTTACTTGGATGTAGGAATTTCTAAATGCCAAAGAACGACCAGGTGTTTCCAAGGAAGAAAAATATCAGTTCTCTACCGTCGACATCTGCATAGTTGTGGTAGGACACATTATAGCTGCGTATTAGCGGCCTAATGGAAGCATGTACAGATTGAACAACAGGGGTCCCAGGATTGACCCCTGGGGAACCCCACAGGTCATGGCCATTTGCTCTGAGACACAGTTACCAATTTCAACAAAGTATCTCCTGTCCCTGAGATTGGACCTGAACCAGTTTAAAGCAGTTTCAGAGATTCCCACCCAGTCTTCTAATCTCGGTAACAAGATCACATGGTCAACTGTGTCAAAGGCAGCGCTGAGGTCCAGCAAAAGTAAGACTGAGACTTTATCTGCGTCTGTGTTCGGGCCTTGATCAGGGCTGTCTCAGTGCTGTGGGGGGGGCTGAAGCCTGATTGAAAACTGTCAAAACATTGTTGGACAGGAAAAAGTCAGTAAGTTGTTGATATACCACTTTTTGTAGGACTTTGCCAAGGAATGTCAGGTTTGATATGGACCGATAGATAGAGGCTGCAGTTCCTCTACTGACCACTAGAGGCTGCAGTTCCTCTACTGACCACTAGAGGCTGCAGTTCCTCTATGACCACTAGAGGCTGCAGTTCCTCTACCGTCCACTAGAGGCTGCAGTTCCTCTACCGATCCACTAGAGGCTGCAGTTCCTCTACTGACCACTAGAGGCTGCTGCAGTTCCCTCTACTGACCACTAGAGGCTGCAGCAGCCTCTACCGTCCACTAGAAGCTGCAGTTCCTCTACCGACCACTAGAGGCTGCTGCAGTCCCTCTACCAACCACTAGAGGCTGCAGTTTCTCTACCGACCACTAGAAGCTGCAGTTCCTCTACCGACAACTAGGGGCTGCTGCAGTTTCTCTACTGACCACTAGAGGACAGTTTCCTCTGCACCTGAGGCTGCAGTTCCTCTACCGACCACTAGAGGCTGCAGTTCCTCTACCGACCACTAGAGGCTGCAGCTGCAGACCACTGCTTGCAGTTCTCTACCGACCACTAGAGGCTGCTGCAGTTCCTCTACCGACCACTAGAGGCTGCAGTTCCTCTACCGACCACTAGAGACTACAGTTCCTCTACCGACCTCTAGATGCTGCAGTTCCTCTACCGAGCACTAGAGACTGCAAATCCTCTACCGACCACTAGAGATTGCAGTTCCTCTACCGTCCACTAGAGGCTGCTGCAGTTCCTCTACCGACCACTAGAGGCTGCAGTTCCTCTACCGACCACTAGAGACTACAGTTCCTCTACCGACCTCTAGAGGCTGCTGCAGTTCCTCTACCGTCCACTAGAGGCTGCTGCAATTCCTCTACCGACCACTAGAGACTACAGTTCCTCTACCGACCTCTAGATGCTGCAGTTCCTCTACCGACCACTAGAGACTGCTGCAGTTCCTCTACCGACCACTAGAGACTGCTGCAGTTCCTCTACTGACCACTAGAGGCTGCAGTCCCTCTATCGACCACTAGAGGCTGCAGTCCCTCTATTGACCACTAGAGGCTGCATTTCCTCTATAGACCACTAGAGACTGCAGTTCCTTTACCGACCACTAGAGGTTGCAGTTCCTCTACCGACAACTAGAGGCTGCACATCCTCTACCTAGGAGATGCAGTTTTCTATCTACCGACCACTAGAGACTGCAGTTCCTCTACTGTCCACTAGAGGCCGTTCCTCTAGTCCACTAGAGGCCGCAGTTCCTCTACCGACCACTAGAGGCCGCAGTTTCTCTACCGACCACTAGAGACCGCAGTTTCTCTACCGACCACTAGAAGCTGCAGTTCCTCTACCGACAACTAGGGGCTGCTGCAGTTTCTCTACTGACCACTAGAGGCTACAGTTCCTCTACCGACCACTAGAGGCTGCAGTTCCTCTACCGACCACTCGAGGCTGCTGCAGTTCCTCTACCGACCACTAGAAGCTGCTGCAGATCCTCTACCGACCACTAGATGCTGCTGCAGTACCTCTACCGACCACTAGAGGCCGCAGTTCCTCTACCGACCACTAGAGGCTGCACTTCCTCTACCGACCACTAGAGGCTGCAGTTTCTCTACCGACCACTAAAGGCTGCAGTTCCTCTACCGACCGCTAGAGGCTGCAGTTCCTCTACCGACCGCTAGAGGCTGCAGTTCCTCTATTGACCGCTAGAGGTTGCAGTTCCTCTACTGACCGCTACAGGCTGCAGTTCCTCTACCGACCACTAGAGGCTACAGTTCCTCTACCAACCGCTAGAGGCTGCAGTTCCCCTATTGACCCTAGACCGCTAGAGGTAGCAGTTCCTCTACCGACAACTAGGGGCTGCTGCAGTTTCTCTACTGACCACTAGAGGCTTACAGTTCCTCTACTGACCACTCGAGGCTTCAGTTCCTCTACCGACCACTAGAGGCTGCTGCAGTTCCTACCGACCAACCACTAGAGGCTGCAGTTCCTCTACCGACCACTAGAGCTGCTGCAGCAGTTGCAGTTCCTCTACCGACCACTAGAGGCTGCAGTTCCTCTGCTGCAGTTCCTCTACCGACCACTAGAGGCTGCAGTTCCTCTACCGACCACTAGAGACTACAGTTCCTCTACCGACCTCTAGATGCTGCAGTTCCTCTACCGACCACTAGAGACTGCTGCAGTTCCTCTACCGACCACTACAGACTGCTGCAGTTCCTCTACCTAGAGGATGCAGTTCTTCTACCGACCACTAGAGACTGCAGTTCCTCTACTGTCCACTAGAGACTGCAGTTCCTCTACCACTAGAGGCCTGCAGTTCCTCTACCGACCACTAGAGGCTGCAGTTCCTCTACCGACCACTAGAGGCTGCAGTTCCTCTACCACCAACTAGGGGCTGCTGCAGTTTCCTCTACTGACCACTAGAGGCTACAGTTCCTCTACCGACCACTAGAGGCTGCAGTTCCTCTACTGACCACTCGAGGCTGCTGCAGTTCCTCTACCGACCACTAGAAGCTGCTGCAGTTCCTCTACCGACCACTAGATGCTGCTGCAGTTCCTCTACCGACCACTAGAGGCCGCAGTTCCTCTACCGACCACTAGAGGCTGCACTTCCTTTACCGACCACTAGAGGCTGCAGTTCCTCTATTGACCGCTAGAGGCTGCAGTTCCTCTACTGACCGCTAGAGGTAGCAGTTCCTCTACCGACCACTAGAGACTGCAGTTCCTCTACCGACCACTAGAGACTGCAGTTCCTTTACCGACCACTAGAGGTTGCAGTTCCTCTATCGACCACTAGAGACTGCAGTTCCTCTATCGACCACTAGAGACTGCAGTTCCTCTATCGACCACTAGAGACTGCAGTTCCTCTACCTAGAAGATGCTGTTCCTCTACCGCCCACTAGAGACTGCAAATCCTCTACCGACCACTAGAGGCTGCAGTTCCTCTACCGACCGCTAGAGGCTGCAGTTCCTCTATTGACCGCTAGAGGCTGCAGTTCCTCTACTGACCGCTACAGGCTGCAGTTCCTCTACCGACCACTAGAGGCTACAGTTCCTCTACCGACCGCTAGAGGCTGCAGTTCCTCTATTGAGCGCTAGAGGCTGCAGTTCCTCTACTGACCGCTAGAGGTAGCAGTTCCTCTACCGACCACTAGAGACTGCAGTTCCTCTACCGACCACTAGAGGTTGCAGTTCCTCTATCGACCACTAGAGACTGCAGTTCCTCTATCGACCACTAGAGACTGCAGTTCCTCTATCGACCACTAGAGACTGCAGTTCCTCTACCTAGAAGATGCTGTTCCTCTACCGCCCACTAGAGACTGCAAATCCTCTACCGACCACTAGAGGCTGCAGTTCCTCTACCGACCACTAGAGGCTGCAGTTCCTCTACCGACCACTAGACGCTGCAGTTTTCCTCTACCGACCACTAGAGGCTGCAATTCCTCTACCGACCACTAGAGACTGCAAATCCTCTACCGACCACTAGAGGTTGCAGTTCCTCTATCGACCACTAGAGACTGTAGTTCCTCTACCGACCACTAGAGGTTGCAGTTCCTCTATCGACAACTAGAGGCTGCAGTTCCTCTACCGACCACTAGACGCTGCAGTTTTCCTCTACCGACCACAAGAGGCTGCAGTTCCTCTACTGACCACTAGAGACTGCAAATCCTCTACCGACCACTAGAGGTTGCAGTTCCTCTATCGACCACTAGAGACTGTAGTTCCTCTACCGACCACTAGAGGTTGCAGTTCCTCTATCGACCACTAGAGACTGCAGTTCCTCTACCGAGAAGATGCTGTTCCTCTACCGCCCACTAGAGACTGCAGTTCCTCTACTGACCACTAGAGGCTGCAGTTCCTCTATTGACCACTAGAGGCTGCAGTTCCTCTACCGACCACTAGAGGCTGCAGTTCCTCTACTAGCCACTAGAGGCTGCAGTTCCTCTACTTGTCACTAGAGGCTGCAGTTCCTCTAACTGACCACTACAGGCTGCAGTTCCTCTGCTGACCACTAGGGTCTGCCTGCAATAGTGAGTCAGTCTCCACTCACCTCCAAATATCCAACTTTACAGCAGAAATAAACAGACCTACTGCTGGTTTTGGTCTCCATAGGTAGATTTCACATCCATTACAATCTTTTTAATGAACCTTATCAGGTAAAATTATATAAATCCATCAATATCTGCATAATTAATGGAATGGTCTTTTGACTGAGTCTTACGCAGTTAGATCATTTCCTTGGTAAAGACAACCTGCTCGTTCCTGACTGGTGTTTCTTAACAAGCTTCACACAGAACTACTCTTAACAAACTGATGTTAAATTTCTGCTCATATTCATTCAGCATGCAATGATTTTCTATTCTAAAAATATGATTTCTTTCAGGGACCTTTTGTCTCACATTTTGCAGAAATTTTGACTGTTTATCATAAAATTGAGACTTTTGTCCAGAAGTCACACATTTCCTGAAAAATTGCAAATTTCAGAAAGTCCTGACTTTTCATAATAAAACAATTTTTTGTAGCAAAGTCTTTTTTTTAATTAAAATGTCGCTTTGTTAATGTTAAATATCAGCTTATTGCAAAATTGTAATTTTTTTTTTCAAAATTGTGTCACGTAAAATTGCAAATTTCATATAATTTTAAATCTTTGTACTAAAAATAGTGACTTTTACAAAATTTTAACTTTTTGACAAAAACTAGCAAATCTTTGTTCATGTTTCGCTTGTGGAATTGTGTTTTTATGTAAAAATCAAACTTTTTAAAATATGATATCGCAGCATTTGAATAATTGTGACTTTTTGATGTAAAGTTGTTGCTCTTTATCCTAAAACAGCAGCTCTCATCGTGTTGAGTTTGTTGATGTTCAGAGCAGTTTTTGATGGTAAATTAATGCAGAAAACCAGTTATTTCCAAGTGGGTCACGTACTATTTGTTTCAAATGTATTTTTATTTCATTTTATTTCACGTACATTGTGAAAGAACGCGTAAATGTTCATTTTCAGCGGTCTTGGTCGTAAAGCGAAGCTTTCGCTCTTTTATATTTACGGCAACGTAAATCTCCGAGGCCGGGGTGGCAGTTACGTCACTCCGCCGCCGGGAGGCAGCACCGCGTCAGGAGCGTGACGACGTGAGATCCGGCGGAAGTAAACAACCGATGTAGCGCCAGATGTTGTGTGTTGTCGCGTCTCGGCTGAACATCAGAGTTTCTACAGCAACCATGTCTTCAGTTGAGTCTCTGAGAGAGTTTATCAGCCAGAGACTGACTGCTGCCGCCGCGGAGATATTCAGAGAGTTCGAGAGGACCATCGTCCAGTACGAAGAACAGCTGGACCGTCAGCGCAGACTGCTAGATGTAACCTGGAGACCGCAGATGAACACAGACACCACAGGTGTGTGACTCTGGGACAGGTGTGTGACTCTAGGACAGGTGACTGACTCTGGGACAGGTGACTGACTCTGGGGCAGGTGTGTAAGTCTGGGACATGTGTGTGACTCTGGGACAGGTGACTGACTCTAGGACAGGTGTGTGACTCTGGGACCAGTGACTGACTCTGGGACTCTGGGACAGGTGTTGACTGGGACAGGTGGACTGGTGAATGACTCTGGGACAGGACAGGTGTGTGGGACAGGTGACTGACTGACTGGGACAGGTGTGTGATTCTGGGACAGGTGTGTGGCTGACTCTAGGACAGGTGTGTGACTCTGGGACATGTGTGTGACTGAATCGAGGACAGGTGTGTGATTCTGGGACAGGTGTGTGGCTGACTCTAGGACACGTGTGTGTGAATGACTCTGGGACAGGTGTGTGTGTGTGTGGGACTGACTGACTGGGACAGGTGTGTGACTCTGGGACAGTGTGTGACTGACTCTGGGACAGGTGTGTGACTCTGGGACAGTGTGTGACTCTGGACAGGTGTGTGTGACTGGACAGGTGTTGTGACTGACTGATCGAGGACAGGGTGTGTGATTCTGGGACAGGTGTGTGGCTGACTCTAGGACAGGTGTGTGACTCTGGGACGTGTGTGACTGAATCGAGGACAGGTGTGTGATTCTGGGACAGGTGTGTGGCTGACTCTAGGACAGGTGTGACTGAATCGAGGACATGTGTGTGACTCTGGGACAGGTGTGTGACTGAATCGAGGACATGTGTGTGACTCTGGGACAGGTGTGTGGCTGACTCTAGGACAGGTGTGTGACTCTGGGACAGGTATGTGACTCTGGAACAGGTGTGTAAGTGTGGGACATGTGTGTGACTCTGGGACAGGTGACTGACTCTAGGACAGGTGACTGACTCTAGGACGGGTGTGTGACTCTGGGACAGGTGTGTGACTCTAGGACAGGTGTGTGACTCTGGGACAGGTGTTTGACTCTTGGACAGGTGTCTGACTCTGACAGGTGTTTGACTCTGTGACAGATGTGTGACTCTGGGACAGGTGTGTGACTCTAGGACAGGTGTTTGACTGACTCGAGGACAGGTGTGTGACTCTGGGACAGGTGTGTGACTCTGGGACAAGTCGGGACATGTGTGTGACTCTGGGGGACAGGTGTTTGACTCTAGGACAGGTGTGTGACTGGGACAGGTGACTGACTCTAGGACAGATGACTGACTCTAGGACGGGTGTGTGACTCTGGGACAGGTGTGTGACTCTAGGACAGGTGTGTGACCCTGGGACCAGTGACTGACTCTGGGACAGGTGTGTGACTGGGACAGGTGTGTGACTCTAGGACAGTGTGTGACTGGGACTGTGGGACCAGGTGTGTGTGGGACAGGTGTGTGACACTCTGGACATGTGTGTGACTGACTCTGGGACAGGTGTGTGTCAAGGACAGGTGTTTGACTCTGAGACAGGTGTTGGAGGACAGGTGTGTGAATGACATGACTGACTCTGGGACAGGTGTGTGTGACTCTGAAGGACAGGTGTGTGACTCTGGGACCAGTGACTGACTCTGGGACAGTTGTGTGACTAGGACAGGTGTGTGACTCTGGGACAGGTGTGACTCTGGGACAGGGACAGGTGTGACTGGACAGATGACTGACTCTGAGGACAGGTGTGACTCTGGGACAGGGTGTGTGACTCTGGGACAGGTGACTTACAGTGTGTGATTCTGGGGACAGGTGTTGTGACTCTGTGGACACAGTTGGACTGACTCTGGGACAGGTGTGTGACTCTGGGACAGGTGGACTGTGGGACAGTTGTGGGACGTGGGACTCTGGGACAGGTGTGTGACTCTGGGACAGGAATGTGTGACTCTGGGACTCTGGGATAGGTTGGACTCTGGGAGAGGTGTTTGACTCTGGGACAGGTGTGTCACTCTGGGACAATTGTGTGACTCTGTGACAGGACTGACTGGACAGTGTGTGACTCTGGGACAGTGTGTGACTCTGGGACAGGTGTGTGACTCTGGACTCTGGGACAGTGTTGACTGTGGGACTCTGGGACAGTTGTGTGACTGATGACTCTGGGACAGGTTGTGTGACTCTGGGACATGTGTGTGACTCTCTGGGACGGTGTGTCTGACTCTAGGACAGTGTGTTGGGACTCTCCTGGTGTGGACTCTGGGACATGTGTGACTCTGTGACTGACTCTGGGACAGGTGGTGTGGGACTGCTCTGGGTGTGTGTGTGGACTCTGTGTGTGACTCTGGGACAGGTGAGTGACTCTGGATAGGTGTGTGACTGGGACAGGTGTGACTGACTGACTGGGACAGTGTGTGACTGGGACAGGTGACTGACTCTGGGACAGGTGGGTGATTCTGGGACAGGTGTGTGACTGACTGGGACAGGTGTGTGACTGACTCGGGACAGGTGTGTGATTCTGGGACAGTGTGTGTGTGGGCTGACTCTAGGACTGTGTGACTGGGACTGAGGACACTCTGGGACAGGTGACTGAGTCTAGACAGTTGTGTGACGTGGGAGGTGTGTGACTCTGGGACAGTGTGTCTGACTCTAGGACAGGTGGTGGGATCTCTGGGACATGTGTGTGACTTGGGACATGTGTGTGACTCTGGGACAGTGTGTGTGACTCTGGGACTGGACTCTGGGAGGTGTGTGACTCTGGGACTGAGGTGTGTGACTCTGGACAGGGACTGACTCTGGGACAGTGTGTGGTGACTCAAGGTGTGACTCTGGGACAGTAGTGTGCTCTGGACAGGTGACGGACTGTGACTGGACTGGGACAGGTGTGTGATCTGGGACAGTTGTGTGACTCTGGGACAGGTGTGTGGGACAGGGGTGACTCTGGGACAGGTGGTGGACTGACTGACTGGGACATGTGTGTGACTCTGGGACTGTGTGTGACTGAATCGAGGACAGTGTGTGTGATTCTGGGGGTGTGGTGACCTAGGGACAGGTGTGTGACTCTGGGGACAGGTTGGTGTGACTCTAGGACAGGTGACTGATTCTGGGACAGTTGTGTGACTGTGGGACAGGTGTGTGACTCTGGGACAGGTGTGGTGACTGAATGGGACAGGTGTGACTGGATTTGGGACAGTGTGTGGACTCTGGGACAGGGTGTGTGACTCTGGGACAGGAGTGTGACTCTGGGACAGTTTTGTGACTTTAGGACAGGTGACTGATTCAGGGACAGTTGTGTGACTCTGGGACAGGTGTGTGACTCTAGGACAGTAGTGTGACTCTAGGACAGGTGACTGATTCAGGGACAGTTGTGTGACTCTGGGACAGTTGTGACTCTGGGACAGGTGTGTGACTCTGGGACAGGTGTGTGACTCTCTACTGTGTGGACAGGTGGACTCTGTGTGTGACTGTGGGACTCTGGGACAGGTGTGTGACTCCGGGGACAGTTGTGGACTCCGGAACAGGGTGGTGTTCTGGGACAGGAGTGGACTCTGGGACAGGTGCTGACTCTAGGACAGGTTTGTGACCTGGGGAGGTGTGTGAGACAGGTGTTGACTCTGGGACGTGTGTGACTGGGACAGTTGTGTGACTCTTGGGACAGGTGTGTGATCTAGGACAGGTGACTGACTCTGGGACAGGTGTGTGACTGGACAGGTGTGTGACTCTGGGACAGGTGTGACTCTGGGACAGGTGACTGATTCTGGGACAGGGTGTGGTGACTCTGGACGGTGTGTGACTCTGGGACAGGTGACTGACTGGGGACAGGTGTGTGACTCTGGGACAGTGTGGTGGGACTCTGGGACAGGTGACTGATTCTGGGACAGTTGTGTGACTCTGGGACAGGTGGTGACTCTGGGACAAGTGTGTGACTCTGGGGCAGTTGTGTGACTCTGGGACAGGTGACTGACTCCGGGACAGGTGTGTGACTCTGGACGTGTGACTCTGGGACAGGTGACTGACTCTACGACAGGTTTGTGACTCTGGGGAGGTGTGCTGACTCTGGACGGGTGACTGACTAGACGGGTGTGTGGACTCTGGACAGGTGTGTGACTCTGGACATACTCTGGGACAGGTGTGTGACTCTGGGACAGTTGTGTGATTTTAGGACAGGTGACTGATTCTGGGACAGTTGTGTGATTCTGTGACAGTTGTGTGACTCTGGGACAGGTGTGTGACTCTAGGACAGGTGACTGATTCTGGGACAGTTGTGTGACTTTGGAACAGGTGTGTGACTCTGGGACAGGTGTGTGACTCTAGGTCAGGTGTGTGACTCTGGGACAGGAGTGTGACTCTGGGACAGTTTTGTGACTCTAGGACAGTTGACTGTTCTGGGACAGTGTGACTCGGGACAGGTGTGTGACTCTGGACAGGACAGTGTGACTCTAGGACAGGTGACTGATTCAGGGACAGTGTGTGACTCTGGGACGTTTTGTGACTCTGGGACAGTTGTGTGACTCTGGGACAGGTGTGTGTGACTCTAGGACAGTGTGTGACTCTGGGACAGTGTGGGACTGACTCGTGGACAGTTGGTGACTCGGGACAGGTGTGTGACTCTGGGACAGGGTAGTTGACTCTGGGACAGGTGACTGACTCTAGGACAGGTTGTGACTCTGGGAGAGGTGTGTGATTCTGACAGGTGTTTGACTCTGGGACGGTGTGTGACTCCTGGGACAGTGTGTGTGACTCTGGGACAGGTGTGGACTCTGGGACATGTGGACTCTGGGACAGGTGTGTGACTCTAGGACAGGTGACTGACTCTGGGACAGGGACACTCTTGTGTGACTCTTGGACAGGTGTGTGACTCTGGGACAGGTGTATGACTCTGGGACAGGTGACTGACTCTGGACGGGTGTGACTCTGGGACAGGGGGTGACTTGGGACAGGTGTGACTCTAGGACAGGTGCACTGATTCTGGGACAGTTGTGACTCTGACTGTGACTTGGGACAGTGTGTGACTCTGGGACAGGTGACTGATTCTGGGACAGTTGTGTGACTGACTGGGACTGGGACTTGTGGGACAGGTGTGTGACTCTGGGACAGACACTGACTCTGGGACAGGTGTGTGACTCTGGGACAATTGTGTGACTCTGGGACAGGTGGTGTGACTCTAGGACAGGTGACTGATTATGGGACAGTGTGTGACTCTGGGACAGTTGTGACTCTGGACAGTTGTTGACTCTCGGACAGTGTGTGACTCTGGACAGGTGACTGACTCTGGGACAGTTGTGTGACTCTGGACAGGTGTGTGACTCTTGGGACAGGTTGTGACCTTTGACTGACGATTCTGGGACAGGTGTGTGACTCTGGGACGGGTGTGACAGGTTTGGACTCTGGGGACAGGTGTGTGACTCTGGGACAGGTGTGTCACTTGGGAATTGTGTGACTTGGGACAGGTGTGTGACTCTAGGACAAGTGGGACTGATTTGGGACAGGTGTGTGTGGACTCTGGGACAGGTGGATTCTAGGATAGGTGTGTGACTCTAGGACAGGTGACTGACTCTGGGACAGGTGACAGCGTCTGGGACAGGTGATGACTCTGGGACAGGTGACTGACTCTGGGACAGGTGTGGGACTCTGGGACAGTGTTTGTGACTCTGGGACACGTGACTGCCCTGGGGTTGTGTGACTCTGGGACGGTGTATGACTATAGGACAGGTGATGACTCTGGACGTTGTGTGACTGTGGGACAGGTGTGTGACTCTGGGAACAGGAGTGTGACTCTGGGACAGGTGACTGACTCTAGGAGAGGTTTGTGACTCTGGAGAGGTGTTTGACTCTGGGACAGGTGTGTCACTCTGGACAATTGTGTGACTCTGTGCAGGTGACTGATCTAGGACAGGTCACTGACTCTGGACAGGTGTGTGCTGGAGACAGGTGTGTGACTTGGGACAGGTGTGTGTGACTCTGGGACAGGAGTGTGACTCTGGGACAGTTGTGTGACTCTGGACAGGTTGTGGGACAGTGTGGACTTGGGACAGTGTGTGACTCTGGGACAGGGACTGACTCTGGGACAGGTGTGGACTGGAAAAGGTGTGGACTGCTCTTGGACAGTATGTGACTGACTCTAGGACAGCTGACTGACTCTGGGACAGGTGTGTGACTCTGGGACGTGTGTGACTGAATCGAGGACAGGTGTGTGATTCTGGGACAGGTGTGTGGCTGACTCTGGGACCTGTGTGTGACTCTGGGACAGGTGAATGACTCTGGGACAGGTGTGTGACTGGGACAGGTGACTGACTCTGGGACAGGTGTGTGACTGGGACAGGTGACTGACTCTGGGACAGGTGTGTGGCTGACTGTAGGACAGGTGTGTGACTCTGGGACATGTGTGTGACTGGAATCGAGGACAGGTGTGTGATTCTGGGACATGTGTGTGGCTGACTCTGTGTGATCTGGGACAGGTGTGTGACTCTAGGAACAGGTGACTGATTCTGGACAGTTGTGTGACTGTGGACAGGGTGTGACTCTGGGACAGGTGTATGACTATGTGACTTCTGGACAGTTGTGTGACTTGGGACAGTGTGTGACTGGGAGGTGGTTCAGGGTGCAGGTGTGTCGACTGGGACGTGACTTGTAGACTCTAGGACAGGTGACTGATTCAGGGACAGGTTTTTGTGACTCTGGGACTGGGACTGGGATGTGGACTCTAGGACATGTGTGATCTGGGACAGTTGTGTGACTCTGGGACAGGTGTGTGACTAGGGACAGTGTGTGACTCCTGGGACAGGTTGTGACTCTGGGACAGGAGTGTGGACTCTGGGACAGTGTGACTCTAGGACAGGTGTTGTGACTCTGGACAGGTGTTTGTGTGATTCTGACAGGTGTTTGACTCTGGGACTGTGTGACTCTGGGACAGGTGTGACTCTGGGACTGACTCTAGGACAGGTGACTGATTCTGGGGACAGGTGTGTGACTCTGGGGACAGGTGACTGATTCTGGATAGGTGTGTGACTCTAGGACAGGTGACTGACTCTGGGACAGGTGACGCCTGGGAAAGGACAGGGACTCTGGGACAGGTGTGTGACTCTGGGACTTGGGACTCTGACGTGACTCTGGGGACAGGTGTGTGACTCTGGGACAGGTGTATGACTATAGGACAGGTGACTGATTCTGGGACAGTTGTGTGACTGTGGGACAGGTGTGTGACTCTGGGACAGGAGTGTGACTCTGGGACAGGTGACTGACTCTAGGATAGGTTTGTGACTCTGGGAGAGGTGTTTGACTCTGGGACAGGTGTGTCACTCTGGGACAATTGTGTGACTCTGTGACAGGTGACTGACTCTAGGACAGGTCACTGACTCTGGGACAGGTGTGTGACTCTGAGACAGGTGTGTGACTCTGGGACAGGTGTGTGACTCTGGGACAGGAGTGTGACTCTGGGACAGTTGTGTGACTCTGGGACAGGTTGTCTGGGACAGTTGTGTGACTTTGGGACAGTTGTGTGACTCTGGGACAGGTGACTGACTCTGGGACAGGTGTGTGACTGGAAAAGGTGTGTGACTGACTCTTGGACAGGTATGTGACTGACTCTAGGACAGCTGACTGACTCTGGGACAGGTGTGTGACTCTGGGACGTGTGTGACTGAATCGAGGACAGGTGTGTGATTCTGGGACAGGTGTGTGGCTGACTCTGGGACCTGTGTGTGACTCTGGGACAGGTGAATGACTCTGGGACAGGTGGGACTGACTGGGAGGAGGGTGTGACTCTGTGTGGGGACAGGTGTGGATTCTGGGACAGTGGTGTTGGCTGACTGTAGGACAGGTGTGTGACTCTGGGACATGTGTGTGACTGAATCGAGGACAGGTGTGTGATTCTGGGACAGGTGTGTGGCTGACTCTAGGACAGGTGTGTGACTCTGGGACAGGTGTGTGACTCTAGGACAGGTGACTGATTCTGGGACAGTTGTGTGACTGTGGGACAGGTGTGTGACTCTGGGACAGGTGTATGACTATAGGACAGGTGACTGATTCTGGGACAGTTGTGTGACTTTGGGACAGGTGTGTGACTCTGGACAGGTGTGTGACTCAAGGTCAGGTGTGTGACTCTGGGACAGGAGTGTGACTCTGGGACAGTTTTGTGACTTTAGGACAGGTGACTGATTCAGGGACAGTTGTGTGACTCTGGGACAGGTGTGTGACTCTAGGACAGTAGTGTGACTCTAGACAGGTGACTGATTCGGGACAGTTGTGTGACTCTGGGACAGTTTGTGTGACTCTGGGACAGGTGTGTGACTCTGGGACAGGTGTGTGACTCTGGGACAGTGTGTGGGACTGGGACAGGTGTGTGGGACTGGGGTGGTGACTGGACCTGTGTGTGGACAGTGTGACTCTGGGACAGGGTGACTCTAGGAACAGGTTGTGACTCTGGGAGGGTGGTGACTCTAGGACAGGTGACTCTGACAGGTGTGTGACTGGGACAGTGTGTGACTCTGGGACGTGTGTGACTGGGGACTTTGGGACAGGTGTGTGACTCTGACCTGTGGCAGTTGTGTGACTCTGGGACAGGACTGACTCGGGAAGTGTGGTGACTGGGACAGGTGACTGATTCTATGACAGGTTGTGACTCTGGGAGGTGGTGACTTTGGGACAGTTGTGTGACTCTGGGACAGGTGGTGTTGTCACTGGGACAGGTGTGTGAACTCTGGGGCAGTTGTGTGATTCTGGGACAGGTGACTAACTCTGGACAGTTGTTGTGATTCTGTGTGACTCTGGGACAATCTAGGTGGTGACTCTGGGACAGAGTGTGACTCTAACTCTAGGACGTTGACTGATCAGGGACAGTTGTGTGACTCGGGACATTGTGACTCTAGGGACGTAGTGTGACTCTAGGACAGGTGACTGATTATTCTGGGACAGTTTTGTGACTCTGGGACAGTGTGTTCTGGATAGGGTGTGACTGAGGACAGTAGTGTGCCTCTGGGCAGTTGTGGGGACAGGTGTGGACTCGGGACAGTTGTGTGACTGGGACAGGTGTGTGACTATGGGACTCTGGGACAGGTGACTGGGAGAGGGTGTGTGATTCTGACAGGTGTTTGATTGGGACAGTTGGGGACTCTGGGACAGGGTGTGACTCTGGGACAGGTGTGTGACTCTGGGAGAGGTGTGAGACTCTAGGTCAGGTGACTGACTGGGACAGGTGACTGACTCTTGGACAGGTGTGTGACTCTGGGACAGGTGTGTGACTCTGGGACAGGTGTATGACTCTGG
>JAGFBZ010001658.1:0-58859 GCA_018398805.1 Hirundichthys speculiger | reverse complement strand
ATCTGGATGAGGAATGGCAGGGTCTTTCAAGTCTTTCAAGTTTCTGCATCATATTTTAAAAAAGTAAAAAAAAAAAAAAAAAGGATTTTCTTCCACCGAATTAAACCAGTAACTTAAAGGATAAACAAGAGCCGTATAGTAAAATCAGTTAGAACTTGAACCTACTCTAAGGTCTCCTGCTGCAACCCTACAAGGAAACCTTCCAGGAAAGTTGAACGCACACATGTTGCGTCCATTTCAACCATTTTACAAACGGGTGTCCTCTTGTTGTATGTAAGTAACTGAAACAGTAGTGAGTAGAAATCAACACGCTCCCAAAACAGGTCCGCAAATCGGCGAAGGGGACCAGGTTCGTCTGTGGAGATGATGCAGTCCCGTTGGTGTCGTCGAGCCGCAACCGTCATAGGGGTGTGGGAAAAAAATCGATTTGGCGATATATCAATTATCACTCTCATTTAAGACAAATGTCCTCTTGCCTTCCTTATCAGCTGGTGTGATCCACTCTGTATGCAAACCTGTAGAGCAATCAGCATCTCTTTGTCTTGGTATGAAAGAAAACGCCCTCTTTGTAAAGACAGAGACCTCATTCAGTGTTCTGTGGAATGCTGACTGACAGCTCTCCTTACGCTCCATAAGTTTCTTTTGTTTGATCAGATCTTAGTTTTTTCCACAACCTGGGTTTGGGGTGAGGCGTCACCTGGAGTAGAGGACCCTCCCTGGACCCTACCTGTAGGGAGGGGATGCAGCATCTGCAGTAATGCTGACTCGGCACCGGCCTGTAAACTCTCTCTGCTCACGTTTCGAGCTTCGTTTGTGGTCATCAAGAGAATGAGATGGCGGACACAACTGTCCTCTGCTGGGTGGTCATTTGGTAGCGACTGTGGAGTCTAGGGCTGTAGCGATACACTAATCTCACGATACGATACGATACAATACACGATATTCGGCTCATGATACAATATATATCGTTATTCATCTTACAATACATTTACATCATTTTCCAAAAGATTTTAAAGGGACAAAGTGATTTTGGTGACATCTTGTGAGTGTTCCAATGACTTTGTTTGAATTAATTGAACTGAAAGCATCAATTACACATTATATGGCTGACAGGCAGCTTGCAAATGCTGGACAAAATAAATAAAAGATTTTTTGAGAAAAACTGTTTCATTTATTTAAACAGTGCAAATTGTTGCTTGCAAGCTTTTAAAGGTTGGACGCGGGGGTTTTGAAAGAAGCTTAGAATATCGATACCCGCGGCTGAAAAATCGATACTCTCTGGGGAAATAAAATATCGATACATATCGCAGAATCGATAAAATCGCTCAGCTCAAGTGGAGTCCCTGCTCCTGTAGACTTAAGGAGTCGGGTGAGGTGGTCCGTGCATCTCGGGCATGTCCAACCGGATGGAGGCCCCCAGTGCAGATCCAGGACTCGCTGGTTGGGGGACGCCTCAGTATTCCTCCAGAAGAGCAGGAAGAGGCGAGTCTCGATGCCCCGACCTGAACTCGTACCTGTCAGTGGTTGGCAGAGGGGTGGAAGTCGACACACACGATTGCCGTTGAGAAAGTGGAGAACACCTTTACTCGCTCATTCGTGATAAAATGTCTGAAATTCCTGTTCCTCTCACGCTCTCACCAGGTACCTGAGCCAAGTCATGAAGCTGAACTTCACCAGAGATTCGCACCTGCGCCGCTTCAGCCGCCTGCTCGCAATCAACCTCCCACAGGAGATGGAAATGCTGAAGTACGTTCCTTCCACACGGGACTCACAGGCGCAACACATGCACATACACACTTTCCCAGCATGCTGCTGTGTAACCAGATGTGGAAGTCCTGCAGTGGTGGAGTTACATTTTGTTCCAAGGGAGTGACCCGACCTGCACAAGGATACTTCAAACTGCACGGTCCAGTGAGTCATAATCGGAGTTGGAGACGAAAGTTTGTCATTTTGCATCAACTTTAAAGCGTGGATGATAAGTTGTGACAAGGTGGTGGAGCCGTAGGAAGGAATAAAGTTTAAAGCTTTGAGACAGGTTCACCGAAGCAGGGAAACATCTACCGTCATGGCTGAAAGTTTTGGCACCCCTGCACATAAAGACCCAACAACTCCAAATGTCTGCAAAATAAGTTGAAATTGACGAAAGTATTTGGTGTCTCAAATTCTTTATTAAACTAATAATAGCACAGGAACTTTGTTTTTTAGTCATAACCTAATATTAAATTTAAAATAATAGATTACACAGAAAATGCTGTGACAAAAGTTTTGACGCCCTTTTAGATTTACAAAGAATAAATGAATTTCAAGCAGGTCTTCACCTTGAACTCACCTGTGGTGAGTTTACAGGTGACAGCAATCTAGTAATCAGTCATCGAACCAGTTTAAAAGGAGCAACCCCCTCATTCTGCTGTTGTGAGTCACTGCCTGACCATACTGAGCATGGACAAAAGAAAGAAAAGCAGAGAATTGTCTGAGGAAGTCAAAGAAAAGATTGTAGCAAAGCACAGACAATCTCAAGGCTACAAGTCCATCTCCAGAGACTTTCATGTTCCTGTATCCACTGTGCGAAATATTATAAAGAAGTTTAAGGCTCATGGTACGGTAGCCAACCTTCCAAGAAGTGGCCGCAAGAGAATTATGGACGAAAGAATGCAGCGAAGGATTGTTCGAATGGTGGCAGAAGAACCTCGGACAACTGCTAAACAGATTCAAGCTGACCTTCAGACACAAGGTACAATTATTTCAACACGTACCATCCGTCGCCAGCTCAATGAAAGAGGGCTCTATGGTAGGAGACCCAGAAGGAAGCCTCTACTGAAAGACAGACACAAGAAAGCCCGGCTAGAGTTTGCCAAAACACACCTGAACAAGCCAAAATCCTTCTGGGGAAATGTCCTGTGGACAGATGAGACCAAATTGGAGCTTTTTGGTAAATCACATAGACTCTGTGTTTACAGGAAGAGAAATGAAGCTTTCAAGCAAAAGAACACCCTCCCTACAGTCAAACATGGAGGAGGTTCACTAATGTTTTGGGGTTGTTTTGCAGCCTCTGGTGCTGGGTGCCTTGAATGCGTGCGTGGCATTATGAAATCTGGTGATTACCAAGGTATTTTGGAGAGAAATCTTTCACCAAGTGTCATGAAGCTGGGTCTTCGTCAAACATCATGGGTGTTCCAGCAGGAAAACGACCCAAAACACACATCAAAAAGCCCCCAGGAATGGTTCAACAGAAAACGCTGGACTGTTCTAAAGTGGCCAGCAATGAGTCCAGATCTCAATCCCATTGAACACCTGTGGAGGGATCTGAAAATGGCAGATGGAAGAAGGCATCCTTCTAATCTGAGTCAACTGGAGCAGTTTGCAAAAGAAGAGTGGTCCAAACTGCCCGTAGAGAGGTGGAGGCATCTCACTGAAACCTATAGGAACCGTTTGACCGCAGTCATTTTCTCCAAAGGATGTGCTACCAAATATTGAATTCAAGGTGTCAATACTTTTGCCACAGCAATTTCTGTGTAATATATTATTTAAAATGAAATATTAAGTTATGATTAAAAAACAAAGTTCCTGTACTATTAGTAGTTTAATAAAGAATTTGAGACACCAAATACTTTCGTCAATTTCAACTTATTTTGCAGACATTTGGAGATGTTTGGTCTTTATGTGCAAGGGAGCCAAAACTTTCAGCCATGACGGTAAGACATGCAGGTTTGTGGCTCTCCAGGAGCAGTGTGGTAGTTTTCTCATATTTAGATGTGCTTGTATTATTTTGATTTAAATTCCCAGGTAGATCAAGGTAACCGACTCCAAATTCCTGGCTTGTGCCCGTAAAGTTGATTCTGACTAGAGTTGTAGCGATACACTAATCTTGCGATACGATACACGATATTCGGCTCACGATACGATATATATCAATAGTCATCTTACAATACATTTACATCATTTTCTGAAAGATTTTAAAGGGACAAAGTGATTTTGGTGACATCTTGTGAGTGTTCCAATGACTTTGTTTGAATTAATTGAACTGAAAATGTTGCTTGCAAGCTTTTAAAGGTGGGACACAGGGGTTTTGAAAGAAGCTTAGATTATCGATTCCCATGGCTGAAAAATCGATACTCTCTGGGGAAATAAAATATCGATATATATCGCAGAATCGATAAAATCGCTCAGCTCTAATTCTAAGTCTGAGAAGAACTGCCAAGCATTTGACGTTGTAATTGACAACGAACGAGCGTAAACGGCAGCTCCGGTGTAGGTCCCGTAGCAGAAATCAGCCTTCACTCCCTTGGATCCAAAATGTGGTTGCCCCGTTGTGGAATGTTAAACGTGCACAGAAACAGGCCTCACACGACACCGACGGAAGCGGGGAAGCCCAAACTAGCGCTGACTTGTTTTGCTGACCGCTGACTTTCTGCTGCTCAGGTCTCTGCTGGGGTCCACCCACTCTCCCGTGGTCTTCTGCCACAACGACTGCCAAGAAGGTAAAACTACAGCAACGCCGGCGCTCGCTTCACCTGGTGTTCCTCAGGAGGGTGACCTCTCTGTTTTCCCCCTTTTAGGGAACATCCTGCTGCTGAAGGGCCGGCAGAGCTCAGACGAGCAGAAGCTGATGCTCATCGACTTTGAATACAGCAGTTACAACTACAGGTACAACACCGAAACCTGAACAACAGCACGTCCATCATTTATTGGGACTCTGAGGAACGGATCTCAGTAGAATACTACGCTGATACGTTCGGGCGTCTTGGGCTGTGGGAATGACTTTTTATTGCAGACGAATCAGTAACGAAGCTAATTGCTAAAAGAGCTGCTGCAGAGGCAGAATCAACAGCCACTCCTGCGTCTTTGTCCAGCTGCTGAAAAGGCTCTCAGGTGAGCTGAAGTGTGTTCATGCACAGCTGGACGTCTTGTTCCCAACAGTCGAGAAGCTTTCGCTGAAAACGGTAAAGAAGAACGTTCATTTTATGTTTAGGGCTGGGCAACAATTAAAATTTTTAATCGCGATTAATCGCATTATTTCCCTGATTAATCACGATTAATCGCATTGTATACGCAAAATCAAATAATGAATTCAAAAGTAGTGTAAAGGTCACATATTTAGTGTAAATCTCATCTTAAAAATTGTCAAATAAAATAAAGCTTATTGCCACTGCCAGGGCACTAATGTCATCCCGTTTTTTTTTTTATGAAAAATTGAAAAAAAGTCTACAAACAAAATCCAACAAAATGATTGTGTCTCAGCACAATCAGAACATTAAAACAGGTAATTTCTGAGGTAACAGCAGAAACTTTTAATGGGGAGTTAAACTTGTGTTATAAATAACCTTGTTCCTGTTGAATCCTCTGTCTGGGAGAACTTTAAAATGAAAATGTCCATGTTAAAGTTCAGTAACTTTACCAATCCGTGTATCATTCATTCTTTCCATTTTCAATTGTCAATCAAAAGAAAACAAAAATTAAAAAGTGACATTTTATTAGGTTTTTCGTTTTTTATATCTAACACAAAAAAAAAGCCTGTTTTTTTTAATATATTTCAATTTTAGACTTGGATCAAAAATACGAAATTAAAAAACAGGCCACAGGACTGAATTTGTTTTATAATCGAGGACTGGACTTTCTATTGTCATTACACATCTGTGCCACTAGATGGAGCTGCACTGCAGTAACCAGCTAGAGAACAGCAGGACAGTGAACACATGGAGCAGATCTGATGGAACATGGAGGAATGACGTGAAAGTTTTGTTGCAGTCTAGAATTTTCTTTCAGTCCAAACACCCCCCCAAAAAAACCCAGAGAACGAGCAGATGAAGGGCTGTGGAAGTCCTCGGAGACACCTGGTCTGATCTCAGTCTTTAAAGCTTGCTGCCTCTGAACCGTTGGCTTTCTGTGGCGGTGCTTTAGGGAAGTGAAACCTGCAGACGACAGGAAGGAAGTTCCTGACCTCCTGCCAAAGTTATTTTTATTACCGCGCCGTTTTTCTCTAATCTTTGCCGCTGAACGCTGGACCCCATGGCTCCTGCAGCTTCTCCCCTGGTCCTGCCTGGACACCGTCCTGGACACCGTCCTGGACACCGTCCTCTGGTGAAGCTCTGTTTTAGCCGACTGGTGCATGAACAGCCAGTGGAAGTAAAGAGAGAGGGGATATTTGTGAAAAACAGCACTAACAAGGAGCTGATGAGGCCTTTCCAGCCAGGAACAGCTCAAGACGTGACATTAAGGGATGAAAATTAAAGTAGAACAATAAAAGAAAAAGAAATAATCGCATAGAAAAGGGAGTAAATTTAAATAACAAGCAAACATCAGGTTTTAAACACTGGCACCATGACATGGTCTGTGATCATTTATCGTTGGACACGTCTGGTGTCTCCACTGTAAAACAAACCCCGTCGTCTCTAAACTGCTGCTGCTGCGTCACCGTCTCTTCCAGTAAGTCTCCTCCCATCCAACCTTCAGTCCTCGAGGGGGGGGGGGTTGTTAATCTGCCGGAGAGATTGACCGACCCAGACAGAGCCCAATCACAACCCGAGGCAGCGGGGGAGGGAAAAAAAAAAAGAAAGAAAAGAATTTGGCCCAGCTTGTTTCATCAATATTTGCTGACTCTGGCGGGCATTATTCAGCCTGTTGAAGCATCTGCTGCAGCTGTTACGTAACCTCGGTCTGGCAGAAAGAGTGACTGATGGGGGGACGACCCCGGCGGACGTAAAACAGACCGAAACAGCGGAGGACGGGAGGGAGGCGACTTTTCCTGCGTGTGAATTCCTGAGCAGTTCATTCACAGGAAGCCGTGTGGATCGCGGCGAGCTCCCGCGTCCCCTCGGCCCCCCTTCAGCGAGGCCCCTCTAAGTCTCTCGGAGAGCGTGTGACCTCAGGTTGCAGCCCCCCCCAACCACCCACCACACACACACCACACCACACACACCCAGACACGTACCGGGGGGAGTTTGGGCTTTTTTTTCTGTCTTTGCTGGCTGGCATTGGTTAGAAACAGAGGGATGGGTCGGGGGTGGGGGGGTGGGGGTGGGGGGTTGGTCTGTAGTCTCTCTCGAAGCACAGGGAGGTTTTGTGTGGAAAACAATTTGCAGATCCTGATAAACGGCGTGGGAAATGGCATCCCAGTGCTACATTAGGACACGTCCTCCTGCAGCCACAGCCTGTCGGAGCTCTTTTCCATTCAAGCACTTTATGTCAAAGTCATTATTTGGGCTGTTAATGTCATAACCTCATACATGAACCATCTTCTAAGAAACATGATACAAATGAACATTTAAGCGGACAGTCTGTGTAGTTGGGGTAGTTTTAGGTCACCTTTGTGTATGATTCATGTTACATAACAGCGAAACGTCACAGTTGTGGTCGGGCCACGTGGCAGACGCCGTTTCCTTTATTCACCGGACGCCAGGGGCTTCTGGATCAGATCTGGGTCAGCTTGGGTTTCTGCAGGTTTAAACCATAAAACACAGACAGCAGAGCATGAGGAGTCTTCCCGCCGAAACGGCGCTCGACTGTCGAAGTACTGAGAATATCGGGAAAGTGGAAAGAAACTGGAGACCGTGCTGCAGAAAAGTGTAGCTTCATGCAGAGCTGCACAACCCAAACTATGAGAAGTAGGGGTGTGAAAAAAAATCAATTTGGCAATATATCGCGATATTCGGCCACCCAATATAATATTGATTTTTCAGCGCCTAATATCGACATCGTCAGTTTGTTGTAATGGTTACTTAAATGTGCAAAAACACTTTTAATAAACAATAAATAGGTTGTTTTGAAGCAAATAGTTTTGACTCAGTTTGTCCTCTGAATGATCAATGTCATCTGATGAACATATACAGCAACTTGATTTTTCATCTCTACTTTAAACTGGGTAGAATATCGCAATATATCGTGATACCTCAATATTGTGATAATATCGCATCGTGCTCCAAGTATCATGATACATATCGTATTGCGAGGTCCTTGCCAATACTCACCTCTAGGGTCTTCCCTCCGAAACGACGCTTGACTGTCAAAGTACTGAAAATATCAGGACAGTGGAAAGAAATTGGGGACTGTGCTGCAGAACACGTAGCGTAGCTTCATGCAGAGAGTCAAACAGAGTTTTGATGTTTTTTCCTCATCGGTTTTTGTCTCCGTGTGCTGACTTTGCAGGGGCTTCGATATCGGCAACCACTTCTGTGAATGGATGTACGACTACAACTGTGACGAGTATCCCTTTTTTAAAGTCAGCCCCCAGAACTACCCTTCGAAGGCCCAGCAGGTGTGTGCGTCACGTCAGCGCGCCGGTGTGTGTCAGTTTTGTGTGGCCGGCAGCTAACCGGTGTCAAATGTCTGTGCGCAGCTGCACTTCTTCCAAAGCTACCTGCGCGCGTACGATCGAGGCTTTGACGACCTGAGCGGCGAGGAGCAGGCGAAGCTGAAGGAGGAGCTGTACGTGGAGGTCAACAGGTGAGTTCAGGTGCACTCTGAGGTTTGGACTGCCACAACGGGACCGACTGTGGAAAACACAACTTCTTTTTATTTTTTCTTCTTGTTTCTGAGCGCAGGTTCTCACTGGCGTCCCACTTCTTCTGGGGCTTGTGGTCCATTATCCAGGCTCGGCTGTCCACCATCGAGTTTGGATACCTGGTGAGCTTGAGAGGCCAAGCTTCTGGCAGTTTCCATGCAGCAATACCTTTTCTGACCACACGGGGGCAGATCAGAGTGGCTTCAGATTTTTATCAGTTCATGCTCAAATGTTTTTAGCTTTTCAAACCTTTATATATTATTTAAATACTCATGTTCCATCTAAAGGCACACAGGGAGATAAAAGCAAGAAAGCACACGCATACGAGTTGGATTAAACTGTTTTTTATCATTATGTCCCTGAAGATGAAGTGTCAATATTGAGACCAGTTCAGAGTTGGCTGTCGTGTTAACGTGACAGGATGTCATGACTTGTTTAAAGGTCATGACAAATACTGGATAAACATGCCAATAATGATAGTAATACTCCAAAATCAACAAAAGCAATTCATTGGTAGGATGTAGGGGCGCATTTTACAAGCAGATGATGGGATTTGAGACATCTCTATTCAGAGATGACACTGATGTCATAGGTGTAAATTATATCTTCATATACTGCTGCTTGTTACTGCACATGACGTTTAAGTTTTTTTAATTTCATTTCTATATTTCAGTTTTGAGGAAAATTGATCATAAAAAAAAATCACAAACCTTCAATGAAGATTCCTGTGTCTTGCACATAGAGTATATAAGAAGAACTGGACAAACCCTCTGTGACGCCACAGATTAGCTTTTTTTTTTTTTTTTTTTTTTTTTTAAACCAGGCAGTAAATATTTCTATTTCTGCTGCAAAGTCAGACATTTTTAGCAGTTGTTGGGCGGTGGCGATTGGCTCGCTTTCAGAGCTGGCCCCTGGTGGTCCCTCGGGGAACTGCAACTTCCTTCTGAACTGGGGACAGCGTCGGATGAGCGAGCCCAACGGTAGTCTGGGTAGATGCTAATTGTGAAATACTGGCGAGAGACAGAAAAGTGGACGTAGCTGAAACTGAAGGATGGATGAATTTATGACGCAGACTTTAAAATAATAATTTATTCTTTTGTAGGAGTATGCCGAGGCCAGATTCGAAGCCTACTTCCAGCAGAAGAAGATCTGGGCAGCCTAGTGGAGCGAGACGATCGGACGGTCTGACGACACGCTGAGCCAAAATGTCCGCTGGAGGATGTGAAGGCCGACGATGATCCCCGCTTTACTTAGACGCCCCGCCTCGAGGGGATTTGCTGCTTCCTGTTGGTGTTGTGTCGACCAAAGCCGAAACCTAATCACATGGCTCGGTGCTTCAACGTTTGCTCCACAATCTACTGCAGCTCAAAGATTACACCGCGTAACTACCTGAGGGCCAACAAAAAAAAAAAACGAAAAAAAAAAAAGGAAGAAAAAACGCTGACTTTCACTAACCTCATGTCTTCACTCAGAAGTGCTCTCTTCTCCTGCCTTGACCAAACCATATCACTACCATGATGGCTTTGAGTTCGTTAACGGTGGATTCGGAACGTTAACATTGCATCAATGTGTAAGTCGGGATCATTTCCTGATGGAAATGTTCTTAGGAAAAGAGCCAGAATGGCGTCTTCTCTTGGTTTTAAGTAGACAGTTGGTGAATCCGGATCGGCTCCTGACGGGAGTCGGGACTTGATCTGCGGCTCCGATTTCCTGTTCGTGTTTGCTGTTTGATTGATCTTCCGTTTTTTTAAATGGACGCAAATGCACTTGTGTTGTACTTGTGAGAATGTGAACATTTTCTTTTCCTGGGCGGCTCCACCAAACCAAAAAAAAAAAAAAAAAAAAGACGAAAGAAGGACATCGAACTTCAGGTGTCTCTGTTGCGACTGTCTCCGACGTCTTTACTAATGATACTTTTTCAAGAGCAGAGGTGTGTGTGTGGGGGGGGGGGGGGGGGGGGCATCGCAGTAGCGTATTGGACCTCACAGCTGAGTGGTTTACACATTAGGTCTGGATTTAGCCAAAAAAAATACTGATGATGGATGACAATGGTTCCTTATGGTGGAAAAGGTGTCTTTGGGTTAGGGGGTTAGGGGGTTAGGGTTGGGGTTAGGGCCACTTTGGCTGGTCACCAAAGTGGCTGCCTCTCCGTTGTACCCAGGGACCCCCGACCCAGGGACCCCCGACCCAGATGGTCACATCGTCCTGCACAGCTGGCTCTCGCGTCGACTGCTACCAGGCTGCAGAGGGACCTTGCTTTTCTGTGTTTGGTTTTATGCTAAAGGAGCGTGAAGAGGAGCGGTGAGGGTGCCGCCCCCCTGCAGGGGCTCCTGTGCTGCTGACCACCTGGTCTGCTGGTCAGGTGGTCGGTCATCCAGGCGATGGCGGAGGCAACCACCCGACCCGGGTTGATGCAGTTTTACCGCAGTGAAGCGGGCCGAATCGCATTAAATCCACTGGAGAAGCTGAAGAACACAATTCTCTCGGTGCTGCCTGGTTTGTCCAGATGACTGCGGGTTCGTCGCTCCTCTGTTCTGCTTAATTACTCGTTTTTCTTCACGCTTTTTTTTTTTTAAAACATCGGCTGTATGTAGAGAGGACAAAAGAAGAAGACAGAGCAGATCTTTCGCTTAGCCAATCAAGCTTTTTCCCCTCTAACTGATCTTCATCTCATCTTAGCATAAAAACAGTTCGGGGCAGCAACTTGTTCAGTTCAATAAAACTTTATTAATCCCCAAAGGGAAATTATCTGAGCACATTGTAATCCTCGTAGTTTATTAATGATTATAAAATGATCGTAACTAACACCACGTGGTTCTTTAGTTACAAAAAGAAGAACATAAAACAGTCTTATCTGTAGCCACAGTGACTGTTAATCTCTCTTTGTTGTAATTACAGCTTTGATCAGCTGGTAATAAAAGATAAGGAAAAACTAACTTGAGCCAACACTAATTTGCAAACCCATTCTGACACGAACTGTCATTTAAACGATTAGTTTTCATGGTCCAAAGTCTTAATTGTGCTCATATTTGTTGTCTGGTTTTATTATTTCTGGGAACATCTTTTCATGCACTACGTTACATTAAAGGGCCGTGTATACTCTCAGCAATGTGTCGCAGTTAGCCCGTCGCCGGTATGCCGCAGTTACTTTTAATTTTTGAAGCACGTCTGCGCTATGTTATTCCACGTCACAACGCAAGAGGGACAATCACAAACTAGCTAAACTTACTAAACTTAGCTCTTGCGTTTTTCCACTTCCTCACCGTCTCGGCCGTATCTAGACCCACATTCATCGCTATCTCCCTCCATGAATTACTAGAATATGTGCTGTCTTTGTGGTGTGGAGAACCAGAATCGTACAGATGTGGGTACTTCCTCATTTCTTTGATGACGCGGATGTAGAATTGACCAATCAGAGGCCTCCTTTCTCTCCTCTCTGTGGCACTGTCTGCGGTCACCTACAATTTTGGGGAGGTGCACAGGAGTGTCTGCGTAGGGTGAGGGGGCATCTCTGCATATACTGATTTCCGATTATACATCATATTTACATCAGTATTGTTTCACTAGTACGCCGCACAGACGCTCGCTGTGATGTTCGCCTCAAACCCGGTCCCGACCGGGCCAATACGTCCCGTGCTGGGTTATTTCCCGGCGCCTGGTTGGTCTGATTTAGTTTGATAGTGCCAGTAAATTAGCGCGTTGCCAAGCTGTGATTTTAGCTGCAGTTTAGCTCGAAAGATCACCGTTGCACATTGATGAGGCTGCGCTGCTGCAAATGAAAGCTCTGCAACCCCCTACAAAAAAAAGAAAAAAAAAGAGAGATGTCTTTATCCTGTTTGTTTGGAAGTCGACATATACGTGAAAATGTGACGGACGTTTCCGCTGAGACCGCGGGAGCTGAGCAGGATGACTCTTGACTGGTCCCTGCGCCTGTATCCTGATACTGGGACCAGTCAGATCCGCGTGAACGTCCACTGGGGCACTTCAGTAAACACACGGCTACTAGCTGTGCGGTTGTTTAAATGTCAGTTTTACTTTATACGTAGCCTATTTATACTTACGTTTTAATATGTTTTAACGTGTAGATTTATTTTTATCTGTGTATACTCAGAAGAGATCGAATGTACAGTGGATTGTACTGGACAGATGTGATTTAACGTGTTACTGGTACATCATTAGAGTCTGAATGTTTTTGTTTCGTTTTTTTAATTCCATCCAGTAGAGTTTTCTTCTATTTAACCATAATTTGTATTTTTCATGTACAAAAGCTGTATTTCTTTTTTTTTTTTTTTAAATGTATTGCCTGCCTTGATTTTTCATGACTGTTTGTTCGGAGTTAAACATGGACATGATGACGCGTTCACCTGCAGGACCGCCCACGCCTGAAACTGGGCTCTGATTGGTTCTTCAGTTTAAAACTGTGATTAGACACTAGTATGAAGTTAACACACCCGCAATCCTGTTTCCGTTTATATTTACTGACTAGTTTGTAGAAAATATCACACAGATAATGATACACTTTTACCTTATTGTTTTTTTTTTCCGCTCATGTACACAGTGCTACTGTTCTTTCCTTAGATGAGCAGCCACAACCTGCAATCACCTTTGCTATCTATGGAGCTGTACTGGATGCACATACTTTCTAACACGATGGTTTCAGACAGAAATGACCTTGGCTGTAAATGTTCTGCTTTGCACAAATAAAGACTAAAAGAGAAAAGCAACTGGCTACAGTCGTTCTGTTGGTTTGAGTGAGTGTTCATGGCAAGGTTATTATAGTTAACGAAAACGAACAAAATAACGAAAACTAGAATTGAAAAAACATTTTCGTTAACTAAAATAAAATAAAAACGAGAGCTTTTAAAAAACGATAACTAACTGAAACTGTATTACAGTGATCCCTTGCCAATTCGTGCTTTAAGTTCCGTGGTTTTAGTTATTCGCGGATTTTTCAGAAATATATAATATAATAAAAAGTCAAGAAAAAAATCGCGGAAGCATCACATGATGTTGTGCGCATTCTCTCACAGCGAAGAAATGTGAGCCAGCCTGGCCCCTTTAAGAAGGTGGTCTTATGGGTAATGTAGTGTGTGTGTCGTGGGACGGCAGAATGAAAACGGGGTTAGCTGAAAAGTGGAATGAGCATCAACAGCAGCCCAGCATGTATAGATTTACATTCTCTGTTAACCAACAGGAGCCCAACAATACAACCTGTGTGATGTTACAAGTTCCTGCAGTGCCAGAATAAAGTGCTCGTTTCACGCAGAGAAAACCGGACTTTTTCTTTTGTTGTTGTTAGCGTGTTAGCTGCTAATTACGAGCCAAAAATAGCACAATATCAGCGGTTTCTCTACTACGGTTCAGAGACCAGAGGCTGTGAAGGAAACAGAAAGACCACAGTTGAACCTTTGTCTTGTTTTGCTGCAGTGTCTCACTACTTTTTTTGTGGTTTTTAAACATATTTTAAACACATTATTTAGGCTCTGGCTCCAGTTTGCGGATTTGATTTTCGCAGGGGGGCGCCGGTCCCCATTAACTGCGAAAAATAAGGGATCACTGTATAATAATATCAAGAATGTCCTTCATTTTCATTCCAGTAAGTAAAGTCAAAGCAAATCATTTGTACATTTTTTTTTCACATAAACGTTTTGGGATTTACATGAAATCTATTAACTTCGCTCCGCCGTACAACAACAACAGCAAAAAAAAAAAAAAAAAAAACCTGATGGCTGCGGCAAGGGTTGGGAAAAAGCGGCACAGTCCTATTTGGGATTTCTTTGACTATGACTGAGTTAATGATAAAAAATAAGTGGCTTGTTGTAGAAGCAGGTGATATAATGCGTGGAATACTTCTCAAAGGGAAAAAAACCCCACGCAGGCTAACCAAGAGTATCTGGATAAGCTAGCCTAAGCTAGCCCCCTGGAAACAGAAGCTGCAGATGCAGGCCAGTCAGCGTTGGGAAGGAGTGCGAGAAAATAGCAACCATAATGGACTGTTTCCACCGGCGACCAAATAGCTGCTGGTCAGTAAATATGCAGAAACACCACAAGCAGGAAGATGCATTGATAAATGTTTATTGAGACCAGAATGTATACACACAGGGGTTAAACTGGGCCGGGGCTGTCCGGGGCTGAGCCCCGGCACATAAACTCGGAGCGGATGGCATATGATCACGCACACATCAAAAGCAACAAACCCTTTTCACGATTTTCAGTTCTGAATAATTAAATATTGTTTTATTAATAAATAAACCCATGACTTTAATGAGCTAGATCATAGTTTTCCTGATAACAAGATGACCTGTCAAAGCTATTTAGAACAGAACTTGGTTTCTGGAACACTGCATGGGTTGCCAGTTCTGCTTTTTATAAGGGACTTTGGGGTTTCTTTTTTTGTGAACTCGCTTCCTTCTGTGATGGAGTATGAGAACACAATGTTTATAATGTTTAGCAACAAGAGCAACAAGTGCCGTGGCAAATCATCCTCTGGTACCAGGTTAGGGGTTAGGTTTAAAACTGGTCTTCCATTTTCCCAGGAACCTGGACGCAGTCTCTGCTCCAAACATCAACAAGAAGTCCTGCAAAATCTAATACAAAAGACGAGGGACTTCCATTATAATCACCGAAAGTAAATCACCATATTTTTCACAAATGTTTTTTTCAAATTCACATTTTTTGCCTACCAGTCCCTTCATGTCCAAGAATGGAGGAAATATTTGAAGTATATCTGCTGACTGTTGTGGGTCACGGAGCATCTTTTGACGATGGTGGAATGTTTCTTTCATCTTCTGGAAGACTAAGTCACAGTCTGTGATGTGGTGAAGAAGAGACATGGCCTCCATACATTCATCTCCTGTCTGCTGGTCATCTATGGAACCAAGTTCTCTTGATGATGTGGGACCCCCTTTTAGCTCCACTCTGTTATGGGATGTAGATGTGGCTCTGGATTGACGTTGCACAGTCTTGACACACCACTCAAGAAAACCTAGTTGGAGTGCAGACATCATAAGTTTTTGATTCTGCTATTGCATATATGCTGCTTAGACACAAAAGACCAACAAACCAAAATGTAACGTATACACGACTATGTGACTGATAGCCTTCAAAGAGTTCAGCGCTTCACTCGAACCAAAATTACCACCCTAATTTACAAACTAACACCAAAACTAATAAAAACTAAACTAAAACTAAGTATTTCAAAAATAAAAACAAATAAAAACTAGCAAAACAGCTCTAAAAATGAATTAAAACTAACTGAATTTAAAAAAACGAAACTAAAAGCAAAAAAAACTGATGGGAAATCCACAACTATTATAACCATTTTATCAATGGTTCATGTTGCATGTCAGTTTCAGGCTGGTAGCCTCAGCTATGGCTTGGCAGCACTGAAAGTCCAGATAGGATGGGCTGATGGTTCCTGTTGGGCCTTGAGGGGAAATCCAGGCCGGGTCTGCTGCCCGACACTGGCCCAACGCACCAGCTGTGATCCAGGAAATGGCCACTGGTTGATGCTGAGGAAGCGTCGGAGGTCAACATTCCTGCTCCGTGTCTGTCTGCTGGACTGATGAAGCTCTGGGGTGGATGCGAGGTGACGAACACCATCACAACACAAACCCTCCACGCGCCCATCTATCTGCACTGCAGTGTCTTTATCTGCCCCGTCCTTGTTTGTGATTTTAGTCGTCTCTGGCAAAAATCAGGGCTTTAATGTCAGATCAGAGAGGGCTGGTGAAGGACACGCTCACTATCTCTCACGCTTACGCAAAAGGAAACTGACATCTGCTGCGAGGTTGAATTGTGTACACGTCCAGGTTTCTCCAAATTCTCCAGCGTTCAGCTCAGTGAAATGAATCATCTCTTACAGGCGCAGATGACTGTATCCATGTGTGCTGTTAGTTGAGATGATGGACAGTTGGCCTGCTGGAGCGAAGCTGCAGCCAGACGCTTCCTAAGCGGTGATATGGTGATATCACCTCGGCCAACCTCCCACGGTCACCATCAGTAACATCTCTGCAACTCAAGGGTCAAATCTGATTGTTTTTTAAAATGGTTTCTGCTCCCATCGAGTGTTTGGAAATGTTTCCATTGTAAACCAGTTAAACACGTCCCCACTCTTATTCGTGTCACGGCTCTGCGGTCCTGCATTCACTCGATCAGATAAAGAGTCGTGCAGCAAGGCGGGAAAAGAAATGTGTTACGTAAATCTCGTTTATCGTGATCTGGTGCCAGGTTGTCCTTATTTGGACGCCACGTCACGCATGTTGGAGCTTTTATCAGTCTTTGTACTTTGCCCTGTTGGGAAACATCCATCCATCTGCTCATTTCTGCACCTGCCAACAAAACGGCTCACAACGCAGTCAAATTCATTCATGCTTAAAGGCATCACAGAAAGGACATTCCTGGGAATCAAGCCGTTGTTTAAGACAGACGTATCTGCAACATCTATGATAGAAGAAGTAAAAATGAAGATCTGAGCTTCAGGACAGCTTCAGCTGTCCCGTCGAAAGATGGGAATTTCAAACTATGACGCGGGCCAAGACTATCCTGATTAGAGCTGAGCGATTTTATCAATTCTGCAATATATATATATATCGATATTTTATTTCCCCACAGAGTATTGATTTTTCAGCCACGGGTATCGATATTCTAAGCTTCTTTCAAAACCGCGGTGGTCTGGGGGGTTGCCGTGGGCATGCATGGGTCACCCGGGTGCTTGGCCTCCTGCCCCCGTCACTGTTTTTGCTGACTGGATCCTCTTGTTTCCTCCGACACTTCGATGCAGCTGTCGATTTCAGCGTTGTACGAAGATCCATGTTAAAAAACGAAGTTAGATTAAACAAGATTCATATTAGAAGTTTGCTGAGGACACCAGAGCTTATCCTGTCACTACAGAAACACAACTATTCTTGTCTGGATGGTTTCGCTTCCCTCTAACAAGGGAAACCAGAGCACAGAGGAAATGGTGTCCACTAGGTGGCAGCACCGGTCGGAAGCGGTCAACACTGCTGCATTTGGGGTTTTTGCGAGATGCGTAAATTTCTGCTTTTGAAGCGACAACGTGAACTCCGCTGATTCAGAAGGGAAGAATATCGACGTGCTGAACCTCACCGAACATTTCCAGGCTATGCTCTCGTCAACTCAGCGAAGGAACAGATCGACACTGACTGACAACCAGTGCTGATCCCGTCTACTTCTACTGGAAACTCGTAGCAGAGAAAAAGCCCCGTATGCACGGGAGTCCTGCCTCCTTATGTGTCATACTCCTCAGTAGGGATGGAACCATATGGAAAATTTGATATCTCGATTATAGTGACTGAATTATTATGGTTTACGATATTATCGCGGTATTCTTAATTGCTGTACAAATGTCCAAAAAACACATATATTTAAATAATTTCACAAAATCTTGTGATTTTCTTGTCATACTAAAACATCAGAAGCCAAAATCTTATCAAAATGAAACGTTCACATTAAAAGGGCAAACAACTGGCACAGAAAGAGGTTTTAATTTAAATGAACAAAATAAATAACAGGAACAAAGCTTATTTGTCTGGTGCAAATTTAAATAAACACTTTAACAACCATAGTAGGTCAAAATATGCAAACAATTATCAGGAACAAAAATTATAGTGAAGTTCAAATGAAAAAAACTTTGGACTTTAAGCAGAACCTTAAATACGTATAAATGTGTGAATAAAGAAACAGTTGTAAAGGAGCCAAATATGTTGTTATGAATTGTAGTTCACTCTGTGTGTCTGTAGGTGTCGCTGTGTTGTTACCTGAGGGTCAGGTGTAAAGGTAGCTGCCTGTTATTGGTTAGGTGTTGGACCCGGAAGGGCAAAAGGTTTTTGACCGCTGTGGCGCTAAACTGCCGGCGCGTTATGGTTTTCGGATCAGTTAATGGAATAAATTAATATTTTAACTGCATCGTTCCGGCCCTTTTTTGATCAACACTCACTGGTAACGTTTACGAAATGTTAGTTAGCGAACCGCGTCAACCAGGTTGCTCTTGGTCAAACATCTCAGTAGCTTGAAGCATTAGCCTTAGCTCCTTCAAGTTGCTTGTACAAATTACAATAAAATGTAAACCTTGGTGCCCAGACCTTGGATTTCGTCCTTGTAGTGGGTTGGTAAATGTCCTGCGTGCTATCACCGCTTTCCACCATGCTCACATTACGATGCCGATGTTACAAGCTACATATTCACGCGAGACACAGTCCTGAGTTGCTCGCAGACTTGAAAGAGGCTGATATTACATATCCTGGTAATCGACCAGGATGAGATGAAGTCAAACATAAACGGTAATCGTTATCGCATCAAATTTTACTGCGCTTTACCGTTATACCGGTAACCGTTCCATCCCTACTCTACAGTGGTTGAGTTTCCCCTTTAGTTCTTCAAAACCTGCAGCCCCCCCCCCAAGAGACGGTGGGATATGACTGCATTCGTGCGTGTTTACTGATGTGTTTGGAGAGGAATGCAGCAAGTGCAGACTGGGGGAAGGGATGGGGTCAATGACCACAGCCGAGGGTTCGTCCTTTTTTATTTTAACGAGTCATGTCTGAGGCAGAAATGTCTCCCACTACACTGGACTCACATAAAAGAAGAGTCTTCAACACTGGGACTGAAGTAACAATGGGCATGTTTTTGTGATCATTTGCTGAGCTCTGCCCTTGATTTCACCTTTAAAACCAGCTGATGGCCCGGAGCATTTGGCTCCAGCAGCGATGGGAGGGCCGGTGTTGTCGTACAGACACTTTGGTTCCCACTGCTGACACAGATGCCAACAGTGTGGCAAGAATGCAGCAGGGAGGAATGTTAACACAAAGAGTGGTGGGAGATTGACGGGGTGGCGCGGTCAGGTGGGTGCACATCTGTCTGTAGCCGATCACGGGAGCATCTTTAAAAATTAAAAACCCACAAAGGAGGCAAACACATCCAAACAGGTCTGAACTGGACCGGATAGCGGGGGTCCGTGTTTTCACGTAGCCGTAAAAAAAGAAAAGAAGTAGACGGAGAAAGAAGGAGGCGGTCTGTTCAGATGTGTGAGGTTGTTGCCTTGTGGGAAGTTTTGCTTTTGACTCTTCTCACAAGAATTCAGGAATAGTTTGTCCCTCATTCCAACAGATGGACCGGAAAAATATTCACCGTCAAAATAAGCCTTAAACAGGATCTCATATGTGTCTTCCAGTAAACTTCCAGGAACTCTCAGTGGGTTAAACTGGTGAACGGTGGAAACCTTCCACACTGAAAGCCTTCAGGGGTAATTATGGGAATGGGTTAGGGTTAATAAACTGGGAATGAACTGGGAATAAACTGGGAATGAATTGGGAATAAACTGGGAATGAACTGGGACTACACTGGGAATGAACTGGGAAAGAACTGGGAATAAACTGCGAATGAACTGGGAAAGAACTGTGAAAGAACTGGGAATAAACTGGGAATGAACTGGGAATAAACTGGGAATGAATTGGAAATAAACTGGGAATGAACTGGGAAAGAACTGGGAATAAACTGGGAATGGACTGGAAATAAACTGGGAATAAACTGGGACTAAACTGGGAATGAACTGGGAAAGAACTGGGAATAAACTGTGAATGAACTGTGAATAAACTGGGAATGAACTGGGAAAGAACTGGGAATAAACTGGGAATGAACTGGGAATAAACTGCGAATGAACTGGGAAAGAACTGGGAATAAACTGGAAATGAACTGGGAATCAACTGGGAATGAACTGGGAATGAGCTGGGAATGAACTGGGAATTATGGGTAATTTTAATGGACTGCATCATATCCAAACATGAACATAAACATTTAGTTTTGTCATCGGCAGACGTCCATGAAAAATAATACAATTAATACAATAATATTATTGTATTAATAATATTGTATATTGGCACCATTGTATTATTATTGTAATGATAATACAATTGATTACATTTCAAGAGATTTATTTGGAAGTAGGACTTTATAAACTCTTAACTATTTCATTTGACAATCAGTTCATTCATTGAACAACAAAAATCTGAATGTTGAAAATGAATAAAAATGACAATGACAAAATTCCAAATTTATTCCCATAAATCCCCGTTAATTCCCATCAAAAGTTTCCAACTTTTGTAACAAAACGTTACACATTGTGGATCATATAAAAAGCTGAAGTTCATGTTCCGTCACATTTAAAGCTACAGACTGAACTGCATTGTTCAGAGGGCAGACCGGAAATATTCTGGCTGACATGTCCACAATTACTAATTCTCCATAAATGCTGACATTACTGGACCCGACAGAATGTGATTGAGCTATATTCTGAGTGTGTTTTTAACATTATATCAACCCAAAGCACATTACACCGGTTTTAGAGTCGCTGCATTGGCTCCCCGTCTGTTTCAGGATCGATTTTAAGATTCTCTTACTGGTTTTTAAATGTCTTAACGGCCTTGCGCCCTCTTACTTATCTGACCTGCTTTTACCATATCAACCCTCGTGGACCCTGCGGGCCTTTTAGCCATACTAAAGCCTAGAACAAAAACCCACAGTGAGCCACTATGGCCCCCACCTGTGGACCAGCCTGCCGGAGGGCCTCAGGACTGCAGAGACTGTTGATATTTTTAAAAGAAGATTAAAGACACACCTTTTTAATCAGGCTTTTAATTAATATTTTAAACTCTTCTTACGTTTTTATCTGGTGCTATCCTGTTTTATGTTGCTGCTTTTAACTTGCTTTTTAAGATGATGCTAGTCTTGCTGCTTTTTATCTTGCTATTTTATGCTTTTAGTCGTTATCTTTTAACTCCAGTGTTTCCTCAGGGGGGTCCTCCACACTGGGAGCTGTGTCAGGTGATGGGGGTGCTGTCCTTGGGTCCCTCTGGCCTGGCTGGCTGGGGGTTCCTCCTTCTGATCTGGGGGTCCGCCTGTCAGTTAGAGTCGGGGGGCCCAGGTGCTGGTCCCCCTGATGATAAGGCCTGCGGCTCCTCCCAGTGTGGATGGCCCCAAAGGTGGTGTTTCCTTGATCCTCAGTGCCATGTCTCCATATTGGGTGTGATTGTGTGTGTGTGTGATTGTGTGTGTGTGTGTCTAGCATGGAGGGAGGGAGGGAGGGGCTTTCTTCGTAACGTTGTTTTTTTTTTATTGTGATAATTGTTTTTAATTCTGTAAAGCACTTTATGTTGCATGTCCTTGCATGAAAAGTGCTCTACAAATAAAGATTGATTGATTGAAAGAGGAGCGTGGAGTTGAAACATTGCTACAAAGGTCCAACACTGCCCACCTGGTGGAACATGAGCATTGTGACCCTCAGTCCCTGTTTGATTACTTGATACTTGACTAAATATTAGCTACCAAACTCTCCCTGCCTCTCAGATCAGTCGGTCCCCGCTGGTCCTCCACGCTGCCACTCACTGGTTCCCCTCAGGGTGGCGTGCTGAGCCCCCACCTGCACCCACAGGTCCTTCATCCCATCAGCCGTCACTCTTTAACAGCAGGACTTAATGGAACACCTTTTTTGTCTGCTGTACAACCCATCACCTCCTGTCATGCAATATTTTTTTTTTTAGACTTTCTTTATTTAAGCCACATTTATTTATTATAATAGATCCCATTGTAAAATATCCGCCGTTCCATCTCATGTCAATAAGCGAAATGTTCATATATGTGTATATATTGTAAATAGTCCTGTGTGTATAGCTAATTTTCTTAACAATTTGTTAATTTTTGTAAGATTTTTGAGAGCTATATGTATATTTTATATTATTCTTTAGCCTATTTTTATAAGTATTTGCTGCAAGCCCTGTTGCTATTTTATTTTTTATCCGTCCAACTTGTGCTGCTGTAACAAGTTAATTTCCCCGGTGTGGGATTATTAAAGTTCTGTTCTATTCTACGCAAGCTTGACGCGAACTTCTAGCAAACGGGAGCTGTTTTTCACCGGAGCTTTGGCTAGCTCTGACAGTAACGGCAGTAACTTTGTTACACCACAAAGTATTGTTAGGATTAAAATATCTGAGGACTGTTTAATTGTTAAAACTAAAACTTTATGACATGAAGGAATGCTGTCTCCTTTTATGACCGTGAGTTCCTCAGTTTAGGTTTATGACTTAAACTACTGTAACATCCTCCCCGACCCCCACGAACAGTTTGCAACCAACAGTCTGTGACAGCATAGATACACATTTAAGAGACATCTCATTTCCTGGACAAACACAACCACATGTGTCTGGACCTGCTTTTGGCCATTTGGATTCTGAGACAAAGGGCCATAAAACTAAGAAGAACCAAGGATCCACCTCCACGGGATCTTTTAAAAAAGGACAGAATCTGACTTCCAGCGTGCATTTCCCTGACATCTCCTTGCTGTGTCGGTGAAGTGTACCATCGGCCGATTGAAATATTCTGCATGGCCTATTGATTCTTTGTTTTCATGACTGTATTAAACTCTATAAATGACCTTTGTTTCTAGTCTCGTCAACGCACCAGATAAAAGAACACAGAGAATTACTTTCAGTATAAAAACGATTGAATCCATAACTCACCAAATTCAATCCACTGGTAAATGTAGGTAGGAAATGTGAACGTACGCTCGTCTGCCTTGTCCCCGGCATGGACAGCACTAGCTCCTGCTTCTAGTCCCGTTTAGCAATGTAACCTCCAAGTTTCTCCAAGTACACATGAATGAATAACGTTCGTATGACTGGAATAATGGAACAATCTGGCCTGATTGGTTCTGGTCAGGATTTACTGACTGTCCAAGTGTCATTTAAAGGGCCGATTTCTGAAGTGCTCAGTTTGCTTATTAGGCCAATTATATGATAAAAAAAAATAAATAAATAAATAAAAATTCCTACCCCCGCCCCCCGAGAAAAAAAGAAAAACTTCTCGGATCTACACGATTCACGTAGGTCATCCTTTTTGACTTCAAAACAGCGAATTTTGCCGAAAGGTGAGGGATTTTCATGCCTGGGTATATAAAGATGGACTCCAGATAGTTCGCCGAGCAGCCCGGCGACCCTTCCCGCACTGATGAGCAGCAACATCTGCTCTTCTAAGATCATTCCTGATGTCTTCCCTCCGTGGCATTGTGTTAACACATACCTGAAGGCCACGTGCGACTCCCCTTGCTCCAGCTGTCGTACCGGAGACTTGCTGCTGACAGTGGACCTCAGAGTAGAGGAAAGGGACCGTCTTTAAATTAAGGGATGCAAGCTGGGATGCATCCAGAGCTGGTTCTCACCAGAGCGTCTTTGTAGAGAGACCGCTGTGGGAAAGTGGCTACGGACAGAAAAATAACCCCCAAAACTCCATGTACGCTCCATGTAGAGCAGAACTTTATTGATGCTTAAAAAACTAAAAAGGAGCACAGTCACAGACGTAAAACTGAGAAAGAAAAAAAAAACAGCTAGCCTCAGCTTTCAGCTGCATTTAAAGGTGGAGTAGGTGTTGTTTGAAAAACGGTTCCAGCAATCCAACTCAAGTGAGATTTTGAAAATATACACTCCCTCCCTCCTCCCAAAGGCTCCGCCTCCTCCTCTTCAGCTCACCCCTCGAAACCACGCCTTCACACGATTCACGACTGCATGAACCATAGGGAGGGAGGGAGGGGTGATATTTGATGGACGTATTAGGCAGCCAATCAAAATAGTGATGATCACTTTTTTGATTGGTCAGAGTTTTTCTCTGATTATACCTTCTAGACTGGACCAAAATGTTTAGTTTTTTTTGCAAACATTTTATTTCAGTGGGTGCAATGGAAATGTGAAAAGGTTTTCAGGCAATATTGTAAAAAGTGTTGCAAAAAAACAACACCCACCCCACCTTTAAGGGTCACTTAAAACAATTCTGTCCAGAGACAGATGCACAAGAGCCGCCGTGTTACTGCAGCGTCTTCTTGAGGAAGTCGACCAGGAGGTGATGAGGGAAACCGAAGTCCATCTGAGTCACCAAGAAGCCCTGCAGCACAGTCAGAAGGAGAGACGGGGGGTGGGGGGGTGGGGGGGTCGCATGAATGCAGACGATAGCACAAACACGGACCACATACGGAATAAGAAGGTTTCACTTACGTCACGAGGAAGCACCTCAGGGTTTATGATGTCGAATAAGTTAGCACCTTGTTTGTCCAGGAGTCTGGTTAGCTCAACCTGAAGGACTGGAACACACACACACACACACAAACACACACACTTATCTGAAAGGTCATATCAACTGAAGGCTACATATAAGGTCCTTCAGAAGAAGTTGCTGTTTCTTACCAGACAGGACTTTAGGAATACCTATTTTCTCCACAGCTTCTCTTATAAATTGTAATTGGGCCTCATCTTGCACCTATAAAAGAGATGGGTGACTGAATTAAACAGCAAAGTGTCATCATGAGCTGCATCTTACAGTAACATTACGATAACATGAAGACAATTTATGAGTTTATGAAGATCCATGAAGGTCAATAAACTTCTGGAGGCTAACTTCTGCTTGACCTTTCAGCTGAATAACTAAACAATCATGTATGAGTATTTTATTTTTTAAATTCCATTTTATGATAATTTCAATGATTTTCATCACCTCCTA
This sequence comes from Hirundichthys speculiger, assembly GCA_018398805.1. Classification (NCBI taxonomy): domain Eukaryota; kingdom Metazoa; phylum Chordata; class Actinopteri; order Beloniformes; family Exocoetidae; genus Hirundichthys; species Hirundichthys speculiger. The sequence goes on along the minus strand of JAGFBZ010001658.1, from coordinate 33,805 downwards.
GCTGCCCTGGAAGGTTGTAGTGGACTCAGCGGGGCCAAAGTAGCCATAGAAACGCTAAATTCTGCAGGTTAAAAAGGGCCGGGACTAGCCTTTAACTATACAAATGATCTGCAAAAACACTGTTGGTTAATTAAAGTCAGAAAAGCACAAACAACAACAACAACAAAAAGCCTTACCGTTTTATTCTGTGAGAGCAGTTCAGCCTGGAGTACTGAGATCCTGTAAAGATAAAAAAAAAAAAAAAAAAAAACCACAGTCACGTACCCAGCACAGAACAATGGAAACACGATCTGACAAGCTAACCATGGATGAATGTTTACGTTTTAACTGAGATAATTAACATTTAAAGCCACTTGATGTAGCAGTACTGCTTCTGACCACCTGGGGGCAGCGTATCACAAGCCAGCCCTCAGTGTAAGACACCATGAAGTGTGCCTCTAGTGGGACAAAGTGATATTACAGGGCATGCCGGACCATCATCACAGCATCATCAATGGCTCTTCAGCAGACCAGTATGCCCCCATGTGGTTAGAAGTAGTACTGCTACACAGAGTGTCTTTAAAACGCCAGCTGGTAAATATCAGCCTCTTTACATTCGGCATAAAACATTTAAGACGCTGCTTCAGTAATCAAAATATTTTCTCAAATAGACATAGAAGCAATCCATGCTCACCAAACTGTACCTGAGGCCTGTTATACTGCAGCTATGATTGGGTCAATTACCAAGACAGAAATGCATCTTAACTGGAAGTTTTGTCTGAAGAATTAGTTTGGTTCCCCAGGATTCAACTCTGATTTAAAGGGGAAAACACTAATGGATGCAGAAGAAACTGGCTCTTGATTCCCTCAGACATGCATACAACTGACTAGAGCTGACAAAAGGGTTGTCAGGACTCTAGTGAAATGACTGGTGCAGCCATCATGAGTCATCACATAAAAGCCGCCTCCACCCAGTCATGATTGGTTTGGTGCCATCTGCACCAGTGGGACTGGCTGTATGGATGCTCAGGCTAAGAGAACTTGAATAGAGTCAATCAAAAAAGTTATCTTGACTACATGAAGCAGGAACAAAGTGTTAGCCTTAGATCAAGATCAAAATGTAAAAGAACAACAAGAAGGGTCTTACTCTTCGGGTTTACCGTGCAGGAAGAGCTTCTTGTCAGCATAGGAAGCTGTGACATCGACAGCCACGTTCTAAACACCAGGAACAAACACAAATCAATCAAGCAACCAAACTGAAACGCTCATGGAGGGCCAGCTGCTCTCCCCTCCACTGTCTTTGGTAGCTCCGGATCAGGTGTCATTTCTGACCATTCCTCTCTACAGAGCTGAAATCTCAGATCTGTAGAGAGGAATGGCAGAGGACTGGCAGTGAATGTTATGTTCAAGTTACATCGGCATAATCAGAAAAACGATGACTCAATAAGGAAAAATCAAGAATACTCCCTCGTGCTAGAAAACAACTTGTTAACTCTGTCATAATTTCAGTAGTTGCTGACTTTAATTGATATTCGCAGTATTCAGTATTTCCCCTCATGTTACACATAAAAAAAGAAAAAAATTGAAAAGGCTGAAAGAACGCCTAGCAAACGAGGGAACATGGGAATTTACGTTACATCTTGAATGCAGCCTGCAGCACAGCACTGATCACAACAAACATGGCGGCGATGGTATGGAACTTCGTTAAAGTTTCAGAAGAAGATAGTTGGCTGATTATTTGTGACAAATGCTCAAAGCGAATTCCGCAAGGAGGCAAAAATAGCACAAGCTTTAATACGTCAAACCTGATCAGCCACCTACAACATAACCACCGCTTCCATGGAGTTTTGACATCGCGCTAATGTGAGCTAATGCTAACGTGAGCAAGCCAGCAGCAAGTCTTCCCTCTCCTCTCCTCTGCTCTCCCTCATCTCAAGCTTCCATGAGATAAAAAAAACTACTGAACATCATTTACTTTAAAGGTATTAATTTAAATGGAACCACAAGCCAAAATCCTTTAAACGTAAATCTTTTTCAGTTAGTAATTCTGATGCATGTATTTCCATCAGTTCAAGGAGCCTTTATTTTTTATATCAGTCAGTAATGAACCTTATTTAAGTTAATGTGAGATATCAAATAGGTTTGTTTGATAGCTTTACGAACATGTCTGAGAGGCTCGCCAATAATTTTTTACTGGAAAAAATAAATATCTGTTCATTTGAAGAGTCCAAACTATTTTTGGTTTTGTTCATAGTATTGATGTAATGATCTTAGGTATATGTCTGTCTTATTGGTTATCGATTTCGGCCTTTAGGAGCTGAAACTTATCGCTCATCGGTATTGGTTTTAAAAAACAGTTATTCCTAGTGGAGCTAATGACTGCCACTTCATTATGGCAGTGGTTCTTAGCTAATTGGATTTAACACATTTTTAGATGATCATTTCAACTGTTGATCCATTGTTTATTTTTTTCTTTACGCTGCTTTGAGTGTTTATCTGTTACTTTTCATCTTCTGTTATTCTTACCCAACTATCTCAACTGTAACTTCCCACGTGCACCGGGCTTAAACACTTTGTTTCCTTTAACCCTGCTAAAACACTGCTCTAGATGTCCTGTCACACAGTACCGTTTGGAAGAAGAGCGTTGGCGAGCCTGGACTCCCACAGTGGAGTTCTCCAGAGGCCTGTGCTCGGACCCTTGAACCCGTGGTGGAGGTGTTCAGAGCGGGAACAGAGGAGCTCCACAGTCTGAGCTCTGCAGAGTCCATCAGACACTGAACGAAGACATAAAACTCTTCTGACAAACATTTCATTTCTGGGAATGAGTTAAGTTTTTATTTATTTATTATTATTCGTACCTTTTCAATATATTCAGGCACTGGGGTGGAGAGGCCAGTCTTGAAAAGGTCCTGAAATCACGTTTGGTTTAGAGAGGTTACAACATTTGTAGCGACTCGTCTCATCCATGTTTCCAGACCACGTTGACGGTGGCGTACTCACAGTGAGCTCCTCTGATGAAATGTTGAGTCTGAAACGGCCATCTTGGTGAGCAGCAGCAATCAAGGGGTTGAAGACCTGGTCTGGGGTTAAAGGACAAGGGATGAAAACATTTATTTTCTCTCTGTCATGCAGTTATTTCCTTTCACTTTTATTAACACCAATGAATGGTAGTTCGTCTTGGTAGTTTTGAGTCGTGGTGCTTGGCCACTCTTGTGCGAGCCGTTGTATAAAGCCCCCACCTGCCCTGTTATGATTGGTTCAGTACGTTCTGTAACGGTGGAAGTAGCTGTGAATGGCCGGTACCAGACAGGTTTATCAGTAGAGGCTGCTGGGATGATGAGAGGAGAAGTCTGGAGGGGCCAACCCTGGTCCTCGAGAGTGGTAAACCTGCATGTCTCAGATGTTTCCCTGCTTCAGTGCACCTGATTCACATGAATGGGTCGTTAACAGACCTGGATGACGAGCTGATGATGATCCATTCATTTGAATCAGGTGTGCTGAAGCAGGGGAACATCCAAGACAGTGGTTCTTAACCATAGGGCCGCGACCCAAACTTGGGCCACCAGCGCCTCCCAGAAGGCCACAAAAAACTTTAGTTTTTGCCGCAAGGGCAGCGAGACTGCGTGCAGCTTTCGACCGCGTGGTGGCGGTAATGCGTCACTCAGTTGTTTAACAAGTGTCAATAAGCAGAAGAAGTGGCAAAAATGGAAAAGTTTTAAAAAAGAAAAAAGGAAGACGAACGTCCTGCCAAGCGCCCCACCCAAAAGACAAAATTTTTTCTATTGAAATACAATCTCGACTTCATTAAATATGGTTTTGTAAATGGAAGAACAGAGGCATCTAGAGGCCAAGCACCCGACTCTTGTGGGAAAACCGTTGCAATATTTTAAGAGGAAAGATTGGGCTGCAGATGGAGAAAAGGTCCATTGTGTCACTCAGCAACTCTAAATGTTTGCATTTAGATTCTAAATTTGCACTTTATTTCAATTTTATTTGCAGTTTATTTATTTGATTTAAATAGATTTATATTATTTGAATGCATTTATTTTATCTGCCCCTTTTGTTGATTGATTATATATATTATTTTTTATTAATTTGAAGTAAACTCCTAATATTGGTCTTTTTTATTATTATTAAAAAGCCTGACTTGACCCTTGAATTTTTTTCTTGTCACAGCTTGATTTGGTCCAGGAATTATCAGCCTGTTCAGTGTCTTGATACAGTACGTGTGCAGGTTTACATACGCGTGTTTAATAAAAGTATTTGTGATAATTGCATTTTATAATGTCATTTTATTTGATAAGGTTTTTACTTGTTAAACAGTAAGTGGATTTGGTTTATTATTGAATACAAATCAAACCGAGAGTGAGGTCAAATAAATTTATACAGTGTTAATATTTAATGGGCCCGGGCCACTTTGTGCTAAAAAATTGGGTCTCAAGGTCAAAAAAGTTAAGAACCCCTGATCTAAGACATGCAGGTTTGAGGCTCTTGAGGACCAAGGTTGGCCATCCTTGCTCTAAGTAATCATTTAAATGTGTTAAAGATTAATTTCAACATGTAGATTGTCCATACGAATCGACCCCATAGACCAGGGGTCTCCAGTCTCAGTCCTGGAGGGCTGGTCTCCTGCAGGTTTTGCATGTTTCCTTCCTTCTTCACACCCTGATCAAGTGACTGTGTCATTAACAGACATCTGCTGACCTTAATGACAAGATGATGATGGCCATAAATTAGGATCAGGTGTGTTAAAGCAGGGAAACATGCAGAACCTGCAGGACACCGGCCCTCCAGGACCGAGATTGGAGACCCCTGCCATAGACAGTATAAGAACAGAGAACAGCAAGCCTTTTTTCTTTCTTTGCATCCCCTGCCTCTCATTTCAAAGCCCAGGACTGAGCTTGGCCTCAATAACAGCAGGGAGGTCTGTAGATTGGAGCTGTGGACCTGTTTCAGCTGTTTGTGGATGATAACCTGTCTAAGATATTTTCAGAAACTGTTACTTATTTCACCAGTGACTTCTATTGAGGCCAAGAGGTGCTTTTCTGCACTGAAAAGGGTCAAAATGTTCCTTAGAATAAAAATAACCCAAGTAAGGCTGAATGTCTTGACCACGTGGAGAAAAAGCATGCTGGCTGGAACGACAGACTTCAACCACAGTGTCTCTTATGCATTTGCTAATGTGAAAGAAAGTTTTTATTCAAGTTGGGCGGTAGTACTTGTACCATGTCCCAGTTTGTGTGTTTAAAGTTCAAATTTATATTTTAAGAATAAAAGATTGTGTTCTCATTAGTCTGGTCAACGTTAAAACACTCAACAAGTATCAAGCACACCAGCATCTTTTTCCCTGACTTGTGAGGATATCTTGAGTCCATGTGATCTTTGTCAAGCCAACCTGCACCCTCCCCAGAACCTTTTCTCACCGGCCACCACTGGTACCAGACCCAACTGAGCAGAGGTCAGCCAGGCTTATGCTTTGGCAGCTGGGTGGTGATTAGAGCTTTGAAACAAGTCTTATGATACTCAATTAACTCAGTTACAAATCTCTGTTTGCCTCGTTAGACTATTAGAATAACTATATCCTCAGCGGTCGTCGCTCTTGCAGATTATTAGTGTTGCACGGCCTGCTTTTGTGGTGCAGATCATAAGATGGAGAAAACGAGAGACAATAGCGCCTTTAGGATGGGGAGACGAGCCAAAGAAAATGACAAATGAACTTATTAGGTGTCAATCTTAGAGCTTAATAAAGTGTTGTTTTCCTCTCAGTCCATTAACCCCATCTGACACAGCCATGCTGAGCACAGTCGCTGGGACAAGGCCGATACATTCAGACATGAATCCTACATAGACACGTATAACAGATGTATAGGCAGTGATAGCTTACAGCTGGATCAGAATATATTTGTCATGTGTTCTGTGTGGACCTTTATTTCTCAAAGGGTGCAAAACTCAACGAAGTCAAAATCTTCAAACAAGCAGTGTTAACACAGGCTAGGAAACAGGGTAGGAAACAGGCTAGGAAACAGGACGGATCAGCAAGGAGGCAGGGAAGGACAGGATGACGTGTAGAAGCAGGGGATGACGGGACACAGGTGGAAACAATCAGGACAGGTGAGACCAGGAAGGTAAACCAGAACTCAACAAGACCAAAACAGCCTTTCAAAGTAACAAATCAGGAGATAAGGAACACAAGAGACTAGAAGAGTCCAGAAAAATACCCAAAAACCACGAACGAAACACCAAACTACAGGGGTTGGACAATGAAACTGAAACACCTGTCATTTTAGTGTGGGAGGTTTTATTGCTAGATTGGACCAGCCTGGTGCCATCATGGGCGACATATCAGAGTTCAAAAGAGGACAAATTGTTGGTGCACGTCTTTCTGGCGCATCTGTGATGAAGACAGAAAGTCTTTGTGATGTATGAAGAGCCACGGTATCCAGCGTAATGTCAGCATACCACCAAGAAGGACCAACCACATCCAACAGGATTAACTCTTGGACTCACGAGGAAGCTGTCTGAAAGGGATGTTCAGGTGCTAACCTGAATTGTATCCAAAAAACATAAAACCACAGCTGCCCAAATCACAGCAGAATTGAATGTTCACCTCAACTCTCCTGTTTCCACCAGAACTGTCCATCAGGAGCTCCACAGGGTCAGTATAAACGGCCAGGCTGCTATAGCCAAACCTTTGGTCACTTGTTCCAATACCAAACATTGGTTTCAATGGTGCAAGGAGTGAAAATCTTGGCTGTGGACAATGTGAAACATGTATTGTTCTCTGATGAGTCCAGCTTTACTGTTTTCTCCACATCTGGGAGAGTTAGAAGCCCCAAAGAAGCGGACCACCCAGACTGTTGCATTCCCAGAGTGCAGCATGGGGGTGGATCAGTGATGGTTTGGGCTGCCATATCATGGCATTCCCTTGGTCCAATATTTGTGCTGGATTGGCGCGTCACTACCAGAGACTACCGAACCATTCTGGAGGACCATGTGCATCCAGTGGTTCAAACATTGTATCCTGAAGGCGGTGCCGTGTATCAGGATGACAATGCACCAATACACCCAGCAAGACTGGTGAAAGATTGGTTTGATGAACATGAAAGTGAAGTTGAACATCTCCCTTGGCCTGATCTGAATATTATTGGGGTGTTTTGGAGGAGTGAGTCAGGAAACGTTTTCCTCCACCAGCATCACCTAGTGACCTGACCACTGTCCTGCAGGAAGAATGGCTTCAAATCCCTCTGACGTCTGAGCAGGACTTGTATATGTCATTCCCAAGACGAGATGACGCTGTACTGGCTGCAAAAGGAGGCCCTACACCAAACTAATAAATGATTGTGCTCTAAAACCAGGTGTTTCAGTTTCATTTTCCCACCCCTGTAGGACCTTGACAATAATAAAGCATTATCGGCTTTCTGAGTCACACAGCAGAATAAAGTGGTCACAGAAAACTGGGTGGATGGATGTCACTGAGGTTTCAAGATGTAAGAAACCGAACTTCTACTGTGCGAGCTGCTGCTTATAAACCACTACTTTTTATAAACCTGGGGTCCGTTTCAGACAGCGGGTTATATCGAAACTCTTTCCTGTTTCACAGAGCGAGGTGATGAGGGCTAAAGAGGGTTCACTTTAGCCGGTTTCAGAAACCGAGGTAGCTCGTACTCGGAGTCTGTTGCCGTGGTAACCGACTCTGTGAACTAAACCCGGTCGGGAGCAGGTTTTTGCTTCCACATCCCCCGACTTTCTTTCCGTCTCCTCCCCTTCATGAAGCCGAAACGGTTTTATCGGACAGTCGACCATATCAGGGGCATTTTGGAGACGTCTGAACGATGACGTGACGTACTTGATTCTGGGAAGGTCATCGATGATCACAGGAGATAGTGTGCTGTGGTCAGGCCAGCCATCAGTTGTATTTGTGTTACTCTGAGTGTTAGGTCTACTGTTTTCTACCATGTTAGATCTACAGCAACACCCATGGTATGCCCATATTTCACAGAAAGGCTATGATTTATTTGCAAATATTAGTTTTCTTAATAACGATGAGGATAAATGACCACCCCCCTCCATTTTAAAAGAAAGATTTGCCCTGGTCTTTGTCTAGTCGCGGTAACTCTGAATCGGCGTACTCAAAGTTCACTGAACCGACTCTGAACGCCTGTTGTGACACCCAAAACTCAGAGTTTGTTGACTCCGAGCTGTTTTTTTTTTTACTCTGAGCTTGTCGAGCCTCCTTTCTGAAACAGACCCCTGGACGTCCAGAAATTAAAACACAAACAACAACCACAACTGCTGACCTGAAAACCAAAAGTAAAGCATCCTGTTTTCGGTCAGCTGGCTTGGATGGAAAACAGAGTCGCTGATCACAGAAGTTGAGTTTAAGTAGTTCGTCAGACCCTGGAAGAAAACAGAGAAAGATATAAAGCCAGCTTTTATCCCAAAACAACACAGAAAAAAATAGCAATTAGATTATTATTAGGGCTGGGCAACGATTAAAATTTTTTATCGCGATTAATCGCATTATTTCCCTGATTACTCACGATTAATCGCATTGTATACACAAAATCAAAAAATGAATTCAAAAGTAATGTAAAATGCACTTTTATTGAAATGTTCTGCTGCCATATGAACTAAAGAATAACATTTGTTGTTCAAACAACAAAGTAAAATGAAAATGTCCATGTTAAAGTTCAGTAACTTTACCAATCTGTCTATCCTTGAACTGAATTTGTTTCATAATTGAGGACTGGACTTTCTGTTGTCATTACACATCTGTGCCACTAGATGGAGCTGCACTGCAGTAACCAGCTAGAGAACAGCAGGACAGTGAACACATGGAGCAGATCTGATGGAACATGGAGGAATGACGAGAAAGTTTTGCTGCAGTCCAGAATGTTTTTTTTTAAGGACAGAATTGTTAATATTGCTACCTGAGTTGCTACCAGACCTGTAAAAGTTCACAGATTTTTACCGTTCTCCATGTCTGTTTTAGCTTTTCCATGTTTACCTGCCAATTATCTTCCGGTTCGGCAGCAGCCAGTTACAGACTTTTCAAAACAAAAGCATGTGAGCAACAGGCGTTAACGCGTGATAAAATAAATGTTGGCGTTAATAAATTAATGAGTTAACGCGATAATAACGCGTTAACTTACCCACCCCTAATTATTATATGATGGCTCTATGATGATATTTTATGGTTGATTTTTTTTTTTAACAAATCCATCCAACAGTCTCATACGTTTTTGTTCCTTCAAAATGTCAAAAAACAAGGTTGATGATTTGTAAATACATAAATACATACCTTGTGGTATGATTCTATATAGTTAGCAGTAATGACGGGTGCAGCAGTCACACCGATATCCACACTGATGCCTCCATCGCTGAGGAAATGTGCTGGAAACACACATAGACCCGAATGATCAGCAGCATTCTGACTAAATGGATAAACGTTCATGAAATCTTCCTAAATCTGTTAGTGGATTCGCACTAAGTCACCTCCTTCCTAAGAAGCTACTTAAACGTAGCACAAAACTAGGACTTGATCATAAGAAGACGTGGTCATGAATGCCAGTCAATCACAAACTGGCCTCCAATACGAACGAAATCAACATAATCTGAAGTTTGAGTACGTGAAATCCTTTTTATCTCGCAGACAGATTATTGGCCCGAATTTAGGACAATATTTTATTCTAGAAATCATATTCTCAAAAGTGGGTTGTCATCTTATAACTAGGCTAGAATTTTCTATTGTCATTACACATCTACGCCACTAGATGGAACCGCACCGAAGTAATCAGTAAGAATGGAGCATCACAGTGACGCATGGAGCAGATCTGATGTAACATGGAGAAACAACGCCGGTCCCCATTAACCACGAAAAATAAGGTATCACTGTAGTACTATACATTGATCTTAGATAACATGGAAACCTGACACATACCTTACCTTAAGTATGGTACCATACTTCCTAAAAAAAGATAAAATCATTAAAATGTTTAACAATATAGAATAATATTATCTCTGTGGGATTTCTTTCTACAGTAATTGTACAATAAAAAGTTATTTTATGAATAATATTGTCTTCATCATCTTTTTATTTTTCCAAAATGATATTGGAAAAATAGGAGTCGTCTTATAATCAGAGTCATCCTTTATTCGGGCCAATACGGTACATCATTGTTGAGTATCCTGGTATAATTCATCACAGAGGAGGGGGGGACATTAAAATGTGTCCTAGAAAATTACAGATTCAGATCCAACTACCATTTGAAGGTGGCCTGGCACTAAATGCATCACAAGACGCACTTGGACACACATTTTAATGCCAGGTGTGAATGTGTGCTGGTCCTTTGTGATCTAATTTTACAGGATACGTTTGGTGCAAGGTCTGAACGGAGCCTCAGTTTCAGATAGGGCCGCAGTGGACTGTTTTAAAAGCGGTCAACAGGAGTTGAGCTGCAGAAGGCTTCTAGCGACTGTACGTGCACACACATCAAATAACACACGCGCTCACCTGCTGTGTCTTGTATGAAATCAGCCAGTATGTCTGCAAGCTTGTTGATCTCCTTACAAATCTGCACGTCAGGACAGATGCGCCACGGTTTTAGTCGCGTCATAAACAGACAGAAACACTGCCAAACCTGCGGCGTTTCACCCTCACCTGTCCCCTAATGACCAGCTTTACAGTGAAGGTGACGAAGTCGGTGAAGAGCTTCTTCAGCCAGTTTGGCCTGACCAACAACAAGCAAAGACACATTAACAGGCTCAAACAGGCGTTTTATGCGCAGTGACAAGACGCATCGGTTTGTCACTTACTGTTTGTCTCCTTGCAGGTGAAGACGAAGCTTGTGAAAGTTCAGATAGCAATCTGACGTGTCTGCTGCCACTTTCCCTTCACCGCAGTCTGACAAAGGACAGAGACAGAGACAACTGGCAGCAGGACATTATAAAAAAAAAAAAAAGAGATGAAAGCGCAGCAGAAAATTAAAGGTGTCTTTATGTTCAGCGCTTATGTTGCAGCAACAAGATCCTTCATTGAACTGGGGGCATTGTGTTGTCAAGAATGTCATTTTTAAGGAATTAGAGTTTTTTTAAAAAGTCAGGTGGCTGCACAGATGTTGAGACTGATCTGTTGTATCTTCTGAGATTATGATAGGGTTAAGGTTAGGGTTAGGGTCCCTAATCCTAACCCTAACCCTGAGCACAATGGGAAATTATGTAAAGGTTTAAAGAGTCTCTTTGAAATGCATGCCACACTGAGGATGAATTAAATCTCACATTAACATGTTAAAGTATAAGTACCTCAGTTGTATTAGAGCGCACGTAGAGCAAAAGCAACTTACAGAGCTTTGGGTTGATTCCGAGATCAATCTGAGACTCAATCTCAAAGTCAATAGTTTGTGCAACGTTGACGCTGGAGAAAAGAGAAACACGAGGTCAATGAGAAGAAATTCAAATGATTTCAATTCTAGATCTGTCTTTAATCAGAGCAAACACAGTCTGTTAGTGACCTGCAGTCTGACGTGACAGAAAAATAAAAAGAATGGACGAAGAAAGTTAACTTACTGGAGATCACACAGAAGATGAAGAAAGTGGGAAATATCCTGTTAAATTGGAATGTAATTTATCTAAACTTTGTTGGACTTCGATCCATGTGATCTGTGGCATTAATCAGCAGCAATCAGGAAAAGAAAAAACCCCATAAATGTTGGCAGTTAGCCTCAGTGGTCTCAGTGGTCTCAGTGCTACTGTATTTGAGGTTTTCATTAATTTATCACAAAATTGATTGTTCTGTCTCTGTGCCTCTTCTCTAGAAGTTAAAGATCATGGGCCCTATCTTACACCTCCTACTACCCACTACCTGCAAATTGCAGATTTAGGAGCCTCTGCCAACCGCTAATGCAATCTTCCACCTCCCTAAACCTGCCACCCATTATGCCGACTCCCTTACTCACATTGTGGGCGCGGCAATGGGCGTGTCTCTTGCGCTTTCCACAAATTCGGTATCTTGCGGTACCTGAATCTCGCAGATTTTGGATAGAGGGTAGTGGGTGGTCTGACCACCCTCTACCCTCTATCCAAAATCTGCAAGATACCAGCTCTCATGGGCAGCTGGTCTGGGACTCTGCAGAGTCCCAGACCAGCTGCCCATGAGAGCTGCTCCGATCTGGGTAAAAAAGACGCTCCATAGCAGTTTGCGGGTACCACAACCTGCTCTTAAAGGCAATGGCTACTGACGCACTGATTGGTTAAACAGGTGGAACACCTGAACCACTCCCATGCATAATGTGTGCATAATATAGTGGTTGGCGCAGGTAATATCACAGGTTTCGGGAGGTGGAAGATTGCGTTCTTTGTGGGGGAACGCCCCTCCTGCTACCTGCTATCCCTTAATAGCAGGTTTACCCACTACCTGCAAATTGCTGATTTAGGAGCCTCTGCCAAATAAATATGTGTTACTGACAAGTGCTGATGTTAAAAATGTTTGAAAAACAAATGTTATGGCACTTTAGTTCATATGGCAGCAGAACATTTAAATAAAAGTGACCTTTACACTACTTTTGAATTCATTATTTGTTTTTTTGTATACAATGCGATTAATCGTGATTAATCAGGGAAATCATACGATTAATCGCGATTAAAATTTTTAATCGTTGCCCAGCCCTACTTAAAAGTAATGAAATATTGCTTCAAATTAAACTGAAACCGACATTTTAACTTGTGGAGGTTATTTGTGCTGCGTCTAATAATGTCTCCCGTGTTTGGGTCTTGTTAAATCCTTCCTCCACAACAGTTCTCTGTTCTGTGGGAGTGAAACTGGTGCATCAGTAACCCTAACCCTAACCCAGTTTGCAGCTGCACAGAAAAGTGAAGCGAAGGAGGGAGGACTGTGTTGATTCTCTCAGTGAACCCGTTAAAAATGTGCGTTGACGCCGGTCCACCCTGACTCACAGCCAGCTGCCGTATCCATACTTGAGGGTCCCTCTGAACACTGCAGACACGTTGCTGATCTCCAGGGCGATGCCCTTCCCCGGGAGCAGCTCAAACGCACTCCGGCCGATAGACAGGTTGTGAATCTCTAAACTGGGTGAGGGAATAGAGAAGCAGCACACGACACCGTCACATTTGCACGTAAATGTGGTTGCACAACGTGTGTGTGTTCACTCACTTGTCGAGGCCGTATGAGATCTTCCCTATGAGGAGCATGGACTTCTCTCCCTGCATGCTCGGGTACCGGGCGTGTTGAAACGCCGCCTCGATCACCTTCGTGGTTTTCTCATTCACTGGAGGCCACAGACAAACAGAAAATATGAGCAAAGACATCTGACGGGCGCAGTCATATGAGGACTGAAGGAGCTGGGGATATCTAACACCGGCTGCCTCGGTTTCTGTGATCGGAAACAGAAACGCCACAACAGAGATACTGGACGCCAGAGGATGGTGCCATCCAGATGTTCTCCAGATCACTGGAGAATCACCGTGTTGGATAAATTTAGTCTGAATAATTCATAATTACAGGACACTGCAACCTGGAGATTAGATGACTGACTGACTTCACAATACGTGTACGGATCTGCTATGTTGACAAACGATGAGCAACATAAAGACACGTGCACGCTCAGGTACTGTAAACTCTCAGTACATTACCTAAGTCATTCACTTTTCGTTTTATTTTGAGATTTTATAAAAATTAGGGCTGGGCAAGTTAACATGTTATTTTCACATTAACACATTAATTTATTAACGCCGACATTTATTTTATCGCATGTTAATGCATGTTGCTCACATGCTTTTGTTTTGAAAAGTCTGTTACTGGCTGCTGCAGAACCGGAAGAGAATTGGCAGGTAAATATGCAGAAAAGCTAAAACAGACATGGAGAACAGTAAAAATCCGTGAACTTTACAGTTCAGGTAGCAACTCAGGTAGCAATATTAACAATTCTGTCTAAAAAAAAAAAAAAAATTCTGGACTGCAACAAAACATTGGTGTCATTCCTCCATGTTCCATCAGATCTGTTCCATGTGTTCACTGTCCTGCTGTTCTCTAGCTGGTTACTGCAGTGCGGCTCCATCTAGTGGCACAGATGTGTAATGACAACAGAAAGTCTATTCCTCGATTATAAAACAAATTCAGTTCTGTGGCCCGATTTTTTGTTTCGTATTTTTGATCCAAGTCTAAAATTGAAATATAAAAAAAAAAAACAGGCAATTTTTTTCTTTTTTTGTGTGTTAGATTAAAAAATCAAAAACGTAATAAAATGTCACTTTTTAATTTTTAAAATTTTTGATTGACAATTGAAAATGGAAAGAATGAATGATACACAGATTGGTAAAGTTACTGAACTTTAACATGGACATTTTCATTTTTAAAGTTCTCCCAGACGGAGGATTCAACAGAAACAAGGTTATTTGTAACAACTGACAAGTTAAACTCCCCGTTAAAAGTTTCTGCTGTTACCTCAGAAATGACCTGTTTTAATGTTCTGATTGTGCTGAACCACAATCATTTTGTTGGATTTTGTTTGACTTGTTTTTTATTTTTTATAAAAATCGGTTGACATTAATGCCCTGGCAGTGGCAATAAGCTTTATTTTATTTTACATTTTTTAAAGATGAGATTTACACTAAATATGTGTTACTGACAAGTGCTGATGTTAAAAGTGTTTGAACAACAAATGTTATGACACTTTAGTTCATATGGCAGCAGAACATTTAAATAAAAGTGACCTTTACACTACTTTTGAATTCATTATTTAATTTTGCGTATACAATGCGATTAATCGTGATTAATCGGGGAAATAATGCGATTAATTGCGATTAAAAATGTTCATCTTTGCCCAGCCCTACTAAAGAGTTCTATAAACTTACAAGCATGTATGACATAGTTTGTGACATTGTGGCCTGTAGATGAAAAAAAAAATCCATTACAAGGTACAAATTTTATTCTAGCATTTTTTTTTCATGAAATCTGTTGTCTGCTTAAATAAAATAATGAACTAAGAGAAATAAACGTCAACTCACACACAGCAGCAGCGGGGTAGGTGAGCCTGCACACAGCTCCGGTGAACCTGTAGGCTGAGGTGGGGTCCTGCAGGCAGCTCTGGGTCGTCTCAAACACGGACAGCAGCAGCGGCAGGAACAGCAGCCGTGGGGAAACATCGCCGGGCATCGTGCCAGTGGACGGTTCGCCTCTCTGGGAGTCGGTTGAGACTTCTTCCTCTCCTTTCGTCCCTGCGGTCCTTTGGCTCCTCCAGTCGCTGCTTTGAAAAACACTGCAGCCTCCCGACCCTGGAAGGGTTCAGTGCACCGCAGCTATCTGGAGAAAAACGCCGTCTTCCCATCCAATCAGAGGCGGACAGCTTCTGTGATTCACACGGGGAATGGAGCAACAAACACTGACTCAGATTTGGGCTGAGGTCAAAGTTCAACCGTTCCTGTGACGTGAGAGCTGCAGGAGCGTTTTTAACTACACACATGAGGAAGACGTTCTCGTCTCCCCGCTCTCCTCTGGTGACCGGTCTGGACCAGCTTTTCCCCAACAAAGACGGTCTCAACGTGAGCAGGGGCCGAGAGAAACCTGAGCTTAGTTTAAGTGGGGTATTTATTGTCCTCCTAGATTGAAAAAGAGAAGCTGGAGATAAGAACTTACTGAACTAGTTAAGAGCGCTGACAGGAGTCTCTGTGTGTTGGTTTGTTCTGTGCTTTTTTTCCAGTGCAACTACAGTATTTACTTACTATTGACCTGTTCTCCCTCTGTGGCTCATGCATGGACATTTGTGTCATCCAACATGAAAACCGTCATGGAACATGATGACCCGCTGTTAGGGTTGGGAATCGAGAACCGGTTCTGTGTGTTTCAATTCCATAGAATTGTTTGGCAGTTTATCTAGCGATTCTCTTATCGATTCCAACCAGCTCGAATCTCATGTAATTTACGCAAGTTATGCAGAGTCAATTCCAGAAAGCACTTACGTGATTAAGTTACGTTGGTTTAGCACGCGCATTGCAGTTGTAAACAACAATGGCGCCCACCAGGTTCAAACGCTCCAAAGTTTGGCTTCACTTCACCAAAGAAAGATGGCAACAAGGCAACTTGCAGTCATTGTAAAGTGGAGATAACAGCGTCGGGAGGGAACACGACTAACATGCAGAAACATTTGCGCACACAACATGCGATAACGAGTATCGTGTTTTTGATGCGCTTCGGACCGATGCTAGCAAGCTAAGATCACCTCTGGCAACTCTGGTAAGTAGCTATCCCACTGCCTATGTGCTTCTTTGTAAAACACGCTATAACATTAACGCTCTTCTATTAAACGAATGCCTTCTGCATTACATTTAGAAGATGACTGTGACGAGAGAGAGAGTCTGGCTGGTTCAGAGGCTGGAAGACATGATTATTTTTCTGCAAAATAATTGTTAATCCTTCATAGTATTTGCAAATTTGTACTATGCACTGTTCCGTTGAATTTGATAGTATTTATCTTTCCTTATTATTATTTTTGAGTGCTTAGTGAGCTCATACATCCCTTTAAAAGGGAGATTTTTCATTTCTGTTAGGAAAAATCTGTTAGTAAAATGTTACACATTCTTGTGTATTTGCACAGTTACATATTACGACAGTTAACACGTTATCCAGGCTTTGGGCCTCTTTTGACCTCGCTGTTGAGTTTGTAAGGTCGTGACTTCTAAGTAAAAAAAATTGATTCTAATAAAACTGTTTGTTCTCCTTTTTCCCCAAATTAGAATCGATAAGAGAATCGACAAAGAATCGAATCGTTAAACAGTATCAATAATGGAATCGGAATCGGAAAAATCTTATCAATTCCCATCCCTACCCGCTGTAATAGCCTCCAAGAAGAATAGAATAGTCCTTTCTTGTCATTGTAACAAGTACAACGACAATAAAGGACTATTCTATTCTTCTTGGAGGCTACCACAGCAGGTAGGGATGGGAATTGATAAGATTGATAAGAAGGGCAAAAACTGGAAAAACTGATGAAGACTCTCAGACTGGTTTGTCTACGTCGTCTTTTGACATCAGTGAAATGCAATAATGGACTCAGCGGTCCTTGGTCATCTGTGTTACTACAGCATGATGTTCTTGGGATGTCTGGAATAATGTCTCTGTGACAATCGGCGCTCTGCAGGTTTTCAGTAGCTCTTCAAAGCTTTGAGGCGCGTTCGGGCTGAAACCAGAGGATGGAGTACATCTTCACAGACTTCATTTCACCACAACCATCTCCAGTGTTTACAGAGGATGGACCCAAACAGAGAAAATATCCGGTGCAGAAGATCATCTCTGAACGCACAGGGACCTCGAGGCTGCAGCAGCAGAAGACCACAGCGGCTCTACTGTCGGCTAAGAACAGAAAACTGAGGCTGCAGTTCACACAGACTCACCTAAACTGGACGATAGAAAACTGGAAAAACATCGGCTGCTCTCACCAGTCCTTGATTCCAGCTGCGACGTTCAGATGGTAGGATCAGGATTTGATGAAAACGACATGAAAGCATGGATCTATCCTGCCCTGTACCATCGGTTCAGGCTGCTGCTGGTGGTGGAATGATGTGGAGATTTTCCAGGAGCAGTTTGGGCCCCTGAGAACCTAATGAGCATTGTGGGTAATCCCAGTCCTGGAGGGCCAGTGTCCTTAGATGTTTCCAAGCTTGATAGTTAACGGTCCTGTGCAGACCTGCATGACAAGCTGATGGTGATCCATTCATCTGAATCAGGTGTGCTGTGGCAGGAAAACATCTCAGGCATGCAGGACAGCAGCCCTTTAGGGTTAGGGTTAACTGCTGCTGACCACGTCCATCCCTTCATGACAGCAGTGGACCATCTGATGGGCTGCCTCCAGCAGGATGATGCACCACGATCATCTCAAACTGGTATCTTGAACTCAAGTGGCCTCCACCATCACCAGATCTCAGCTGGAATTGTTTTCAGGGATTACTAACCCTCTGGTTGGAAATCAACTGCTCTGCTTTCTGAGCAACAGCAGCCTTTAAACATTTGATCACTAATCCTGCTTTGGACATCGCTAATGAAGAGTCCTTTTGTCTTTGGGATCACAGTCTGATGTTTTCCCCTCTCGTAGTGCTACCAGTGTTGGGCAAGTTCACTTTCTACACGAACTAGTTCAGTTCATAGTTCACAGAAATTAAAATGAACTAGTTCAGTTCACCATTTCAAAAAATGAACTAAATAGTTCATTTAAGTTATTTTTTTAAAATTCTTTTTTAATGTTGCTGCGAGCAATTATTTGTCAAAATGATTGCCACTGCCCATATACTACACCACCACAAACGGCAATTATTTTAACCATTTTATCTGTCGAAAACTATTGGTCCAATTCTGAATCCTTAACCAACCAGGGTTCACATTAGCATTGAAGGGTCAGCCCATGTAAAACTCTAATTTCCGTTTCAGCTTCTCTCTACAGCAGCCATTCCCAAACTTCAGAATACCAAGGCCCAATTTGAAATGTGAAAAATCTCTGCAGCCCACGGAAACCTTTAATCACAACTGTGATCAACATACAGGACAAGGAACCATGATCCGATATTAATGTGAGGGGTCAACAAATAAGGTGACACTTCTCATATTAAGTTAAGATGACAGTAGAATAACACTTAACTGGTTTGTTTTATTACTTCTTAATGTTTTTTTAATGTCCTGAATATTTTACAGTAATTAAAAACATATTTAAAAGAGATCGAGAATTTAAAACACATTTGTTTAGTTTTAATGACCTCTCACGGCCCACCTGCAGTCCCACAATGACCCACCAGGGGGCCGCGGCCCACACTTTGAGAATCACTGCTCTACAGTATGTTAAAAATATGAGGAAAAACTTTCTGCCAAATAGTCTTTATTATAAGACAAAAACAGGTCCTTAAGGTGCAAATGTTTTTCCCCCCATTTCAATATTTCAACCCCCCCAGCAGTCGGGTCACTCCTCCAGCTCTGGCCGACTGCAGCTTTCATCTTCCTGCTTGTTTTAAACATTTGATGTTTAAAACAAGCAGGAAGATGTTAGCGTGACAGCAGCAACAGCCGTGTTGCCATGTTTGATTGATTTCCTCAGATACATATCAGGCTCGTTTGTGGTGGATTTTAAATGGGGTTCACTGGAAACCTGGCACAGTTTTGACCGTGTGTGAACTTTGAAAGAGCGTCATTCACAACTGCCCAAATGAACTCGTTCTTACTGATTTTTGGACACATCTGCGTCTATCACTGTGAACATCAGCTGTGAGTAGTAAACTCTTTGCAGTGAGGCCACTTCAGCTGCTTTGTTTGCTGAAGGTCAAAATATCAACTCTTATGTCCTGCAGTTACTTTATCAGCGAGTCCCTGCACCCAAACGCCAGATCAACAAACCCTCTGGTGGTACTCCTTGTTCAGCAATGAACCAAAACAGCCCCTTACAAAAATAAAAACACAATAAATCAGCTGAGAACATTTATTGCGCGAGTATATTTCAGATCCTCATAAACATATGCATTGTTACACAGCATGGGCAGCTTTACAAACTACCATCCTTCCCCTCCAAGAGGAATCAAGAGTACTAACTTTACAGCGTCGATACAGTACCAAAACATACCGGATCGCATTAGAGGAGCTAAAAAAACCTACTTGCATTTGCCTAAAACCTCTATATGTAACAATACCAGTACTGTCCACATGGGGGCAGCGTATCACAAGAAAGTTCACATGTCCACCCCCTGGCGTAAGACGCGATGAAGAGCGCCTCTGGTGGGCCAAAGTGGGATTACAGGACGAGCCGGGTCGTCCCCACTCGTCCGCGTGCTACTGTCCACGGTTTTTACGTCAAAACAGCGGATTTATACGCCCCCCTAGTGGTCAGATGTGGTAATGCTACATAGATTGGCTTTGAAAAAAGAAAAAGAAATCACTTTTATTTATGCATCTGGTCACTTTTTAAGAAACGGTGGAATAAAAATGGCAGCTAGGAGATGAATGATGATGCGTAGGTTTGTTATATCCTCTAGTTCAGGGGTCCCCAATCCCCGGTCCCCGGCCCGGTACCAGTCCATGGGTCATTTGGTACCGGGCCGCAGAGAAAAAATTATTACCCTTTGATTTATTATCCAAGTCTAAATTATGTTTTATTTTGAAAAACGACCGGATTCTCTCCATTACACCCGTCTACGACCTTCTCTTGACACATGACCAGACTTCCAGACCCATGTCTGGGTCACGTGGCAAAATGAGTAAAAAACAAACATCTTCAGAAAGTGTCTTTGCTTAGAGAGGATGTTACCGATGTTCTGTCGTTGGTGCGATGTTACGAGCACGCCTCTAATAAAGTTGCACGTTAATACACAGTGGATTCATGTTTACTATAATATATATAATACAACAGTTTTTATGCCGGTCGTATCGTTTTATTCTGTTGTATTTATCTGTGACACATTTTACAGACCCGACATTAAACCGGTCCATGGCGCAAAAAAGGTTGGGGACCACTGAACTAGTTTATAATCTGGAATGTTTGCTTAAAAAAAGAAAAAAAAAGTAAAAAACCCATGACAACAAAACGCCAGCAGAAACATGAGCTCACTTGAGCTTCATAATCTGCAGACAAGTTGACATTTTCACTCATTTCCCCTTTAACTTTCATTTTCAGACTTGACAAAAACTAAAATACAGTTTATCATAAAAAAAATAATAATAATAAATGACAGCCCCTCTGTATTCTAAGAAGCCTGCATAAGATACATGTTTTAAAGTGCTTACATGTTTTAAAGTGCTTCGTGTACATATATTCCTTTTATCATTTACAGATTTACACAGAAGAATTTGGCGGATTTGGTCACAAATTAGTCCTCAATAAAAAGAACTGGCTTTATTGGTCACGTTGTGGGTAAATTAAAGTATTATTGATAAGAACTGGTGTGAGCAGAACAGTCGTGAGAGCTACAGCGTCGCGTCAATGTGAATTCATGAACTTAAAACGCCTCATTTTGTCAGCGATACAGATTCAAATAAGGGCTGAACAAAAAATGTCCTTCATCACTTAACTTCTGAGATGACATTTTGAATGTTTGAAATATTAAGCTTATATCATGTTAAAACAAAATAAAAACCCAGAACTTTAAGTCAAGTTCTTAAAATGGCACATTTAGAAATAATTTACAGGGAATTACAGGATGCCAGAGTCAAAACGTGGACATTATTTTGGTCCACTGCTGCTTCTGCAGCCAGAAGTCGTGTCAGTTGTGAAACAACATTGATCCTATTTTTTTTTTTTTTACAGCTTTAAAATCACACACAGGCTCCACAAATCCCTTCAGACAGTCTGGAATCACATTAAATACGCCTGAAGAATAGTTTAGGTCGTACGGCCCAGAGCGGGCAGAGGTTCATTTCTTGTTTTACTCTCAGGCGCCACCTACTGGTGTGTCATGGAAAGACTCCCTCCATGCAGCTACACAACTTGCAAGGCCTTTTAATGAAGCATAAAAACGCACGTGGAGGGGGAATAAGCCCAAAACCAGCAGTCAGTACCTGTCATGATATGTGGTGATATTGTTTTTTTTTTTTTTTTTTACTTCTTGTTGCTGGTGTTTTGTGCTTCCCACTCACAGGAAGGGTCACTGTCACACAGGAGAGGTCTTCTTTTCTGTGAGGAGGCTGATGTCATTGCTCAGATCAACGCCTCCACCGTCCTCGTTTTAAAATATTCTCCACCTGACGCCGCCGTTCAAGCAACATCTGAGGATCGCCGAAAAGTCCCGTCTGTCGCCTGTCCCGGGCGCTCAGTTGGCCATCCCCTGAGGCGCCTCGGGTATGAGGGAGGAGAAGAACGTTTTGAAGAAGACCCACGCCGTCCACATGAAGGACACCCTGTATGGAGGCACTAAAACCGCCGTCGTCGACTCTGGTTCCTCCGATGCTTCTGCAGGCTCCTCCATCTGTCCGTCATCCGGCACGTCATCCTGGAGGAAACAAACATGCACAGCTTAGAGAGCAGACCCACCTGTCGTTGATTTGCTGCCTGGACGTCAACAGAGATGTTCAGGTGTGGCAGTCACAGAGCAGATTTAAACACAAACAGACCAACAAAGGGAGGCTTCTCACCTGGTTTGGCTGTGGATTCCTGTCCTCATTCTGCTGGTTGTGTTGGACCTCAGGGGCCTGCAGCTGGTCGGGTTCTTGAACTTGCGCTCGCCTCCTGAAGGGAAACCAGCCGGCGGTGTGACTGCGGGAGGGGAAGTGACGTTTGTCAGTAGGGATGCACGATAACTGCTTTTTAAAACCGATAACTGATAACACACACATATATACCTAAGATCATTACAACAATACTATGAACAAAACCAAAAATAGTTTTGACTCTTTAAATTAACAGATATTTATTTTTTCCAATGAAAAACTATTGGTAAGCCTCTCAAACATTTTCATAAAGCTATCAAACAAACCTATTTGATATCTCACATCAACTTAAATAAGGTTCATTACTGACTGATATAAAAAATAAAGGCTCCTTGAACTGATGAAAATACACGCATAAAAATTACAAACTGGAAAAGTTAATTCCTCAATGACAATAAAAAATAATGCACAGGTCATAATGTACTGACACAAGTTAGACTTGTCTGTGTAAATAAACTGAAAAAGTGCACTCCAAAGGATTTTGGCTTGTGGTTCCATTCAAATGAATGGCTTTAATTAAAGTAAATGAGGTTCAGTAGTTTTGGTGTTTTTTTTTAATCTCATGGAAGCTTTAGATGAGAGAGATGATGGAGAGGAGAGGAGAGGAGCACGGGGGTTGACTTGCTGCTGGTTTGCTCACATTAGCGCGATTTCAAAACTCCATGGAAGCGATGGTTATGTTTCAGGTGGCTGATCGGGTTTGATGTATTAAAGCTTGTGCTATTTTTCCCTCCTTCGCTTGGAGCATTTGTCACAAATAACCAGCGAACTATCTTCCTCTGGAACTTTAACAAAGTTCCATACAATCCCCGCCATGTTTTTTTTGTTTTTTTTAATCAGCACACTGTGCCGCAATGCCGCATTCAAGGTGTAATGTAAATTCCCACGTTCTCTCGTTTGCTAGTCGTTCTTTGGGCCTTATCTATTATTTCTATTTTTTATGTGTAACATGTGGGAAAATACTGCAAATATCAATTCAAGTCCGTAACTACCAAAATTATAACAAGTTGTTTTCTGGCATGAGGGGGTATTCTTGATTTTCCTTTCTGATTATGCTGACATCACTTGAACATAACATCCACTGGTGGTTATTCAAGGCTCAGAGGGAGCGAGGCACTGCCGTGTTGATAAAAAAATTAAATAAATAAATAAATTATATATATGTTATCGGGGCTATTTGTCATGATATCGGATTTATCGGGATGACGTCATAATTTCCTGTTATCGGCCCGATAGTTATTGGGTCGATAGTTATCGTGCACCCCTATTAGGATTAAAAAGTTCAGTTCAAACACAGTCTGTGGAAGCCTTTCAAATTATTTAAATGAGTATTATATATGCATCATTGTTTTAGTCAATCACATGACCAGAAAAGTCACCCTCTGTTTGGTACCTTTAGATGAAAATGATTGACAGTAATGACTTCGTGAAAGTTAATGATGAAAAAAAAGAAGAAGCTCTAAGCCGTTTGACATATAAACTGATAATAACTATTATTAAAAACTAATAATGATTAAATAATAATAACTTTTGCCATTTGTCTCAAACACTTGCTGCTTAGTTTTAACTTGTTAAAATGCTGGGTTTACTCTCCTGTGACCTTCAGCTATTTGAGCAAACATTGCTCCTGATCTCGGCCTCGTGGAACATTTCAAGGACACGTGTCCTGATGGCTGAGCTACACAAACACAGGCATCAGATCTGTCCGCACGTGGAAACGCTCTACCTCGCTCCCCTTCATGTTGATTTAATGATAAAAAAAAAAAAAACACGGCAGAGGCTCAAGGCTGCGATGTGTGGAGTGCCACCCACAGACCAACAGGAAGTGCTGTGCTGGAGTGCAAACTGTAGACTGTGATGACTTTAAGTTCTCTATTGAAGGGAACCATTTATATGAAAACACCATGTGACCAGCTGACGGATCAGTGACAATCTCTTGAAAGCAACAGAACAAGTTTTGCTACTGTGTACAGTCTGTTTACCACCTGACGCCCAAAGGTGCTTTAAATCCTGACAGCAAAGGAAATACCAGTTTCTGTCAGCAGGTGGCATAGTTCTACCATTTAGAGGGACTTGATCTGAACTTCAACAATGAAACAATTACTGTCACCATGCTAAAACCGTTTGTATTATACCATAAAATGTTTACCAAAGAAATGCTTTCAGACATGTTTAAAGTTCTGTGAAGATTTTACAACTTTTATCCTGACTTCTTTCAAGAGTGAGCAACGCATCGCCAAGCGACATCTTAACAATGGGACGATGACTCAGCCTGGGACCGATATTTCTCATGCTCAACGGGGAATCTTTCCTCATCTGTTTGACAAACGCCTCTGATGAGAGACAGCGAAGAAGAGATGAAGCTCAGAGGAAGATGAGCTGGGACGTACAACCCAGAACGTTAAAGGCAAGAAAACGGTGTTGAGAAGTCAGCATGCTGGTGTGGAAGGAAAAATAGGAAACAGGAATGGATCACAACACCACATCCTGAACTCTCTGAGGCCTCGGCCCAACGGCCCATGAACAACTCCAGCTTTCTCTCCCTGCAGTTACCAGATCAGCTCTGCAGCTTTGAGTCTCGTCATAAACCATTTTCCTCCATCTCTAACAGATGTTCAGAGGGATGAGGTCCAGACTGTTTCCAGGCCGTGCTGTTGGCTTCGTACGTCTGTTGGAGGGAAAGGTTTCCCGCCTGCTGCCCTTCGGCAGGATGAATAATCACCCTGGAAACGGATGTCAACACAGATTAGTGATTCATCACTTTCATCCAGTCGTCCACAGTCAATCATTGCTTTTCTTGAACCAACTGGAACCTTTTCTGTTCCTGTTTAGTGGTTTTTCTTTGGCTTCCATGTGTGTAAATCTCCTTTCCTGCAGGTGGTTTCTTTAACGATGACTCTAGTTTCCACCCATTTGTTTTTTTTTTGGTGCATTTCCTGTTTTCTGTCTTCAAACTTCAAAGTCTTCCTTGGTCTACCAGGTCGACTGCTTTCCTTTTACCAACTTCCCCTTTTGTTTGTGCTCGGTACAGATTTCAGACACAGCTGACTGGGAACAAACAGCATCTTTTGCGAGATCCTGCGGTGATTTGGCTTCTTGAAGGACTTTTATAACCCTCTGCTTTGTTTCAACTGACACGTCTCATGTTGGAGCCACGATTCACGTCAGTCAGCTTGGAGCAACAGCTCACTGAGGTGTGGAGCGCTCTGACGAGCAGATTACATCTGATGCAGATGTTTGTTCTAGAACCACAAATTACAGACTGATGAGATTTTCCTCAGAGTATTATTTTCCCCTCATATTGATCTAAATAAAACAGTTGTAATTGACTAATTTTCTAATGTTTCTTAAAGCCAGAAGGTTGAAAATTAGGGATACACTAATCTCGCGATACGATACACGATACTCGACTCACAATACGATATATATCAATATTCATCTTACAATACATTTACATAAGAGGTCTTCGGAACAACCCACAACCCGAAAACCCGAGGTTCCGACCTGACCCGAATCGGGTCTCAAGTCCATTCAAAATACGTGACTCCGGGTTCGGGTAAGAATCGGTACAGTTAGTCTCGGGTCCGGTCAGTGCTCTCTGACAGGCTGGGTCCGTGTTTACTCGAGAGAGTTAAAGATATTGGTGGTGGCAGCCAATGTCAGGACTCGGGGCAGTTAAATGAATATTAATTAACGTGGCATGCAACAATCATGCTGCCATAGCGTGTTATTAGCCATTTGTCCGGCAGCTGTAAAGCACAACGGATCACCAACATGACAACGCTGGATGAGAGAACATGTTCACAACACGTCCTGACCGGTGTAGGGTTAGGGTTAGGGTATTAGTGTTAGCAGTTGCTACCAATAGCATCTGTATCCACAAAGATAATAACGACGTGGATTTATTGTTGTTTACATCACGTAGCCTATGTAGCAACTGAACCGGGTAGAAGAAGACAACTTTAGGTAAGAAAATCAAGTTTTATTCAACGCTAGACAACTAATAACATGAGCAACTATGGGCTGGATTGTCTCGGTTCTATTCGGGTAACTCAGTTCGGTTCGTGGTCGGAAACTAAAAACTCGGGTCCAGTCGGTTCCGGGTCCAAATACTGTGGGTCCATTCGGGTCCGGACCCCCGGACTTATGATAATAGCTCAGGTCGGGGCGGTTTCGGGTCGAATTTTCACTGGTCCGTTCGGGTTCGGGTCCATGAAAGTGGACCCGTGAAGACCTTGAATTTACATCATTTTCCAAAAGATTTTAAAGGACAAAGTGATTTTGGTGACATCTTGTGAGTGTTCCAATGACTTTTTTGAATTAATTGAACTGAAAGCATCAATTAAACATGATATGGCTGACAGGCAGCTTGCAAATGCTGGACAAAATGAATAAAAGATTTATTGAGGAAAATTGTTTCATTTATTTAAACAGTGCAAATTGTTACTTGCAAGCTTTTAAAGGTGGGACACGGGGGTTTTGGAAGAAGCTTAGAATATCATACCCGCGGCTGAAAAATTCGAAATAAAATATCGATATATATCGCAGAAGAATCGATAAAATTGCATCAGCTCTATTGGAAATTAGTTTTATGGCATGTCTGATTATAATATTTTTTTTTTCTGGATAGGTAAACAACTGAATGAACATCCTTTTTTTTTTTTTTTGCAGGGGCTGCACGACACAGATAAACTAAAGCCACAGGCTGAACTTACAGGTACATGAGGAGGAGGGTGCTCATCACCAGCAGGAAGCGGCTCAGGTTGGAGTTGAAGTACACGATCATGAGCAGCACGCCAAATCTTGCCGCAGAGTACAAACAGTCCAGCCAGTCACGATCCACGTCCTCCTCGTCCTCCATCACGGGCCCGCCCTGCGCGTTCATCCTCATGTTCTGGTTCGCGTCCGCGGCGTTGATGAAAGCGCCGTCCTGCGCTGGGTTCTGATTCGCTGGCAGGTTGTCAATGGGGTTCTGATTGGCCATGGGCGCTGGGACGGGCACTTGGTGGGCGGGAACAGGGGGGTACTGGCCAGCGGTCGCCATTGGGTGTCGAGGGAACGGAGCCTGCTGCTGCCAGAGCTGCCTGGCTGTTGACGGAAACAGAGTTAGAGGCTCGTGAGATGGGTTTAGGAGGGAGAGTTAGATCTTAAGCGTATGAGTGAAAACTCACTACTGCATGTAATATTGTCTGGCGTAGACGTGCTGGAGCCACAGCAGCTGCTGCGCGCTGTACAGGGAGTAGGTGGGAAAGGCTGGCTGGGTCATCTGTGACGCTGCAGCCCTGCAAGGACACATCAGACAATCTCATGAACACTAACGCTTGTCCAGTAAAAGTCAGAGACTGTGTATGAGAGAACAACAAAATATGATGTGTATACAACCTTCTAGTCATCATTTAAAATGTCTGAGCACCCTTAAAGTGTTTCTGAAGCTGTTGCTCAGACAAACTGCTGCTAAACTTCCATCGGTAGGGATGCACGATAACTGTTTTTTTAAAACCGATACCGATAACTTTCAGCTCCTAAAGGTCGATACCGATAACTGATAACACACACATATACCTAAGATCATTACATCAATACTATGAACAAAACCAAAAACAGTTTTGGCTCTTTAAATGAACAGATAATTATCATTTCCATTGAAAAACTGTTGGCAAGCCTCTCAAACATTTTCATAAAGCTATCAAACAAACCTATTTGATATCTCACATCAACTTAAATAAGGTTAATTACTGACCGATATAAAAAATAAAGGCCCCTCGAAATGATGGAAATACATGCAACAGAATTACTAACTGAAAAGGATTTTGATTTAAAGGATTTTGACTTGTGGTTCCATTTAAATTAATACCTTTAATTAAAGTAAATGAGGTTCAGTCATTTTTTTCGTTTTTTTTATCTCATGGAAGCTTTAGATGAGAGAGATGAGGGAGAGGAGAGGGGCGAGGAGACTGCTGCTGGCTTGCACACGTTAGCATTAGCTCGCGTTAGCATTAGATCGCGTTAGCGCGATTTCAAAACTCCATGGAAGCGATTGTTATGTTTTAGGTGGCTGATCACGTTTGACGTATTAACGCTTGTGCTTCCCTCCTCGTAGAATTCGCTTGGAGGATTCGTCACAAATAACCACCAAACTATCTTCTTCTGAAACTTTAAAGAAGTTCCACGCCGCCATGTTTGTTGTGATCAGCGCTGTGCTGCAGGCTGCATTCAAGGTGTAACGTAAATTCTGACGTTCCCTCATTTGCTAGTCGTTCTTTCAGCCTTTTCTGTTTTTTTTCTTTTTTATGTGTAACATGAGGGGAAATACTGCAAATATCAATTCAAGTTAACAACTACTAAAATTATGACCGACTTAATAAGTTGTTTTCTGTCATGAGGGGGGTATTATTGATTTTCCTTACTGAGAAATCGTTTTTCTGATTATGCCGACATTACTTGAACATAACATTCACTGCCAGTCATTTAAGGCTCAGAGGGAGCGAGGCACTGCCGTGTTGACAAAAATATATATGTTATCAGGGCTATTTGTCGTGATATCTGACTTATCGGAATGACGTCATAATTTCCTGTTATCGGCCCGATAGTTATCGTGCATTCCTATCCATCAGCTTCATTTAAAAACTTCCTTTCAGTGAATCTAACTGCTAAATGCACACCCTCGCTAATGTGAAGAAAAACTGTAGAAGTGCACATGATGGTTAAATCATTCAGTCTTTTAAAGTCACTCAGTTCTGTCTGGGACAGGAATTCCCCCAAAGGGTGAAGTTTAAAAAAAAAAAAAAAAAAAAAAAAAAAGCTATAATCAGTCACTAAAACATCTTTAGAAGTTGCATGTTTCTTCCTCGTCCAGCTTCATGCTGCTGACCCTGACCCGCATCCTGACTAAAATCTCCTTCCACTCATACTCAGGTTCTTCCCTGCAGCCTACCCTGCAGCAGCGGGCCACGGTGGGGTTCCTGCTGGATGTGTCGGGGTCTGTGGGTGGGCCGGCGAGGACGTCTGCCTCCTCTGCCTCAGCTCTGGTGTGTTGGGAGTCTGGACCGGTGAGGAAGAGCCCGGCGTGGGGCTCAGTCTGGGCGGCTGCAGCTGCTCTGCCTCTTTGGTCTGCGGAAGCAAGCAGAGTTAAAACGGTGGGACAAATGTAGAGATTTACATTTTATCACATCTGAATGTGCGACCTTTGAGGTTTTGCAGTATCGGGTCTGAGCAGAGCAGGTTGTGAGACTAGTGCAGTTTATCTTTAGATGAATGTACATGAAAGCGCTGCCGAGCTGTTAAGGTTGACAGCTGAGGTGGAACGGTTCCACTTCAGAGGGCTGGGAGGACGTGAAGCAGTGCACCTGCTGCCCAACTCTTCAAGACCAGATCTTTAAAACCGCTTAACGATTATAAAGCAGAACGCTCACACAGAAAAACCTACCGCTAAAACTGCCCAAAACAACTCAAACCTCTACTGTCAACACAATCAATCGATAATGTTTACATCAATTCTCCATATACAGGTAAAAGGTGTTCATCCAGTCTTCTTGTTAGTAGTTTCTGCTTCTTACATATTATCTTTTAAGTTTGTTCGCTGGCACAATACAATCCACTACACAACACCCCTCACACATCACACCCTCACTGTCCTGTCCGTTTAACTGTCTTGTCTTTAAATGTTTCACTGCTGGAGTTTTTCTAGTCCTCTCTAATGAAATCAGGATTTAGGATGTTAATAAAGACATTAGAATTTACAGCCAGAGAGGACTGGTGAAGGACACATTCACCCTTCACATTTCAACAAAGAAAAAAAGTCTGCAGACACAAAAAAAAAAGAGGAAAACAACAACAACAAAAAAAAAAATCAACTGAAACTAGATCAGGAAGAAGTAGGGATTCATAAAAAGTGACTATTCAGCTGCTGCATGAGGAAGCTGAATATGCAAAACAAATGATGAGCAGTGGAGGTGTATTCTTCCGACAAAGTGAAGCCATCGGGACAAAGAGCACCGACATAAACGAGTGTGTTTATGTAACCTGGTGCGTAGCATTAAATCTCACTTTGGCTGCTTTAAGATGAACCATTTGTAGAGAAAAGCCAGTGGAAATGACTCATGCAAACAGCAGCATGTGGACTGGACATTTAACACAAACTTCAACCAGCAGGATTGACTTTAAATCACCTGTGGCATGCTGCTATATTGCCACATTCACATGCTTTTACTGTGAAGGAAACTGTTTTCAGGAGATGACTGCTTAGGTTGTCAGGAAGCTTCACCCCCTCTCACCTTAGGTCTGGCTCCCAGCAGATGCCTCATGGTGCACACCAGGTGCAGCGTTGGGATGGAGTCGGTCTGTGAAGGATCAAACACACCGAGGTGAGCCTGTGGAGCAACAACCGTGTTTTCTACATGAACGAGCAAAGCTGAAAATGACAGAAACGTCACAATAAAACCCCACAAACGTCTGTCATCAAACCACATGATGACCGACTTCAGGTTAAACTTTCACATGACAGTAGTGTTATCTAATAAGTAGGGCTGGGCAAGTTAACACATTATTATCGCATTAACGCATTAATTTATTAACGCCGACATTTATTTCATCGCGCGTTAATGCATGTTGCTCACATGCTTTTGTTTTGAAAAGTCTGTTACTGGCTGCTGCGGAACCGGAAGACAACATGCGAAAAAGCTAAACATGGAGAACAGTAAAAATCTGTGAACTTTACAGTTCGGGTAGCAATATTAACAATTCTGTCTAAAAAGAAAAAAAAATTCTGGACTGCAACAAAACTTTTGCGTCATTCCTCCATGTTCCATCAGATCTGCTCCATGTGTTCACTGTCCTGCTGTTCTCTAGCTGGTTACTTCAGTGCAGCTCCATCTAGTGGCACAGATGTGTAATGACAACAGAAAGTCCGGTCCTTGATTATAAAGCAAATAAGGTCTGTGGCACGTTTTTTAATTTTGTATTTTTGATCCAAGTCTAAATATGAAATATAAAAAAACAGGCTTTTTTTTTTTTTTTTGTGTGTGTGTGTTAGATTAAAAAATGAAAAACGTAATAAAATGTCACTTTTTTTTTTTTTTGATTGACAACTGAAAATGGAAAGAATGAATGATACACGGATTGATAAAGTTACTGAACTTTAACGTGGACATTTTCATTTTAAAGTTCTCCCAGACGGAGGATTCAACAGAAACAAGGTTATTTGTAACAACTGACAAGTTGAACTCCCCGTTAAAAGTTTTCTGCTGTTACCTCAGAAATTACCTGTTTTAATATTCTGATTGTGCTGAGCCACAATCATTTTGTTGGATTTTGTTTGTAGACTTTTTAAAAAATTTTTTATAAAAACAGGATGACATTAATGCCCTGGCAGTGGCAATAAGCTTTATTTTATTTTACATTCTTTAAGATGAGATTTACACAAAATATGTGTTACTGACAAGTGCTGATGTTAAAAGTGTTTGAACAACAAATGTTATGACACTTGAGTTCATATGGCAGCAGAACATTTAAATAAAAGTGACTTTTACACTACTTTTGAATTCATTATTTGATTTTGCGTATACAATGCGATTAATCGTGATTAATCAGGGAAATCATGCGATTAATCGCGATTAAAAATTTTAATTGTTGCCCAGCCCTAGTAATAAGCATAAAAATCATGGATTTGGGTGCCTGATATTCATATAACTTGCATCTTTTGATAGCAAAGTTTTGTCTCAGACATGATTTTGTGCATCTTGGAAGAACATTTTCATGTCATGACCCTCAAAGACATTTGCTAAAAACAGGCAAAACTAAATAAACAGGATTGTATAATTAAATGTGAGTCAGCTCCAGAATTGACGAAACAATCATTAAAGCTAATTCATGTGCTAAAATAATGCACTGCTCTGGATGAAAATCTGTTTTATCTTCTGCTGTCACTTCCTTTTTTTTTTTTTAAATCTTGGTAAGAGGTTTGAGAGTTGCGAGGAAACGCCACGTCATTTCTTTGCATAACAGATGACAAGTTAAAAACGCAGATTTGTTGATTAACCTTTAAGCTACATTTTTTCAACAGAATTAACGCTCGTCTGACTGCCGGCTGTTAAACGTGAGTAAAGCTGTGCTGGTTGGAAGGCTGTCCTGTATTTGTCTGGTTAACTGCTGAGCCTTAGAGGCTTCTTTTTTCTCTTTCTTTGTAAACTCTGTTTAAGAGCTGGAGTTGCTTTACAGCTGCTTCTGTCATCTGCTGCAACATGAGCCTCTACTGGGATTCACAGACAAAAACCATGAGGCAAACACATGAAACATCACCCCATCCTGGTTTCAGGAAGTATGAAAACCCTTTAACAAGCCATGGAAATCCTTTTGAGCCAAATGTGCCATCAGATCAATGTCAGCGAAGGAAGAGCTTACGTAGAATCGACCTCTTTACTCAGCCTGTCTTTCTCCAGCATGACATAAGATTTGTTTGCCACGTTCGCTGATTTTAAGTTTTGCTTCAAGTACAAGTACATGCTTCATGTACCTGTCTGAAGAGATCCTTGATGTGCAGATGATCCGGCAGCAGTTTTCCAGCGAAGATCAGCCTCTGGTCAGTCACGGCCTGAAGAAGACAAAACAAGCTGGTTTCAGTTAATCCAAACCTCTGGGATGAAACCATTGCATTTTACACTCTACCTCCTTTAGTAGCTTTAAGCGAGTGAAGCTTTTTTTAACGATGCCAGCGATCCTCTCCCTGAGGCCCTGACACACTAATCATTAAAAAACCATTGGCAAGAGCTTATTTTATATGCATGGTTTCTAACCAATACAGCACACAATCATGAGTATAAACTGATGCGTGACTAGCTCTCAGTGTCTGGGGGGTCATATATGTGGTACAAACAAATTTGATTACACCAAACCATGATTCAACCACAGAGTATTCTTTTTTAAAAATATCAGTTAAAAAAAAAAAATCCCAGTTTTATTTTCTGCTGTCTCTCCTTTCTTTAGTATTTGAGTCCAGCTTCACTCTGGTTGGCCGCTTTTATTTGAATGCTGGGGAGAGGTTTGTTGTTCTTGTTATTCATGAAAGCCGAGTTGCATATTTATTAGGTCTTAAGTCAAAAGATACTTCAAATCTGCTGCAACAGATTCTTCCTGCCCTCAGCTGTAAATATTGACCATTACTGCATGATATCATCTCCCATTTGGGGATTGATAAAGTATTATGCATTTGTGTTCTATTTTTAATAGTAAACGTGCTGCTGACGAGCCACGTGCACCTCCACCGACTGAGCCTCGTCCCAAAACAGATGGCTGATTTCCCTGATCAGCAATCATTTACTTTACTGTGAAACCTGAACCAAGACATTTATCGGTTTCATTGTAGATTACATCTAACCCCCACACCCCCCTCCCCAGTGGAGCACAGGCTGTCAAGACTGTCTAAACCTCAGAAGGTCTGATCACCTGCCAACCAGACCAAGACCAATCTGAACTTATACTATGACAATAGTATGAGCAGCTGCTATAAAACCAAAATAAGTCGTGACTGTAACAACTTTAGACTAAAAGTTAATCTTTAAAATGTCCTGTAGTTGCCTGCTGCTACATTTATTGTATTTTCAAGCAGTGTAGCGTGAACTGTGGCGTTATTCTCCAGTTATTACA
>JAGFBZ010001657.1:0-172023 GCA_018398805.1 Hirundichthys speculiger | reverse complement strand
AGAAGTTTTCCTTTTTCGCATTTTTTGCTCCAATGAGACTGAGCAAGCTCACTGGCCGCTCACCAGAAGTCCACCCGTCTCTCCTGCCCCGTACATGTCTGATAAAGGACATGTGCATTAGCGCTGCAATGTCAAGCATATTAAAAATACTGCAACTGGCCATCGCCGGTTCCAGCGCACAGTGTACTCTCGCACCATCTGGTCCATAACATCCACACCACATTTCATCTCATTGTAATCAGTGACAGTGTTTGGCTTCTTTTTTCGGGTATCCCCAGTCTCAACCACACCATGCATGCTGCTAAGAATGCAGATGGTCTTCCTGCGTTTGGGCGCATAAACAGTCAGTGAGGCACCAGAGGTTGAAAACACCTGGTACTGTATTCATTGCGGTCCAAAGTTTGTTTGGCTGATGGTGGAAGCTCCGTCGAATCTTATTCACTGTGCCAAGGAGGGTGGTCTTCCGGCTAGCAGTCGCTGCGCAAGTGATAACGTGTGAAAAAGTTATCTGTGGTAACAGTTTTCCTTTGTCCATGAATGGTTCCATGAGCTTCATCACCACATGTTCAGAGAGTCTCTCTCCGATGTGACGATTGGGGTCCTTGCCAAGGTATGGAATAATATTGCAGACATACTTAGACTTCAAGTCACATGCCCCCAGAACTTGATGCCAAAACTTGTCGGGTTTGTAGCAATGTACTGCAGGAACAGCAGCGAGTCTTTGTTGGGAAAAGTTGCTCATCAATGTAATGCACCTGCCTGGATGTAGGATGAGATGCAGTTGCAAACGAAAGACCCCCAAACATCGGAGACTGCAGCAAATCTGTCAGTCCCAACTCACTCACTGCGCGTGTCATTTTCAAAGCGTAGGTTGTCGCATTATGTCTTGGAAGCGGTACGGGCCATAATTTCACTGATCAGTGGGTGTCCAAGTTTTGCCGACCAAGCGTCACGCAGCAATGGAAGTTTTATCACCCCCCGCAAGAGAAGAATTGCAATAAATGCCATGAGTTCAGGAAGGGCCATGAACCAACTGTCATGCTGTGTCTGCATCCATGCTGAACAGTCCACTCCTGAACAGTTCGAAGCATGCAAGAGTGATAAAGCAGAGGAATCTCTGTAAGCGACTGGTCACGTTCTTCTGACCACACTGTTGCTCTCTCCATCTCCAGTGTATGATTCCATTACTGCGTGATGGAAAGGCTCCCGACCTGTTCTTCATGCCACACTGTGCCATCTTTGCCTTCTCTGTTGGTCCGGTGTGGTGTCTCCAGTCGACCTTTCTTTTCTGGGGCTGAGAAGGTCTCCTCATCTGTAGGGTAAATGTTTTTTGGAGATGTGGCCATGAGATATCCAATGATGAGAGCAATGAAAACTCAAACAAGGTTACAAATTAGGCAAGCTATAATTTGAATTATAATTCCAAAACATCTCAACTCTGCTCCTCTGTATTGGATAATTCCATTGTAACTGACAACAAACAGTGCACATTAGAGGTATTTCTAAAAGAGTAGCAAGATTGTTTGAGTTGAAAACTCTACTAATGAAAAACCCTTAGATACTACATTGTAAAATAAGTAATGAAAATACGATGTTTGGGGACTCTTACCAGAAGAGTTTCAGAGTCTGAACTCAGCTGAAGGTTATGTCTTCTCCATCTGAATCACAAGGGTGACTTGGCTCAGGATCATGTCCAAAGCTTGCTGGGTGTTGAGTGGTTTCGCATCTTCGCTTCTTGGCTGACGCAGAGCATGAAATACTTTATGTGCCGTGAGTGAGCTATATCCACCTTGGTTCCCTAGTTTAGTAGTCATCGTTCACACTTCCGCCCACCTGCTTTACATTGAACTTTTACATTGTATGTCTTCTAAGTCAGGTCGTTAGGTTACCAGCTATGTGTATGTGCACACTTGTGATATGTGCATCAACAGTTATGAAAGCAGATATTGATTGAAAAAAAAAGCAGCCATGCAATCAGCAGTCTGAGAACTTGTGACAGAGTCCTATATGTGATAGCTGAAACAAAACAGTGGATCTTGAGTGCTCAGATCTCCCAATTCATACCCTCCCCTAAGGAGTAAGCTTGACACCCTCGTCTGGCAGGTAATGGCTGCATTGAATGGGGCCATTGACATGTTAATTTCAAGCCATGCAGCCTTTTGACTGTCCTCTGGGCATGGTAGCAGGAGTAGAAAACTCTGGGTTTTCTAGTGTTAATCCCAAACATAACCTGGGAGCTGGTTCAACAAAAGAAGAGCTACTTTTGGAAACTCCAGGAACTGCAGGCCTGCGGTCTGAGAGCAAAGTGCTCCAGTGCGATGATATGAAACAATTAGTTTTTTAAGGTAAGAAAGAGCCAGCCCCCCGCGGGCTTCATAAGTAAGAAGAAGAATTTTAACAGGAAGCCGCTGAAGGGCAGCTAAAACTGGAGAAATGTGACATCTCCTGCTAATCCTCCTCAGAACTCTCACTGCAGCATTCTGGGTAATTCTGGGTCGGTTGGAGGCACTTCAGAGTTACTTAAGGACATCTTCCTAACAAAGAGTTGCAGTTGTCCAGTCCTGAAGCAACGAATGCTCGGATTAGTTTTCAGCGTCTCTGAGATAACAATTGTTATTATTTTTCAGTGTTAAAAAAGTTGGAAGAAGGCAGTTTGAGAAACTTTAAATGTTTTAAAATGTTTGTTTTATAAAGGACAAATCCTGGTCAAAATAACTCAGATTCTTCACAGTAGTGCTAGATGCAAACGTAGGGCCATCCAGAGTTATGAAATGACTAGACGGTCTACTTCTGACATTCTCGGACCCAGAGGCAACAATGTCACTCTTATCTCAGTTTAATGAACATTTATTCACGTCTTTGTGTCATGAAGACACGTTGGCAGTCCAGTTAGTTGGTGTCTTTAATCCAACATGTTCAAACCTCTGTGATGGAATACTGTGATCAACGGTATCGACGGCAGCAGTGAGATCTAACAGGACAAAACCGGACCCTTAACGTGATCCTGACTAGGCGTATGAAAAAAAATCGATTTGGCAATATATCGCGATTTTCGGCCGCCCAATATAATATCGATTTTTCAGTTCCTGATATCAATTTTTTAAGGAAAATTCATGTATTAGACGCATTGTGAAATTCAGGAGAAATAGGAGAAATAGTTTTTTTTTTTCATATTTTTGTGCATTGTCAGTAATGTAATAGTTACTTAAATGTGCAAAACCCTAATAATAAACAATAAATAGGTTGTTTTGAAGCAAAAGGTTTTGACTCAATTTGTCCTCTGAATGATCAATATCATCTGATGAACATATACAGCAACTTGATTTTTCATCTCTACTTTTAATTTTGATATTAACTGGGTAGAATATTGCAATATATCGTGATATCGTGATAATATCGTACCGTGACCCAAGTATCGTGATACATATCGTATTGCGAGGTCCTTGCCAATACTCACCCCTAACCCTGACTGAAAAAAAAAAAAAAAAATCATAATGTCTGTCATTTAGTTGAGTTGGAATAGTTTTGTCAAGACTATTAGAAATAAAAGTGAGATTGGTGAGGGTCTACGCTGGCTATGGATCAAGAACAAGTTTTTAGCAGAAGCTGATGCACATACTAGACTTTGGTAAAGACAGACCTACAAAAAAAGTAATAATTAGAGAAAAAATCTCCTTGAACAGTCTGGTTGGTGGGTTAAGAGACAAGTTGATGGTTTCGATGAAACGAGTGCTGCTGCAGCTCAGAAAGCTCAACAGGACAGAAACAGTTCAGACATAAATGAGCTTTAACAGTCTCCTCCAAAACTGCTTCATTCGATGGCTTGGTCAGCCTGACAGGAGAAACTGTCTGCAGACTTGCAGTTCCCTCCTCTGTCCATCCCAGGTGTTTACCTCCACCTGTGTGTGTAGATGTGTTCGGGGTGTCGGCTGGTGTGGTGACCTGTGATCTAGTCCTCTGACCATCTCACTCAGTGGCTACCTACATGTTCATGTTCATTTCATTCAGTCATTTGTGTCTCTCCTCTCTCTGTCCTCCATCTTCTCTCTGTTCTCCATCCTCTCTGTCCTCCATCCTCTCTCTGTCCTCCATCCTCTCTGTTCTCCATCCTCTCTCTGTCCTCCACCCTCTCTCTGTTCTCCATCCTCTCTCCTCCTCTCTCGTCCTCCACCCTCTCTCTGTTCTCCATTCTCTCTCTGTCCTCCATCCTCTCTCTGTCCTCCATCCTCTCTCTGTCCTCCATCCTCTCTCTGTTCTGTCTCTCCTCTCTTTTTCTTTCTTTATCCAGCTGGTCTTCAGCAGGAAGGTCCCCCCATATGATCCAGGTTCTGATCAAGGTTTCTTCCTCTTAAAGTGGAGTTTTTTCTTGCCACTGTTTGGCTTAAAGTTTTTTTCCTCCTCTGTGGGAGTTTTTTTTACCTGCCATTATCCTTGATTTGGATTCAATATTATCATTTTAGTAGGGCTGGGCAAAGATTCAATTTTTATCGCATTTCCCTGATTATCACATAATCGCATTGTATACCAATATCAAATAATGATTCAAAAGTAGTGTGAAATGCACTTTTATTTAAAGGTGGGGTAGGTGTTCTTTTTTTAAAGCACTTTTTACAATATTGCCTGAAAACCTTTTCACATTCCCATTGCACCCACTGAAATAAAATGTTTCCAAAAAAGAACGAAACGTTTTGGTCCGGTCTAGAGGGTATAATCAGAGAAAAACTCTGACCAATCAATGTACTGATCATCATTTCTTTCATTGGCTGCCTAATACGTCCATCAATATCAATGCACTCCCCCCACCCCTCCCTCCCCCCTGCGGTTCTGTAGCGTGAATCGTGTTGAAGGCGTGGTTTCGAGGGTGAGCTGAAGACTGAAGAGGAGGAGGCGGAGCCTTTGGGAGGAGGGAGGGAGTGTATATTTTCAAAATCTCACTTGAGCTGGATTGCTGGAACCATTTTTTCAAAGATCTCCCACCCCACCTTTAAATGTTCTGCTGTCATATGAACTAAAGTGCCATAACATTTGTTGTTCAAACACTTTTAACATCAGCACTTGTCAGTAACACATATTTAGTGTAAATCTCATCTTAAAAAATGTCAATTAAAATAAAGCTTATTGCACTGCCTGTCATGATTTGCCAGTGTTTAAGGGAGGACCCAGGAGGAGGAGTACAAACAAAAGGGTTTAATTTTCCAAAAACACAAAATCCAAAATCCAAAAACACAAACTTAACTTAGTTCCAGGGAGACGACGAAGGGAGGACTGCAAACATGTAGCACAACTAATGCACCAACAAAGACAAGGGAATGACAAGACTTAGATACACAAAAAAAAAGTTTACAAACAAAATCCAACAAAATGATTGTGTCTCAGCACAATCAGAACATTAAACAGGTAATTTCTGAGGTAACAGCAAAAACTTTTAATGGGGAGTTCAACTTGTTAGTTGTTACAAATAACCTTGTTTCTGTTGAATCCTCTATTTGGGAGAACTTTAAAATGAAAATGTCCATGTTAAAGTTCTGTAAGTTATCAATCTGTGTATCATTCATTATTTCATTTTTCTAATTGTCAATCAAAAATAAAAAAAATTTAAAAGTGACATTTTATTAAACAAAAAAATGAAAAAAATACCTTTTTTTTAATATTTCAGTTTTAGACTTGGATCAAAAATAAGAAATGAAAAAACGGGCCACAGAACTGAATTTGTTTTATAATGGAGGACTGGACTTTCTGTTGTCAGTACACATCTGTGCCACTAGATGGAGCCGCACTGCAGTAACCACCTAGAGAACAGCAGGACAGTGAACACATGGAGCAGATCTGATGGAACATGGAGGAATGACGCCAAAGTTTTGTTGCAGTCCAGAATTTTTTTTTTTCAGACAGAATTGTTAATATTGCTACCTGAGTTGCTACCTGAACTTTAAAGTTCACGGATTTTTACAGTTCTCCATGTCTGTTTTAGCTTTTCCTTATTTTTGCTGTTTTCCGGTTCCGCAGCAGACAAAAAACTTTTCAAAACAAAAGCATATGAGCAACATGCGGTAACATGCGATAAAATAAATATCGGGGTTAATAAATTATTGCGATAACGGGATAATAACATGTTAACTTGCCCAGCCTTAATTTTTAGTTAATGATATTTGCTCGGGGGTCGTGATCTGGGTCTCTGTAAGAGACACTTGACATTATAATACGCTATAGAAATAAAATTGAATTGAAACGGGGGTTTGTCATTGTTTAAAATTGAATAATCAACTCAAGCTTTGTGAAGAGCTCACCTGTACCTTGAAGGCTACCTTCCCAGACTGAGCGACGTTCTTCCAATGTAGCAGAGAGCCGTAATGTGTCCATCTTTCCTGAAGTCTGCTTTAAGCTCTGCAGATCTGAATTAAAGCCCAGAGCCTCATTTCCTTCTTAGAGGGCGACGTAGTCAGGCGTTGCATTCGTTCAGGCTGGTCGCTGAGTGAAGAAAATCAATCAGAAATTATACAATGCCACCTCACTTTCCTCACTTTCATCATTTGATACTTTCCCTATGATCTGTTTAGTAAAAAGTTACTTTGTGAAATTTTTCAGATGATTGCACTGAGCAACTCTATATCACTGCAGAGCAACTCCTTTGACCTTTTATTCAACACTTATCGTTCAATTAGCAACTTTAATGGGCTTTTTTTTAAGCATTACCAAAAAAAAGCAGTCTCTAGTATTAAACTACCTCTTTTATTTTAGGACGGCTTGACCCTTGTGCGATGTTAGGGTCTTTTGGACCCATTTTCAATCTTTACTAAAATAAAAATCATACAAGTAATACTTTTTTCAACTTGAAACTCATTGTCCTTGGCTTATTTTATGTGAGGGCATGGAGGATAACTTTTTTGGGGGGAGCTCCCACTCTACACCCCCCTTCACATTTTACATCCTCTCAGGGTGTTTGGGTCCAAAGGACTCCAATGTAAAACAATAGGGCAGTAGTCTACTCTACAGCTTTAGTGTGAACCTTGGAATAGGATCATATAGATTGTTGCATACCTTTACTTGTCTTCCTTCTACCAGAGACTAGAATACCTGAACAGAGGGTGGAGTGGGGGATATATTTTTTCCCCAAAAAACTTGACCCAGGGGGCTGGGCTTTGCTACCACGCCATTATGCAACAGGAATCCTACATCCCAGCCCCTGTGTGTGCTAGAGACATGATGCATGCACCAGGGGGTCAACAGGGACAGCCTTGAGGGCACCTTACTGTCCCACAACCACCCTTGGTCAAAGGGGGCAGGGCTTCACTATCACGCCATTATGCAACAGGAATCCTACATTCCAGCTCCTGTGTGTGCTAGAGACATGATGCATGCATCAGGGGGTCAACAGGGACAGCCCTGAGTGCACCTTACTGTCCCACAACCACCCTTGATCAAAGGGGGTGGGGTTTCGCTACCACGCCACCCGCAACACAAATCCACAATCAAGCCCCTGTGTGAAATCAATTTCCATCAATAAATATCAATAGTACTGAAGGCCTGCTTTCCTTTATTTATAAGCAAGTTGACTGCAGTATTGATCATAACTGTTTTACTGTATGTGATGTATTTATAGATAATATAGAAGAGGTCAAGGTACATGGTACCTGATATGGTCTAATAATAGTATCAATAGTGGCATGGAGGTCAGACTCCACCCCCTTGGACGAATGTAGATTGGGGACTGGTCAGAAACCACCCACAAGCAACACCCTGGTGAAGACAGTGTGTCTTTGGCCCTCAAAAGGGCTAAGTTGTGGGATTCGTCGCATGCATGATGGCAAAACTCCAACCCCCAAGGTGACAGTCAGTACAGGGAAGGTCAGTGAAATCACAGCAATGCACCAGTAACCCTCCAGTGAAGACAGCCTGTCTCTAGCCCACACAGAGGCTGAGAAGTGGGATTTGTGGCGTGCGTGATGGCGAAACTCTGCCCCCAAAGGTCGAGGTCATCATAGGGAGGGTCAGTGATGTCAAGGCTACCCACCAGTAACCCACTAGTGAAAATAGCATGTCTCTAGCCCACACAGAGGCTGAGAAGTGGGATTTGTGGCGTGCGTGATGGCGAAACTCCGCCCTCAAAGGTCAAGGTCATCATAGGGAGGGTCAGTGATGTCAAGGCTACCCACCAGTAACCCACTAGTGAAAATAGCATGTCTCTAGCCCACACAGAGGCTGAGAAGTTGGATTTGTGGCGTGCGTGATGGCGAAACTCCCCCCCCCAAAGGTTGAGGTCATCATAGGGAGGGTCAGTGATGTCACAGCTTCCCACCAGTAACCCTCCAGTGAAGACAGTGTGTCTCTAGCCCACACAGAGGCTGAGAAGTGGGGCTGGTGGCGTAGAAATAAGCGTTTCAAATAGGCTCCGCCCCCTCAGGTTGGAGAAACCTAGTGCTAGGTCACTGACCTAAAGGACATCCTCAAGTTTCCTCCGGTGAAAACAGAATGTCTCTAGCCTGCACAGGGGCTGAGTTATTGTATGAAACTCCAAGGGGTCCAAAGGACGTCATCCCAGCGTTGACCTCAACCTGTCTGTATAGATGATATCCCAGCGTTGACCTCCACCTGTCTATATAGACGTCACCCCAGCGTTGACCTCCACCCGACTATATAGACGTCACCCCAGTGTTCACCTCCACCTGTCTATATAGATATCATAACAGCATTGACCTCCACCTGTCTATATAGACGTCATCCCAGCGTTGACCTCCACCTGTCTATATAGACGTCATCCCAGCGTTGACCTCCACCTGTCTATATAGACGTCATCCCCAGCGTTGACCTCCACCCGTCTATATAGACGTCATCCCAGCGTTGACCTCCACCTGTCTATATAGACGTCATCCCAGCGTTGACCTCCACCTGTCTATATAGACGTCATCCCAGCGTTGACCTCCACCTGTCTATATAGACGTCATCCCAGCGTTGACCTCCACCCTGTCATAGACGTCATCCCAGCGTTGACCTCCACCTGTCTATATAGACGTCATCCCAGCGTTGACCTCCACCTGTCTATATAGACGTCATCCCAGCGTTGACCTCCACCCGTCTATATAGACGTCATCCCAGCGTTGACCTCCACCTGTCTATATAGACGTCATCCCAGCGTTGACCTCCACCCGTCTATATAGACGTCATCCCAGCGTTGACCTCCACCTGTCTATATAGACGTCATCCCAGCGTTGACCTCCACCCGTCTATATAGACGTCATCCCAGCGTTGACCTCCACCTGTCTATATAGACGTCATCCCAGCGTTGACCTCCACCTGTCTATATAGACGTCATCCCAGCGTTGACCTCCACCTGTCTATATAGACGTCATCCCCAGCGTTGACCTCCACCTGTCTATATAGACGTCATCCCAGCGTTGACCTCCACCTGTCTATATAGACGTCATCCCAGCGTTGACCTCCACCTGTCTATAGACGTCATCCCAGCGTTGACCTCCACCTGTCTATATAGACGTCATCCCAGCGTTGACCTCCACCTGTCTATATAGACGTCATCCCAGCGTTGACCTCCACCTGTCTATATAGACGTCATCCCAGCGTTGACCTCCACCTGTCTATATAGACGTCATCCCAGCGTTGACCTCCACCCGTCTATATAGACGTCATCCCAGCGTTGACCTCCACCCGTCTCTATATAGACGTCATCCCAGCGTTGACCTCCACCTGTCTATATATAGACGTCATCCCAGCGTTGACCTCCACCTGTCTATATAGATGTCATCCCAGCGTTGACCTCCACCTGTCTATATAGACGTCATCCCAGCGTTGACCTCCACCTGTCTATATAGACGTCATCCCAGCGTTGACCTCCACCTGTCTATATAGACGTCATCCCAGCGTTGACCTCCACCTGTCTATATAGACGTCATCCCAGCGTTGACCTCCACCTGTCTATATAGACGTCATCCCAGCGTTGACCTCCACCCTGTCTATATAGACGTCATCCCCAGCGTTGACCTCCACCTGTCTATATAGACGTCATCCCAGCGTTGACCTCCACCTGTCTATATAGACGTCATCCCAGCGTTGACCTCCACCTGTCTATATAGACGTCATCCCAGCGTTGACCTCCACCTGTCTATATAGACGTCATCCCAGCGTTGACCTCCACCTGTCTATATAGACGTCATCCCAGCGTTGACCTCCACCTGTCTATATAGACGTCATCCCAGCGTTGACCTCCACCCGTCTATATAGACGTCATCCCAGCGTTGACCTCCACCCGTCTATATAGACGTCATCCCAGCGTTGACCTCCACCCTGTCTATATAGACGTCATCCCAGCGTTGACCTCCACCCTGTCTATATAGACGTCATCCCAGCGTTGACCTCCACCTGTCTATATAGACGTCATCCCAGCGTTGACCTCCACCTGTCTATATAGACGTCATCCCAGCGTTGACCTCCACCTGTCTATATAGACGTCATCCCAGCGTTGACCTCCACCTGTCTATATAGACGTCATCCCAGCGTTGACCTCCACCTGTCTATATAGACGTCATCCCAGCGTTGACCTCCACCCGTCTATATAGACGTCATCCCAGCGTTGACCTCCACCTGTCTATATAGACGTCATCCCAGCGTTTGACCTCCACCCGTCTATATAGACGTCATCCCAGCGTTGACCTCCACCTGTCTATATAGACGTCATCCCAGCGTTGACCTCCACCTGTCTATATAGACGTCATCCCAGCGTTGACCTCCACCTGTCTATATAGACGTCATCCCAGCGT
The DNA here is from genome assembly GCA_018398805.1 of Hirundichthys speculiger. Taxonomy (NCBI): domain Eukaryota; kingdom Metazoa; phylum Chordata; class Actinopteri; order Beloniformes; family Exocoetidae; genus Hirundichthys; species Hirundichthys speculiger. Next base: position 161,254 of record JAGFBZ010001657.1, on the reverse strand, counting down.
TGACCTCCACCTGTCTATAGACGTCATCCCAGCGTTGACCTCCACCTGTCTATATAGACGTCATCCCAGCGTTGACCTCCACCTGTCTATATAGACGTCATCCCAGCGTTGACCTCCACCTGTCTATATAGATGTCATCCCAGCGTTGACCTCCACCTGTCTATATAGACGTCATCCCAGCATTGACCTCCACCTGTCTATATAGATGTCATCCCAGCGTTGACCTCCACCTGTCTATATAGATGTCATCCCAGCGTTGACCTCCACCTGTCTATATAGATGTCATCCCAGCGTTGACCTCCACCTGTCTATATAGACGTCATCCCAGCGTTGACCTCCACCCGTCTATATAGATGTCATCCCAGCGTTGACCTCCACCTGTCTATATAGACGTCATCCCAGCGTTGACCTCCACCTGTCTATATAGATGTCATCCCAGCGTTGACCTCCACCTGTCTATATAGATGTCATCCCAGCGTTGACCTCCACCTGTCTATATAGATGTCATCCCAGCGTTGACCTCCACATGCTGACCTGCAGTCTGATCCTCTGACCACCTCAGTGTTGCTGCCTACATCTGTTTATATTGTCATCTCTGTAGTTCATGAACTAACAATGAACCAGTCAAAATAGAAGAACATGGAATTCTCAGTTTTCCAGTTAATGGATAATTATCGTTTATACATTTTGTCACATACATATACATTATTACCAGAATGTATGTGCTTTCCTTTCTCTTTCCTCCATCTTCTGTTCTTTCTTTCCCCAGCTGGCCTTTAGCAGGAAAATCCTTCCTAATGATCCAGGTCCTGCCCGAGGTTTCTTTCCCCTAAAGGGGAGTTTTTCCTTCCCACCTTTTGGCTTTAAAGTTTTTTTCTGACGCTATGGGAGTTTTTTTTTTTTTTTAACTTTACATTTTCTTTGATAGGGAATTAATATTATATTTTTAGTTAATGATATTTGCTCTGTGATTCGGGTCTCTATAAAGTGTCTAGAGACAACTTGCATTGTAATAGACACTATACAAATAAAAATGAATTGAGTTGAATTGAAGTGATGAAGTGATGTGTGTGATAAGTGTCTTTCTTAAACCATTGCTGATGTCCTTCCTTCTTTACATTGTGTTAACTCTTACATGAATGCTCCAGACCAGCAAACCAACAAGGTGCCTGCCTTTACAGAGGTCTGCATACCTGGCTGCAACTTACCCCCTAAAATCCCATGAAAGCAAAAAGGCTTAAAGGCTCTTTTTGGTTTAATTTCTGTCACAGAAATAATGGCAGAGATAACCATTATATTTTACTGTTTGTGTCCATGCTCTTTACACACAATGCATTAATTCAAAAACTCAGGATTAAAAGAGATGGTACTAACTTTCGATAACATATTCCAGAAGCAGTAGCTCTCCATATGCTGTTTTACAAACTAATAAAAAGCCTTACGGTGCTCTGTGCATGAAAACTAAATGTCTCTTGTGTGCCGAGCACAGAGGGACTGCTGGGGACACCACTGTCTTTAAAGTTTTTGTTTATGCCAGAATACACAAACCTGGATTACCCCCCCTCCCCCCACTTCCTTTTATTGGAAAGAATAAAGGACCGTCTTCTTCAGCACCGACTTCTGTTTGAGGCTGATCTGAACCCTTCAGAGGAACAGTTCAAGCCTCTTTGTTCCAGCGACGGTGCTGTAATTACTGTAGCGGCATTGTTTCACACTGAAAGGAGGACGTTCAAGAGCTGGAACTGAGACTTCTGGAGATGGCTCAGTGGAATGCAAAACAGGATGTGGGCTTGTGGAAATCTGGGGATGCTTATCTGCTAGATGTTTTTAATCACAGGATATTTTCACACATTGATGATCAGGTAATTACCAAAAACATAAGTGAAGCTCCTTAATGTTAAAAGGGACACAAGTTTGAATGACTGAATGAGCAGGCAGTTGGCATGTTGACTGCAGGAATGTCCACCAGATAGAGCTGAGCGATTTTATCGATTTTGCGATATATATCGATATTTTATTTCTCCAGAGAGTATCAATTTTTCAGCCATGGGTATCGATATTCTAAGCTCCTTCCAAAACCCCCGTGTCCCACCTTTCAAAGCTTGCAAGCAACAATTTGCACTGTTTTAATATATGAAAATATTTTTCTCAACACATCTTTTATTCATTTTGTCCAGCATTTGCAAGCTGCCTGTCAGCCATATAATGTGTAATTGATGCTTTCAGTTCAATTAATTCAAACAAAGTCATTGGAACACTCACAAGATGTCACCAAAATCACTTTGTCCCTTTAAAATCTTTCGGAAAATGATGTAAATATATTGTAAGATGAATATCAATATATATTGTATTGTGAGCACAATATTGTGTATTGTATCGTATCGCAAGATTAGTGTATTGCTACAGCCCTACCACCAGAACTGTTGCCTGTGAATTAAATGTTCATTTCTTCACTATAAGCCGTCACCGAAGGCGTTTCAGAGAATTTGGCAGTACAGTGGTACCTCTACTTACGAAATTAATTGGTTCTGGAAGTAGTTTCGTAACCTCAAACGTTCATAAGTAGAGACCCGTTTTCCATGTAAATGTCCTAATCCGTTCCGAGCCCCCCAAAATTCGAACGTAATTTTGTTATAAATTATAACTAATACATGAAATGAAATGAAGAAATACATGTTAGAACTAGAAAAGCACTCAGAGAGCGCAGACCTCCACCGAGCGCAACAATTATTGAAAATTTGAAAGTGATACAGAATCCAGGATTTCTTCTGGATCACACCCAAAATGAAATCATTTCCGAAATCAACTCCTGAAAGTTTAATCAAAATCCATCCGTAACTTTTTGAGTTATGTTTAACACAGACAGACAGACAAACAGATAAACGCCAGCAAAAACATAACCTCCTTGGCGGAGGTAAAAATTGTTCGTTTACCTGGGCTGCTGGGTTACGCTCATACAGACAAGGGGCCCTCCTAGCCAATTGGATGCCAGGAAGATACTAAGCGGTAGCCAATGGGATGCCAGGAAGATGATAAGCGGTAGCCAATGGGATGCCAGGAAGATGATAAGCGGTAGCCAATGGGATGCCAGGAAGATACTAAGCGGTAGCCAATGGGATGCCAGGAAGATACTAAGCGGTAGCCAATGGGATGCCAGGAAGATGCTAAGCGGTAGCCAATGGGATGCCAGGAAGATGCTAAGCGGTAGCCAATGGGATGCCAGGAAGATGCTAAGTGATAGCCAATGGCAGAGCAGCTCAGACTCACCACTTTCAAACTGAGATACAGAGCCGACAAGTATGTTTACATTCGGTAAACTCTGGGAGCTTCGAGTAGCAGCGCTACTGTATTTTTGCCTTTCGTATCCTGAAATTTCTTTTGTAACAAGAGGCAATATTTTCCCGTTGAGGCATTTCGTAACCTGAAAATTTCATATTTAAAGATGTTTGTAAGTAGAGGTACCACTGTACTTGTAAATAAGATATGCCCAAATTTCTAAATTACAACATGTATGTGGCATTTTAGCGACATCAGCGGAGCCTTCCAGTCTCATAAAGCTCGGTTGACTCCAGTGCGGCTGGCGTGCGATCTTGCTCGTGACGTGCTAACCCTGTTTGGTCTGGGAGTGACGCCGTCACCTGTGGAGCCTCTAACAGTGGTCGCCGTGTCCGTGTGCCAGTCGCTAACAAAGCTCCCCCCATCAGGAGGTCGTGCTCAACCCTCTCTTTCATTTGTCTTTGTCACACCCCCTACTAAGAGAGCGGTCATGGGAAAACTTAGGAAGCTTGTTGTTGTTCAGATTCTCACTCATGAGTTATTAATATCCACGTAAGTGAGCGGCCAAGCTGCGCCATCTGAGCAGACGATAAGCCAATCAGAAACAGCACGGGGTGGCCGTCCACAACAACAGCTCTGGCTTCGGTTTACAGCTTTTCACTGAACGAGTCCAGCATGATCTGCGAAAATAGCCCCGTCCCTGTTGTGTTCATTGTATTTTTCATGTCTGTGATCAATCAGCCCCCCCCCCCCCCCGGGACAAATAAGCTGATGAGACTGCATGAACATGTGGAGAACAGACCCCGGCGCCCTGGAAGAAGCGCCGACTCGTCCCGCCGTGTGTTTCAGCTCCAGCCATGCGACGCCCAACCAAGTGAATTAATTAATATCTCCTTTATTCTGACACAAATTCAGATTGCAGCCCAGCTGGTGAAGAGAGACGTGTTTGTGTCCCTGCCCCAGTCGATGGCAGATTCAATTTGAGCTCATTTTATCTCCACGCAAACTCATGTTATCTCTGACATGACTTTGCGTTGCGTTAAATTAGATTGCTCTTCGTGGGGGCCGGTAACTTCTCATCCTCTCACCCTCTCAACGACGCTGCACAAAGTCTACAAAACCTATTTCAATATTGCAGGACTGCTGACAGCAGAAGCAGATGTTTTTAAGGAGGATGTCTCATTCAGTGTGGCGCTTGTTATTGAAGATGTCAGGTCCAAATGACCAAAAGTCCATATTGGCGAACAGACTATTTGGTAAAAGGGAGACCAGGAAGGGACCGATGAAGATGTGAGGCAGCGATGACCCGGTTTTATCCATTTGGCTCAGGGTGCGTGAGGCCATTACGGCTGTCTGCAACTGTGAGCTACATCGGAGGTTAAATGCATCCGAGGTGTCGATGACCGAAGCGACCGGACTCGTATGAGCTGTGCCCCCCCCCCCCCCCCCCCCCTGCTGTGATGAATCCACAGCTGTCAGAGCTCCACGCTGTGAACCATCGTGAAGAAATACAGAGAGCTTTAACATTGTGGGGAGCTTTAAGAATCCATCAGGATAACATCTTAGGACCCTGGTTCAATTCAATTCAATTCAATTCAATTCAATATTTTTACTTCCCCCCAGGAGGTTTTGTTTTTGCTGGCGTTTATCTGTCTGTCTGTGTTCAAGATAACTCAAAAAGTTATTGGTTAGTTACAGGTGTTGTCAGAAATGTGAGAAGGAAGAACTGATTTCATTTTGGGTGTGATCCGGAAGAAATCCTGGATTCTGGATCACTTTCAAATTTTTGATAACATTGCGGTCAATGGGGCTGGAAATTTTGTTTTTTCAATATCTCCGTTAATTATTGCTCAAAACTCATGAAATTTGACTCAGGGATTGACAATGGGAACCTTTATCAAATTTCAAAGGCTGATCTGGATCTGATCCGGATCTGATCCAGAACGCGTATTTTATCGTGATCTGTAAATCGCTATATGGGGGAATCGTTGTGCTTGGCGGAGGTCTGCGCTCTCCGAGTGCTTTTCTAGTTTACTTGTAGAGTCACAACAAAGTCATCTCAACACCTTACACAAAAGGCAAAAATGTACTAAATTTAATATAATCAATTAAATTTAATATAATCCAGTTAATAATCCCAGTCCAGTCCAAATCATTCTAATCCAGGATCCCATTTTTTCCAGTTGAGTCCAGAATTCAGATTTCATGCACCGTCAGCTCATAACAGAAACAGCCAAAGGAAGGAAACGTCCTGACGGACAGGGCTGGATATAAATGTTTATGCTGTATCCTGTAATCTTCTGCTGTCACCTACATGTTGATGCCAAATTCATAGCTGCTGAGTTAAATCACGACTCCTGTTGAAGGAGAGAAGTCATTTTCTGGGAGGAATCTAAAATCTGCTTTGGTTATCTTCTATTTCCACCAGCTCTGGTCATTTTCGTGTCAGTGTGTATTTCAGGGTTGTTTGGTGGAGTCTGCAGGTTGAACATACGCTGGTGGTGTTGGAGAGAAAAAAAAACTACATTACAGGTTGAGACTTTAGAAAAGCAGAATAAAGAAGAGGTGGATGTGGGCTGCATTAAAAAAGAAACCAAACCTTGTATAGCGTCTGTTACAATGTCAATTGTCTCTAGGTTCTTTACAGAGACCCAGATCATGACCCCCGAGCAAATATCATTAACTAAAAATATAATATTAAATCCAATCGAAAAAACTCCACTTTAAGAGGAAGAAACCTGGACCAGGACCTGGATAATATCGGGGGACCTTCCTGCTGAAGACCAGCTGGATAAAGAAAGAGAAAAGAGAGGAGAGACAGAACAGAGAGAGGATGGAGGACAGAGAGAGGATGGAGGACAGGGAGGATGGAGGACAGAGAGGATGGAGGACAGAGAGAGAGGATGGAGGACAGAGAGAGGATGGAGGACAGAGAGAGGATGGAGGACAGAGAGAGGATGGAGGACAGAGAAGGATGGAGGACAGAGAGAGGATGGAGGACAGAGAAAGGATGGAGGACAGAGAGAGGATGGAGGACAGAGAGAGGATGGAGGATAGAGAGAGGATGGAGGACAGAGAGAGGATGGAGGACAGAGAAGGATGGAGGATAGAGAAAGGATGGAGGACAAAGAGAGGATGGAGGGCAGAGAGAGGATGGAGGACAGAGAGAGGAGAGCACACAAATGACTGAATGAAATGACTATGTAAACTAGCGTTGGGCAATTTAACGCGTTATTATCGCTTAACTCATTAATTTATTAAAGCTGACATTTATTTTATCGCGTGTTAACTCATGTTGCTCACATGCTTTTGTTTTGAAAAGTCTGTTACTGGCTGCTGCAGAACTGGAAGAGAATTGGCAGGTAAACATTTAGAAAAGCTAAAACAGACATGGAGAACTGTAAAAATCAGTGAACTTTACAGTTCAGGTAGCAACTCAGGTAGCAATATTAACAATTCTGTCTGAAAAAGAAATTTCTGCACTGCAGCAAAACTTTGGCGTCATTCCTCCATGTTCCATCAGATCTGCTCCATATGTTCACTGTCCTGCTGTTCTCTAGGTGGTTACTGCAGTGCGGCTCCATCTAGTGGCACAGATGTGTAATGACAACAGAAAGTCCAGTCCTCCATTATAAAACAAATTCAGTTCTGTGGCCCGTTTTTTTAATTTCCTATTTTTGATCCAAATCCATCCATCCATTTTCTATACCCATTTCATCCTTGAAGGGTCACGGGGATCTGCTGGAGCCTATCCCAGCTGTCTACGGGCGAAAGGCAGGGGCCCACCCTGGACAGGTCACCAGTCCATCGCGGGGTCACACATACAGACACACAACGTTCACACTCACATTCACACCTACAGGCAATTTGGAATTATCAATTAACCTGACATGCATGTCTTTGGACTGTGGGAGGAAGCCGGAGTACCCGGAGGAAACCCACGCAAGCACGGGGAAAACATTCAAACTCCACACAGAAAGGCCCCGAGGTCCAATCCAGGACCCCCCCTGCCGAGGTTCGAACCAGGAACCTTCTAGCTGTGGCATTTTTTTCTTTTTTTTTTGTATTAGATTTAAAAATGAAAAACATAATAAAATGTCACTTTTTATTTTTTTTTTTGATTGACAATTGAAAATGGAAAGAATGAATGATACACAAATTGGTAAAGTTACTGAACTTTAACATGGACATTTTCATTTTAAAATTCTCCCAGACGGAGGATTCAACAGAAACAAGGTTATTTGTAACAACTGACAAGTTGAACTCCCCGTTAAAAGTTTCTGCTGTTACCTCAGAAATTACCTGTTTTCAGGGCCAGCTCTACCCAATTTGGTGCTCTAGGCGAGATTACACCCCGGTGCAATCCCCCCCCCCGAACCCACTGCAATTCAATGACAACAGCCAACTGAGCAATCACGACAGTTTAATTTGAGCATTTGAACAACGGCAAACTCAACGGAACAACAGTTACTTTCAACTAAACTTGTCTTTTAACTTAAAGACTCTGAAAAGCGTCCTTGGGTGTTCTGAAAGGCGCTATATAAATTGAATCTATTATTATTATTATTATTATTATTAAAGACTACAAGTTTACAGAAAATTATTATTTTATTATTATTTTCCCTCAAGGCCAAGGGGGACTGGTGGCGTGGCGCCGCCTATATCGCCTATGCCAAGAGCCGGCCCTGCCTGTTTTCATGTTCTGATTGTGTTGAGCCACAATCATTTTGTTGGATTTTGTTTGTAGACTTTTAAAAAAAAAAATTTATATAAAAACAGGATGACATTAATGTCCTGGCAGTGGCAATAAGCTTTATTTTATTTTACATTTTTTAAGATGAGATTTACACTAAATATGTGTTACTGACAAGAGCTGATGTTAAAAGTGTTTGAACAACAAATGTTATGGCATTTTAGTTCATATGGCAGCAGAACATTTAAATAAAAGTGACCTTTACACTACTTTGAATTCATTAATTGATTTTGCATATACAATGGGATTAATCATGATTAATCAGGGAACTAATGCGATTAATCACAATTAAACATTTTAAACGTTGCCCAGCCCTAATATAAACAGATGCAGGTAGCAGCACTGAGGTGAGATGGTCAGAGGACTAGATCACCAGGTGGAGGTAAATGCTGGGATGGACAGAGGAGGGAACTGCAAGTCTGCATGAAACTCAGGAAACTCTGACCTGCAAACATACAGAAAGAAAAGAGAAAAAAGGGGACAAAATGTGCAGTGGTTCCAAAAAAAAACTGGGAAACTGACAAATGCAGATGTAAACAACATGATTGTTTTGATCTAATAAACCAGTGATGTCAGACTGCCATTCAAAAGCAAAGACAGCATATAAAACTTCATTTTTTTGCCTTCCATCTCCCTTTCAATCACCTTCCCTCCTAAAAAGTTTCCCTTTTTTGACATTCTTAGCCACAAAGCTTTTAGAGGCATTCAGATTAATTTGAGGTACTTCCATCCAGTTGCTCGATGCCTTAATGGTGCTGGAAACAAAATCAAGATGCATTGTGGGACATGAAGCTATGGTCCATTCAAAAGAGGATATAGATTCATTGTAAGTGCATAATTATGCTTTTTATCTGGCTGCCAGAAACATTATGTTCTCGTGTGGCTGGAAAAAAATTAGGTGGGGGGGTCCTTGAGTTTGACATGTGTGTTATAAACCCAGATTTTATTCACAATAGAAGATATCAAACATATCAAATGCTTAAGCTGTGGAAATGTGCCGTCTTCAGAAAAAAAAAGGTAATTTTAAATTTGATGGCTGCAGCATGTCTAAAAACATTGCAAGACATTTCTTGAAAAAGGGTGGGAGATATAAAACCTGCATAAGCCTTTCAGCACTGATGCTTTTTTTTTCTTTTCCAGATGTGCAGTCTGCCCATTTAACAGGCGTTAATGCAGCTGTAGAGCTTTAACCTGCATTTGTGGCCAACTGTGTTCTCAGACGGTGATTTCTGGAGGCGTCCCTGAGCCCCTGAAGGGATTTCCATAACAGAACCACGTCTGGTTTTACTGCTCTGCTGTGCACATCCATCAGCTCCAGTCATCGTACACTGTAGACCAGGGGGGGTCCAACCCTGGTCCTCGAGAGCCTCGACCCTGCAGGTCTGAGATGTTTCCCTGCTTCACCTGATTTACATCATCAGCTGGTCATCCAGGTGTGCTCAGGTCTGTTAATGATCGATTCATGTGAATCAGGTGTGTTAAAGCAGGGAAACATCTAAGACCTGCAGGTTAAACTGCAGGTTAGCAGCTCAGGGACCAGAGGTGACCAGAGGTGACCAGAGGTGATCAAGGTTGACCAGGGTTGACCAGAGTTGACCAGAGGTGACCAGAGTTGACCAGAGTTGACCAGGGTTGACCAGAGTTGACCAGGGTTGAACAGAGTTGACCAGAGTTGACCAGGGTTGACCAGAGGTGACCAGAGGTGACCAGAGTTGACCAGGGTTGACCAGAGTTGACCAGAGGTGACCAGGGTTGACCAGAGTTGACCAGAGGTGACCATCCCTGCTGTAGATGGTGAGATACTAAAAGTCTCTGTAACTTTTTTTCTACAAACATGATTCAGAAATTTCTTTTTTTTAATTTATTTTCTTTTTGTGTCTCTTTAATTGTCTTGTTTTTAAATGTTTCACTGCTGGTGTTTTTCTAGTCCTCTCTGACGAAATCAGGATTTAGGATGTCAATAAAGATGTTAGAATTTACTGCCAGAGAGGACTGAAGGACACGTTCAGCCTTCACACTCCCACAAAAAAACTCTGCTATAAAATTAAATTGCATATACACACTAGATGGTTTGTCTAGATGATGGCCCTAAGCATGAATGTAAATGCAAGACACAAAAAAAAGAAAATGAGAAATACTTTATTAATCCCAGAAGGGAAATTCAACATTGTAGTAGGGTTTTTTTTTTCAACAATTAAAGGAATGACAGCAATAATAATCAACAGCAATTACTGCTGTCATTTATTGTTGAAAAAATGCAATTTAATCAGATAGCAAAAAGAAAAAAATAATAAATTTCTTCTCACCTGTTTAGATGCAGTTTTTTTTAGACTGCTGAACGTCTACCAGTGATCCCTCTGCCTCTCTAAGATGCTCCTTTTCTGTCATTGACCTGTTGAGCGTTAGCATCATCAGTGGCCAGATGTTTCAAGCCTGTTCTCACCCGTGCGTCAACCTATTCGAGGTTTGTTGCCTCCAGTAAACTCAAAAATGAACTAATATATTTTTCATTAAATAGTTAAATGTCACTTTTTACACTTTGTATGTTTTCTGTTGTGAATAGAACAGCGGTTTAAGAGATTTACACACATTTGGGTTGAGCTGAGGGATGTTTGGTCGTTAAATGTGCACGCATTTAATTAATGGAGCTGGCTAGATGTAAGCAATAAAGCTGAGCGATTTTATTGATTCTGCGATATATCGATATTTTATTTCCCCAGAGAGTATCGATTTTTCACCTGTGGGTATCGATATTCTAAGCTTCTTCCCAAACCCCAATGTCCCACCTTTAAAAGCTTACAAGCAACAATTTGCACTGTTTGAATAAATGAAACAATTTTTCTCAACACATCTTTTATTCATTTTGTCCAGCATTTGCAAGCTGCCTGTCAGCCATATAATGTGTAATTGATGCTTTCAGTTCAATTAATTCAAACAAAGTCATTGGAACACTCACAAGATGTCACCAAAATCACTTTGTCCCTTTTTTTTTTGTCCCTTTCCTGTTAACTCCTCTAACCCTAATCTCCGCTACACGGCACGATTTCTGCAGTCGACAAAAGATGGAAGACGTCCCCACGGTTCCTTCACTTTATTAATATGTTAACACATTTTATTTCTTTATATGATAAACTCGGTAGGTCAGGCCCTCAGTCGTTTCTCGTTCCTTACACGAGTATGTCAGAAGACACGTGGTAGTCACGGAAAAGATGGTCAAAGGAAAGTCTTGAGCGGTGGTGATCATTTAAACATTTGGTGAAATCTAATCCAAGAAAACCCAAGAGCAGAACTGATAGCAGTGAATCAGAGTGTAAAGAAGAACATCTCCACCTTTGACCTTTGACCCTGTTCGATCAGGCCCAGTGTCCACCTGAGGAACCTGAGGAACCAGAGGACGCAGCATCATCATCTGAGGTTGCTTCCGTCAGCAACGTCTCAGTTCAGCAGCGTCTCAGTTCAGCAGCATCTGTGCCCCAGGAACAAGGTCAGCTGACCATGTGAGCATGCTGAACAAGTTTCTTTTCCATCTGAAGGCCACCTGAGAACAACGGTGGCCTCTAGGCCTCACAGTCATCTGGGGTTTATGCAGATCTGGTCTTCCCTGCTCCAGTTATCCCAGTAGAAGTCAGATCATGCCTCGGACGAGGAGCGGGGTGAAGACCGGTGCCAGTTGCTTCACAAAACCAGTTAAAAGAGCTAGAACCGTTTCAACTATTCTACTAATTGTTATTCCCTGCCATTCATCTTTGCACTTTACAGACACTAAGTTTTTCTTCGCCCTGAAGTGAATATTTAAATGAGCAGCTGTGAAACAACCCCGCTAAATTCAGCTTCACGTTGAGAGCTGTTGTGTAAATGTGACTGAGGTTTATGGCCAACAGAAGCTGTGCTGCGACAGTTTGAACAAAGCGTCATAAAAGGGACGCTGCTGTTTCCCGCTCTGCTAAACTGCCCGTTTAATGTAGCTGAGCAGCCATGTTTGGACCCCTCTGTTTGTTCCAGAAGTTAAAGTTCCACGAGGACGGCGACGTCTCACTGGTTCAGGTTGAAGCTCTGCAGGACCGGGTGCTGAAAAAAATGAATGAACCCTAAATTCTGATTAAATACGGCTAAGGAAATCACTATGTAAATGCAGCGACTGACTCATGAGATAACAGTTGAACTACTGGGTTTCTGTCAGCGACAAGCTGACATTTTTTCAATATCAATCAGGCACTTTCAATTTGGGTAAAAAGTGAGACGTCAACGTTCTGCCTGAGGATATTTAAAGGCTGTTAACATGAGATGTGATCACAGAGGGGATTTTTCAAGGATTTCTACAGACAGTTTCAACTGAGTGATCTTCCCAGATTAAAAGTCACATTTGTGACACTTGAAATCCTGGTTTTAGACGCTACAAGGCTCACTAAAGTAAGGAAGGATTTCCTCTTCTGAGCAGAACTGTATCTGCACAAACCTAAAGACCTCTGCAGCTGTGTCCTACAGACAGGTGGCTCTGAGATACATCATCTGGACACCTTGCAGTCCCTGAAAAGAGCCTGAACTGGTCTGTTCACCAGAACCGATACCAGCGAGCCTTCCGCCATGATGGCCGTCTGGGAAGTAGGGATGGAACGGTTACCACTATTACGGTAAAGCGCGGTAAAATTTTACCCAATAATGATTATGTTTGACTTCATCTCATTATCGCGGTCAATTAGCGGATATTTATTATCAGCCTCATTCAAGTCTGTGAGTGACTCACGACTGTGTCTCGCATGAATATGTAGCTTGTTACATCGTTATCATAACGTGAGCATGGTGGAAAGTGGTGATAGCACACAGGACATTTATCAACCCACTAAAAGGACGAAATCCAAGGTCTGGGCATATTTTTTATTTTATTTTTTAAGAATGCAGAGGGACAACTGGTGGAGGACAGTTATCCTGTCTGCAGAGCACTTGTTTACATTTTATTGTAATATGTACAAGCAACTTGAAGGAGCTAAGGCTAATGCTTCAAGCTACTGAGATGTTTCACCAAGAGTAACCTGGTCAACGTGCTTCGCTAACTCACATTTCGCAAACGTTACCGTTGCGCGTTGATCGGAAAAATGACTGGAACGATGTTCTTCTGATGCAGTTAAAATATTAATTTATTCCATTAACTTATCTGACAACCATAACGCTGGCAGTTAGCGCCACAGCGGTCAAAAACCTTTCTCCCTTCTGGGTCCAACACCTAACCAATAACAGGCAGCTACCTTTATACCTGACCCTCAGGTAACAACACAGCGACACCCACAGACACACAGAGTGAACTACAATTCAGAACAACATATTTGGCTCCTAAACAACTGTTTCTTTATTTACACATTTATACGTATTTAAGGTTCAGCTTAAATTCCAAAGTTTATTTCATTTGAACTTGCACTATAATTTTTGTTCCTGATAATTGTTTGCATATTTTGATCTACTATGGTTGTTGAAGTGTTTATTTAAATTTGCACCAGACAAATAAGCTTTGTTCCTGTTATTTATTGTGTTCATTTAAAATAAAACATCTTTCTGTGCCAGTTGTTTGGCCTTTTAATGTGAAAGTTTTATTTTGATAAAATTTTGGCTTCTGATCTTTTAGTATGACAAGAAAATCACAAGATTTTGTGAAATTATTGAAATGTATGTGTTTTATGGACATTTGTACAGCAATTAAGAATACCATGATAATATCGTAAACCGTGATAATTTGGTCACTATAATTGAGATATCAAATTTTCCATATCGTTACATCCCTAGTGGGGAATAACTTAGAAAGACTGTAAGCAGCAGGTTACCTGGTAAAAGTGTTACAGACATTCTGCACTAAAACGAGCATTTTGACGCTGAAATCTCCATTAAAGTTGGTAAAAGGTGCGTTTTTCATGGATGCAGGAGCAGGCCGGACCCCTAAAACTGGAGTACTACGTGAAGGACTGAAGACTGAAGGTGTATGGATCACTGAGACTGTGTTTCTCTGGACGACTTTAATGTGGGTTTTCACCATTGGGTGGAGAGGAAGACTAATCATTTCTGTGCGGGAAATATGAGGAAACATTTTGGCGTGAAATTAGAAATGATCAAAACACTCAGATGATGAATTTAATTAGGGATGTCCCGATCATGTTTTTTGGGTCCCGATCCGATTCCGATCTTTTAATTTTGATGATCGGCCGATTTCCGATTTTTTCCGATCCGATTTCACTTTTTTTGAGTTTTTTGAGTTTAATTTCCTATGCATTTTATTTCCTGTGTACATTAATAAATAGGCCTGCATCCAAGCTGAGATTAATAGGTTTTATCATCTCATAAAATAAACAATAACTTATTTAAACACTCTTCTTTCTTTCTTTTTTGTTTGGGAGAATTATCATAAAACACATTTAGTTACAGAACAGTGACTGTTCAACAGTCTCAGTACTAAAGAACATAGCACTTCCATTTAAATAGCAGCAGGTGAACTTGGCTAGCAGTTTAAGGCAATGAAAACACCAGCAGAAGTCTTTGCAATCAATGAAATCACATCAGAATAAAAATAACATCAAATATTAACTTAACTTCTTTCAAGACCTGCTGCACATGTTCGCGCACCTTTGTGTCCTTTGTCGTTCATGTAATGACGGGAACGAGGCTCGAGGTAATTAATGAGCCGGTTAAATGCCTTGTAAATGGGCTGGTCCTCCTCGGTAATATATTCCGCGATTAGCTCAGTGATTTTTCTGTATTTCTCCGAGTCTTTCGGGAGTTTGCTTCAAAGCTGCTGCCGTCGGCTGCGGTGATCGGTGCTGCATGCTTTTTTAAGTGTCTGATTAAATTGGTGGTGTTGTAAACTCTCTTTTTACTTACCCATCATGATATATCAGCCTTCCGCACGTTTCAAGTCGCAGTCGAAGCGTCGGTCTTTGTAATTTTATAGTGCTGCCACACTGCTGACATTTTTGCTAAAGTTTAGCCTGACGCCGCCGGTCTTGAAACTTTTAAGGTAGATACAAGACAGCGCTGCTGAGAAACTTCATTTCAGTGCAAATTATTAAATGTATATAGTTTAAAAAATATTTTTGTTTGTGTAATATGATTACTTTATTAATTTGTGTTAATCAGGATCACTTTTTGAGGAAAAAAATAATGAAAAAAAGATCGGCGTGTTATAATAAGGTTGATCGGCCGATCCGATCCACCTTAAATTTTTAAGATCGAAGGCCGATCCTGATCCCTGATTGGGATCGGGACATCCCTAAATTTAATTTCAATAAACCTTTCCTGCTGCCACAACGCGTCTTGCTAATCAAATGTAGCCACATCCTCCACCCAGACGCATCGACACTAATGGTAGACCTCCAGAGACTTGAAGGTCTACAGTCCCTCCAGAGTCTATGCACTTTTATCATGAACAATATACCTGGAGATACAACCCGTCATGCAAGTCCTTCAGATCGTGTGCGTGTTCCACATTAGCCGTCTGAACTGTTGTTACAAATAACCTTGTTTCTGTTGAATCCTCCGTCTGGGAGAACTTTAAAATGAAAATGTCCATGTTAAAGTTCAGTAACTTTATCAATCTGTGTATCAATCATTCTTTCCATTTTCAATTGTCAATCAAAAACGAAAAAAATAAAAAAGTGACATTTTATTATGTTTTTCGTTTTTTAATCTAACACAAAAAATGAAAAAAAAAAAAGCCTGTTTTTAATATATTTCAATTTTAGACTTGGATAAAAAATACAAAATTAAGAAACGGGCCACAGAACTGAATTTGTTTTATAATGGAGGACTGGACTTTCTGTTGTCATTACACATCTGTGCCACTAGATAAAGCCGCACTGCAGTAACCAGCTAGAGAACAGCAGGACAGTGAACACATGGAGCAGATCTGATGGAACATGGAGGAATGACGCAAAGGTTTTGTTGCAGTCCAGAATTTTTTGTTTTCAGACAGAATTGTTAATATTGCTACCTGAGTCGCTACCTGAACTGTAAAGTTTACAGATTTTTACCGTTCTCTATGTCTGGTTTAGCTTTTCTGCATGTTTACTGTCTTCCGGTTCTGCCGCAGCCAGTAACAGACTTTTCAAAACAAAAGCATTTGAGCAACATGCGTTAATGCTTGATAAAATAAATGTTTGCGTTAATAAATTAATGCGTTAACGCAATAATAACGTGTTAACTTGCCCAGCCCTAGTTTTTACACAATAACAGAATAAAGATTTAAAAAAAAGCTGAACAATTACTTGCAGTTTAAGTACTTTAACATGTTTCACTGACATGTTGATTTTAAGAAAACAACAAAAAAAAAACGTAACAATATGCGTTATTGACAGCATTTTAAAACATCAAATAGATAGTACAGAACAAAAAAAACAAAACATTCATTTATTTCTAAAAAACCACTTTATCGCTACCTTTCTCTGAGCCCAGAGGGGATTAGGTGAAATGAGTCTCCTCATGCATGAAAACAGCAACAACACCAGGCCTCTCCTCTGCTCTCCATGTTTGTCTGTTTACAGCTGCTGCAGAAGCAGATACCAGGGGGGTCACAGCAGACAGCAAAAAAACATGCAATTTGGCTGTAGTCACGCAACATCAGCCGGCTTGGCACCTTCCTGCTGCTGAGGGTGTTTTAATTTATCATTTGAAGTGTGAAAGAGTTTGATGCTGCGTTTGAAAAACGGCAAACACAATTCCTGCAGCGAACATCAAACCGAACAGTTACGGAGTTCGAAGCAGACTAGAGGAGGACTGGCTGTTCCTGACCCGGTCCGGACTGTTCAGCAACTCAAGCACGACTCACGTTTGACCTCGATGCAGGGATTTTGTTACTCAACAGTCTGGAGATCTGGAGTCGAGGCCGGCTGCTTACATTGAGACAGCCCTAATTTGGCCTTCCAGCATCTTTTGTCTAAATTGAGACACTCACCCTGGATGTGAAGGACCCCCCCCTAAAATTAAATCAGAAACACTCTTTTAGGTGAATGTTTTCAAATTTATGTTATTTTATGACCTTTTGACAGCCATGTATTCTAACATCTTCATGGTAAATGGTCTAGTGTGGTCCTCCATGTTACAATGGATTCTTACAGTTAGGTGGTCTTTCTCAAATAACGGGGGGGTGCAATGCCAGGGGCGTGGTGTGACCCCGGGAAACATGCTATTTTTGCGTGTAATTACACATATACTACAGTAGGGGGCAGTAGGGATGAGAATTGATAAGATTTTTCCGATTCTGATTCCATTATCGATACTGTTTAACGATTCGATTCTTTATCGATTCTCTTATCGATTCTAATTTGGGGAAAAAGGAGAACAAAAAGTTTTATTAGCATCAATTCTTATCTTTTACTTAGAAGTCACGACCTTACAAACTCAACAGCGTGGTCAAAAGAGGCCCAAAGCCTGGATAACGTGTTAACTGTTGTAATATGTAACTTTGCAAATACACAAGAATGTATAACATTTTACTAACAGATTTTTCCTAATAGAAATTTAAAAAATCTCCCTTTTTAAAAGGATATATGAGCTTACTAAGCACTCAAAAATAATAATAAAGAAAGATAAATACTATCACAATGGAACAGTGCATAGTACAAATCTGCAAATACTATGGAGCAGTGGTTCTCAAACTGTTAATCCTGCGTACCACCTGAGAAACTGTTCAGCTCTCTGAGTACCACCATGATGAGCAATTTTAAAATATAGCCATATGTGCCTTCTCAATTAGCTTTAAACACACAGGAGAGATGTTTATTCCTTATCCTAGTTATTTATTGTTACCTGAATTTTGTTTGAAACATATTTATAATGCATTGTATGTTTCTGATTTAATTTAAAAAAAAAGGGAAAATGTGGAAAGTCCTGACGTTCCCTCGTGTACCACCAGTGGTACGCGTACCACAGTTTGCGCACCACTGCTATGAAGAATTAACAATTCTTTTGCAGAAAAATAATCATGTCTTCCAGCCTCTGAACCAGCCAGACTCTCTCTCATCACGGCCATCTTCTAAATGTAATGCAGAAGGCATTCGTTTAATAGCATAGCGTTAATGTTATAGTTTTACAAAGAAGCACATAGGCAGCGGGATAGCTACTTACCAGAGTTGCCAGAGGTGATCTTAGCTTGGCTACTGCCACTGGGTTGAGATCCATCACTCCGAAGTGCGTCAAAGACATGACACTCATTATCCAAGTTGTGTGGGCAAATGTTTCTGCGTGTTAGCCGTGTTCCCTCCCGACGCTGTTATCTCCACTTTACAATGACTGCTAGTTGCTTTGTTGCCATCTTTCTTTGGTGAAGTGAAGCCAAACTTTGAAGAGTTTGAACCTGGTGGGCGCCATTGTTGTTTACAACTGCAATGCGTGTGCTAAACCGACGTAACTTAATCACGTAAGTGCTTTCTGGAATTGCCCGTGCGTAACTTGCATAAATTACGTGAGATTCGTGCTGGTTGGAATTGATAAGAGAATTGCTAGATAAACAGCCAAACAATTCCATGGAATTGAAACACACAGAACCGGTTCTCTACAGGAATGGGTTCTCGATTCCCAACCCTAGGGGGCAGTGGCGTTCTTGTTGTCACAGGTAGTGTTAGCAGAGAGCAGTAGTGTTAGGGAATTGAGAAGCACTGGAGTAAGACAACTAACAGGATTGTTGTGCGCTCATCCCTCAACTTGGTTTATTTCACCTGGTTAGTGGTCTATTTAACCAGCTAGAGCTACTAACTCCTTGCATACCTCCTGACGTCCCTGGCCCACAGCTTGCTGCTGTGCGTTGTCCGGTGTTGATCCCTGTCCTGTTGGTGCTCCTCTCCTGCACTCTTGTAGCTAATGGATGATGCTAATATAGCTACCTTGGTTTGTTGCTTTGCTTGGTGCCGGCATTGCACTACGCATGGTGGTTTCCCTCCTCAGGACATTTCTTTGGAAGGCCCTATTTCCAGAAGAGGTCTGTTCTTGCCGATGTTGTTTTCTCCAGGCCTGTCTCATGGGGGCGTCGGCCCCATACGCACCTGTGTCTCCCCGTCCTTGGTGCCTCTGATGGCTGCCAGTACCGAGCTGCAGCTGTTAGGGTACTGCCTCTTCAACTTTTTGCTCCTGAGTTTGCTTTTTCCCCGTGGAGCCGTTGGCTACTCCTGTGGATTCAAGAAGTATTCGTCCTGCCAACTCCTGGCTTTGTTGAGCAGAGCCAACACATCATCAGTAGGGTACAACTAACCAGCCTGATGGTCTACGTTCCCTTTTAGTGGACGAACAATCCACTTGGTGAATTCTACCTTATAACAATAGGAACATCAGCATTGAAGGATCAAAAAGCGACATCGATATGAAAGCTCAGCCACCACAAGCCAGTTGCCCCTGTGGTAACTTTTCGGACACTTTTCTGACACATAGCAGTTTTCACAAGATAGTCCATTCCCCTTGTGACTGTACACGTCGGTTAATGGCCATGTGGCAGTGCCAGGACACAGATAACAGTTTTTCTCACTAGTCCGTCTGTTGCCTTCACGGCTGTACTGGTTGGGAATGGTCTCATCGTGAGTAGCCACAGTTTGATTGCAAAAATGAAAAGAATAAATTAAGAAAAATCATAGACGCTGCACAACGTTGTGGTTGCTTAGATTCTTAGATTACACTTTTATTCATCTTTTATCTAACATTTAACCTGATAACGTTCTCTTTTTTTAACCTTGACCTAATTTTCAGATTAAATTACTTTTAAAAGGTAAAGTTAATTTGTGATCATTCAGTTGCTCAAAAATAATAAAGTATTATGTGAAATATTCATAAAAGAATATTACAGATTATATGACGGAAATGCCTTTTTGATTATATATTGCATATTTGCAGCATTTTGTTTGATGTGATGAAGGGTACATATCTGCTGAGCGCCTGATTTCGTCGTACTAATTAAAAAACATGAGCGGCAAATCATCCTGGCTCCTGAAGACGCATCCTGATGAACACATCCACCAAGACGTTAAGTCTGAAAGTTTGGCAAATGGCTGTCAAGAAAGAAATCAGCTGTTGTTGCCAACAAACAGGATTAAAAAGACTGTTTTCATACATCTCCATCAAAAATAAACTAAAGTTCTGTGTGAGTGATGTGTAACTTAACTTTGTTTTGTTAGATACAACCAGAACTCCCTTGAACCATTTGGGACACTGCCTCTTTAAGACCGGAGGACCACAGGACAGTTTCCAGCTTCGCCTCAGTATATTTTAAAAGCACCTTTTGCCACATGAAGATCGTGTTTCTGGGTCGTATTCACTTTCTTTTTTGCTCGAGTCTATGGTTGTGGAAAGGGTTTAACTGATTTCTAGAAGTGTTCCTCGGTCCATGCAGGAAGGTGTTTAGAGGTTTCCTTTCCAGAGTCGCGTCTCTCTCATGCTGAGATGCCTGACAGTCTAATAATAATAAAAATAATCCAATTTATTTCTAAAGCGCTTTTCAAAAAACTCAAAGACGCTTTACAGAGCATAAAAACAAACAAAGACAAATTAAACAAGCAAATGAAGCAAAGACATCATAAAAAAACATGACATTAGTTACACATTAAAAGCAGTTATAAAAAGATGGGTTTTGATAAGTGACTAAAAGGTTGATAGGTTGGTGCAGGCTCTGATGTGTTTGGGGAGTGAGTTCCAGAGGGAGGGAGCGGCTATGGAGAAGGCCCTGTCACCCCAGGTTCGGTGCTTGGTTCTGAGTGGTATGGACAGGAGGTTGGTGTCAGAAGAACGGAGGGAACAGGAGGGAATGTAGTGGTGGAGCAGGTCAGTGAGGTAGGACGGGGCCTGGTTGTTAAGGGCTTTGTGAGTGAGGAGAAGGATTTTAAAGTGGATGCGTTGTGGGACAAGGAGCCAGTGGAGGTTCTGGAGGACGGGGGTGATGTGGTCACGGGAGCGGGTGTGAGTGAGCAGACGGGCGGCAGAGTTCTGGATGTACTGTAATTTATTGAGGGTTGTGGATGGTAAACCGTAAAGAAGGCTATTGCAGTAATCAAGTCTGGAAGTGATAAAAGAATGGATCAGGATTTCAGCAGTGGAGAAGGACAGTGAAGGGCGGAGGCGTGCAATGTTTTTGAGATGGAAGAAGGCCGTCCTGGTGATATTATTGATGTGGTGTTCGAAAGTGAGGTGACTATCGAAGATGACGCCGAGGTTACGAATGTGAGGGAAGGGGGAGAGGGTGGAGTTATCAATGTTGATGGTGAAGTTATGGGTGGTGTTGGTGAGGGATTTGGGTCCGATGATGATGATGTCCGATTTGTCGCAGTTGAGGTTGAGAAAGTTTATTTGCATCCAGGATTTAATTTCACTGAGGCAGTTGGTGAGGGTGGTCAGTGTAGCAGGGGTGATCGAGGTTGTGGAGATGTACAGTTGGATGTCATCAGCGTAACAGTGAAAATGGAGTCCATGGCGGCGTATGATGTTGCCGAGGGGAAGCAGGTAAAGGATGAAGAGGAGGGGACCAAGCACCGAGCCCTGGGGGACGCCTTGGGACAGAGGGGCAGGAGGGGAAGTGCAGTTGTTGATGTAGATGAACTGTTGTCGGTTAGTGAGGTAGGATCTGAACCAGGAGAGGGGAGTGCCGGTGATGTTGATGATGGATTCGAGGCGGGAGAGAAGGATAGAGTGGGTGACGGTTCGAAGGCTGCAGTGAGGTCGAGAAGGATGAGGATGTTGAGGTGGCCAGAGTCTGAGGAAAGGAGGAGGTCGTTGGTGACTTTCAGCAGAGCTGTTTCAGTGCTGTGTCGTGAGCGGAAGCCGGATTGAAAAGGTTCATACAGGTTATTGGAGGTGAGGTGGGTTTTTAGTTGAGAGGCGACTGCACATTCCAGTATTTTTGACAGTAGTGAGAGATTGGAAATTGGCCGGAAATTTGACATGTCGTCAGGGTTGAGTCCAGGTTTCTTGAGGATGGGGGTGATGGCAGCCATTTTAAGTCTTTGAGGAACTGAACCGGAGCTGAGGGAGGAGTTGATGATGCGCAGGATGAGTGGAGAGATTACTGGGAAACAGTCCTTAACCAATTTGGATGGGATGGGATCCAGAACACAGGTGGTGTTTTTCATTCCAGCCATGAGTTCAGATAACTGTGTTGGGAATAGAGGGGAGAACTGAGACAAGGTGTGGGTGATGCAGGGGGGAGAGACATGTGAGGCGGTGGGGAAGGCAGACGAGGTGGTCAGGTTGCTGTAAATGTTGTCAATTTTGTTCTGGAAGTATGAAAGGAAGGCGTTGCATTTATCAACTGTGAAGGAGGTGGAGATGTTGTCGCTGGGTTTCAGAAGTTTATTGATGGTGGAGAAGAGAGTCCTGGGATTGGTGGAGCCAGAGTGAATGAGGTCTGAGTAGTAAGTGGACCGGGCTGTGGAGAGGGCATGCTTGTAATCCTGAAGGTGGTCTGTGTAGGCTTGGTGATGGACTGTTAAACCGGTTTTCTTGTAAAGTCTTTCCAGCTGGCGCTTACGGGTTTTCATTTTGTGAAGTTCAGCCGTGTACCAGGGGGCTGAGTGTGTGAATGAAACATTTTTTGTTTTGACAGGAGCCAGGTGAACCAAACAGGAGGAGAGTGTGTTGTTGTAATAGTTGATGAGGTCGGTGAGGTTATCAGACGGTGGGGGAGGGGAGGCAGACAGTTTACTGTAGAGGGAGGCTGAAAGAACTGAGGGGCAGATGGATTTGAGGTTCCTGAATGAGATGGTGCGTTTTTCTTTTGGGATGGGGGTGGGGTTTCAATTTCCATGATTGCCAGGTGATCAGAAATGTTGAGGTTGAGGCTGGAGAGGTGATGTATTGTTAACCCAGTGGAACAGACCAAGTCCAGGATATGACCATGGCTGTGAGTGGGGAAGTTGATGTGTTGAGTGAAGTTGAAGCATGAAAGTAGATCCAGGAAGTCTATGGCCGGTTTGGAGTTGGTGTCATCAACGTGGAAATTAAAATCCCCTAGTAGGAGAATAGTGGGTGAAATGGCACATAGCTGAGTCAAGAAATGAGTAAAATCCGGAGGAAATGATGGGTTTGGTTTGGGGGGGGGGGGGCGGTAAATGGTAAATAATGGCCGTGACCAAGGGAGTGGGACCAGAGAGTTTGAATATGAGATGTTCAAAGGACTGGGCAGCAGGAATGGAGATGGTGGTTGTTTTAATGTCCTTTCTGTAAACAGCAGCGACTCCTCCTCCCCGCCCCTCAGGACAAGGTTGGTCGACGTAGGTGAATCCAGGGGGCGTGGTCTGATTGAGTGAGAGGTAGTCCAGGGGTTTGTGCCAGGTTTCAGTGAGACAGAGGAAGTCCAGGTTATTGTCTGTTATAAATTCACAGAGGATGTGACTTTTATTGTTAAGTGAGCGGGTGTTAAGCAGAGCCAGGTTCAGGTGATGTTGTGTCTTGACACGTTGTGAGAACTGAGGGAGAGGACGGAGATTGGCCAGATTCACATGTTGTTTGTTGTGATGACGTAATGCGGAAGTGCGAGCGGACCAGAGGGAGGGAATGGAGCGGTGTGCATGGAGCGGTGTAAATAGTCACGGATGGGGCCGAGTGGGGACAGCATGGTGGAGATTACATGTAAAAACATGGCTGCCAAGTTTGTTCGGGTGAAGGCCGTCTCTTAAAAAGGATTTTTGGCCCCAGAATAAATTAAAATTGTCAATGAAGTTAATTGAGTGGAATGTACAGGCAGATTGAAGCCATGTGTGGAGGGCAAGGATCCTGCTGAAAAGACCGGAGCCACCGTTATTTGGAGCAAGTGGACCGCTGATGTAGATGGATTTTCCGGTGGTTTCGATGTATTGGAAGAGTTTATTGAAGACTGATTTGGTAATTTCGGACTGACGACGGGATGCGTCCACGCAGCCGACGTGGATGATGATACGATGGACAGATGATGGGAGTATAGGGAGTATTTCTGGAAGTTTATGAAGGATATTAGAGACAGTTGCTAAAGATAACAACCTTTCAGTTTTAATTTTCAGCCTTGCCCCCGGCACACAGAGATTTCTCTTCAGATTTAGAGTTATTTAATCCCTGTCATTTCCTCTTTCTATGACCGAATGTGGATAAAATGTGTGTTTGTGAAATTTGGAAGTAACTGCATTCTGTTGTTATTTACATTTTAGAAAGTGTCCCAACTTTTTTGGAATTGGGTTGTAAAGTGAACTTGGTTATAAAATGTACATACATAAAAGCAACACAGCTGGCTGACTGCAGCAGACCAGCCAACCTCTGAAAACATGGAGTTGCTAAGGCGGGAACTGATATGTTAGCATCAAGAACCAATCCTGTCAGCTTGTGGGATAAGATTAGTCAAGGATGGCAGTCAGGAGCAGGGTTTATCTATCAGTAGTGAGAAATTATCATTTGATAATGTATGTAGTCAAATGGAAAATATTTGAACAGTTGCAGCCAGGGAAGCATTGAAAAATGGAGCCAGTGTCCAGTCATAGATCTGGGCATTAATTAACAAGGACATACATGCATAGAGATGTTTTAAATTTGTTTTAAACACCACTTTATATGTGTTTAGGCAGCTGTTTATTTCCCCCTCAAACTGTGTCACATGCGTCAGGATCAAGGTGATGGGGTGGGATGTGGGCTCCGCCGATAGAAGATTTGACAAATCTACTCTGTCAATGCCAAACAGCTTCTGTCTCCACTTATTCCTGTGAAGGGTCATGGGGGTCTGCGGGAGTCCATCACAGGGCTCCATGTATTCAAACAACCACACACATATTCTGTGTGTGGTTAGGTTTGGGTTAGGGTTGGGTAGGGTTAACCCTAACTCTAACCAACTCATTCCTGCAGGGCTATCAACACATGGTTTTGGACCACACCAGCTGGCGGAGAGCATGCAAACTCCAGACGGAAAAGTCCCTAACAAGATTTGAACCAAGAGGCAACAGTACTGACCACCATGCTAGCCCTCGTACTCACCTCGTCCTCATTAAGTGCTTTAATTGCTGTGGCCTCAAGGAATTACGACCTTACCGTTCATGAAGGATGACCCAGCGTTTCCTGAGCAGGAAGAGACAGCTCGAGGGCATCTTTCATTACCATTTGAGATCATTTGATCGAGATACTTCCAAATAGCTGTGAACCTTTCCAAGCAAAAAAAGACTACTGTACAGAAGTGTGATCTTCATGGAAAGAGAGGGCAGCAGACAAAGAAGCCCATTTGTCAGCATTGTGAATAAGTCAGGTTTATGGCAGCGCTATCCATTAAACATAACTGGTTTTCTAACAGGTTCAATCAATCAATCAAAACTTTATCTATATAGCACTTTTCATACATATAAAATGCAAGACAAAGTGCTTAAAAAATAAAATAAGACATAAAACAGGAGCACAACAAATAATAAAAATCCGTCCCTCTCACACCCACTCATAAAGCACACACATGCACAGGGTGGATAGTTCAGTAACATATCAGGACTCTGAGGATCCAGGTGAGGAGGAACCACCTATGGGAGGACATCCACAGCAAGAGGCGCCACAACCTGAAACCACAGGGGGCGCCACCACAGAGACCACCTCAGCCCAGATAGACCAGGGTAGACCTACACATTGTACAGACACTCAATGTACAAAGAGAGAAACAGGCGGACTCTGGCTTTGTTCTTCAGGTGGTAGAAACCTACCTTTATTACGTTTTTAATGTGTGGAATAAAACTGAGCTCAGAGTCAAAAATCACGCCCAGGTTTCTCACTGACTGTGAAGGTTTAAAATTCTGTAATTTGGGTAAAAGTTTCTCTCTCTTGCCTTGAGGACCAATGACTAAAACCTCTGTTTTGTCCTGGTTGAGCTTTAGTGTAGTGGAGATCTTTAGATGTAGGGCTAGTTCTGTTATTTATCACCGTGTCCACATCGTGTGTGACGGCCAGATCACCACTTGAGGCCACTGTCTTCAGAGTATGCAATAAAGAGGCAGGTGATTCGGGTCTGGTGAATTTATTCTCCCAACTTGCAGGCAATGAGGTCATTTGTTTGTATGTGTGGTTTTCTACAGCAAGAAATAATACAGAAAGAATAAAGAAATTAAGCTACTAATATAATAAACAAATAAGGAAATACAGAAAGCAATGCCTCCATTTGCTGCTTATTTCCACCATCATCCATTAAACACACTTCACCTTAATAAAACACATTAACCCACCTACGAACAACATCACGTGGGAATATTTACCTAACACTCACTGTTAACATCACTACCGATCACAATTAATAACAACATGACACATGAAATGACGTCGATTCGACCAGAAGGAGGTGAGCTAACTGCTACGACTAGCTTAAGCAGGTGAACACATGTGGCGAATGTTAAGTTAAATGTTAAGGTCTGTGGCTCCCACAATATAAACATCAATATACACACAGATACTCACTTTTCATCTACGCACAGACCACATGCCGTGATGTTAATTAGCTGTTCGACCGTAAGCTCACTCTCACTCTGCCGACTCACCGGAGCACACACTCTTTTTATCTACTTTCCGTCAATTACACTTTCCGCCCAGCAGGGGGACGCGCTCCCCATGAGCAGAATAACACCACACAAGAACACTATAAGGGAACATCTTATTGACATAATAACAATAACTTTGGGGCCTTTTCTACAGCCGCCCCCAAATGTATGTAATACATTTGTTCCACAAAAAAGGCAACAAAGTCTATAGTTGAGACGAGGTCGGAGGAGTGGAACTGTCCTCATCTTCTCCAGATGGAAGGGGAGGACAACCAGCCTGGCAACTGGCCGTGTGTAGACTCGATCCTTCACCTTCACATCCACTGACCGGACATGTCCATCAGGGCTTGGATGAGTCTTGATCACTCTTCCTATGGGCCACATGGCTCTGGGAAGTTGTGGATCAGTGATCATCACCACACAATCTCGATCAATGTCAGCGGGTGACGCCTGCCACTTCTGGCGAGCTTGAAGACTTGGCACATAGAGCCGGATGAAACGGGCCCAGAAATGGTCAGCCAGGACTTGGGAGTGTTTCCAACGGCGGCGACTGATGAGCTCATGCTCTGGGTAGACGACCTGAGGTAATGATCCATCCGGCCGCCCCATCAGAAGAACATTAGGAGTTACTGGGTCCGGGTCGCTGGCATCAGAGGACACATATCCCAGGGGCTTGCTGTTGAGTATCCCTTCCACCTCGGTAAGTACTGTACGGAGCACTTCTTCTGTGACAGGTTATGCACCCACGATGACATAGAGAGCACTCTTGACAGAGCGTATCTCCCTCTCCCACACCCCGCCGAAGTGCGGGGCTGCTGGCGGGTTAAAGTGGAAGGCAATCTTCTGTGGTGCAAGGTGCTCCTGTAAGGCAGGAGAGATCTCAGCGAAGGTCTCTCGGAGCTCTCTCTCTCCACCTTTGAAATTTGTCCCCTGATCTGAGAACAGCTCTGATGGCGTTCCTCTCCGGGCGATGAACCGACGCAGAGCCATCAAAAAGGAGTCCGTATCAATGGCGGTCAGGAGGTCCAGATGGACGGCCCTGGTGGTAAGGCACTTGAAGATGATACCCCATCTTTTTTCCCGCCGCCTGCCCACCTTGACTTCAAATGGCCCAAAGCAGTCCATCCCAGTTGAATAGAAGACGGGCTTGAACAAACGCAGACGAGCTGTTGGAAGGTCTGCCATCTTTGGTACAGCTGGTCTAGCTCTCCAGCGGCGACAGTCAGCACAGCTGTACTGGTGGCGGCGAACCGCCTCCCGCCCTCGCAGGATCCAAAAACAGCGACGGAGCCATACGCTTCTTCAGAAGCATCGCAGAATACGTGTATCTCTCTATGCAGGCCATCGAGGTCCACGTCCTTGGGTAAGTATGGTCGGGGCAGGGTGACCTGCAGTAGAACACTCAGTTCCTCCTCCCATGCCTTCCACCGCTGGAGAAGCTCCTGGGGCAGCAGTGGGTCATCCCAGCCACGGTGCTTGTCCCAAAGGTGCCGGACTAACACCTTAGCCCGGGTGGTGTAGGGCAGGATGAACCCCAAAGGGTCGTACTGACTCGCAAGAACCTTATATATGTTGCGCATTGTGGGAACCCCATAATCCACTTGGCGATGTTTGTAACCGAGGGCGTCAGTGTGGAAAAGCCAGCTCAGCCCCAGCGTGGACTCTGGAGCGTCTGTCTTCTCCTGGGCTAGCCATAGCTCCACACTAGCCGAGCGGCTCTCTTCAGGTAGGTGACTTATGACCTCTGGTTTATTGCTGGCCCACTGACGTAACTCAAACCCAGCAGATGCCAAGAGGGTACGTAGCTTGTCCACCAGGTGCCTTGCCTCAGCGATGGTGGGGACACTTTGGAGACAATTATCCACATAGAAGCACCTCTCGACAGATATTCTCACATCCTCGTCTGGCTGGCTGTTGTCGGTGACGTGGCGCTGTAAGGCGAATGTGGCACAGCACGGACTGCACGTCGTTCCAAACGGTAATACCTGCCACTCATACACCGCAGGGGGTTCCTCCCGTGCGACGTCATGCCAGACAAAGCGGAGGAGAGCACGATCTTCTGGGAGCAGGCGAACCTGATGGAACATACCCTTGATATCTCCACTTATGGCCACTGCATGTTCTCGGAAGCGTAGCAGGACTCCCAAAAGTGATGCTCCTAATGTCGGCCCTGGCAACAGGTAATCATTGAGGCTCGGTCCATGGTACTGGTAAGAACAGTTGAAAACCAGCCTATTCTTGCCATTGTGGCTGACCATATGGTGTGGGATGTACCATGCCTCACGTCCCTCCTCAGCTGGTGTTTCAGGACCACACTTGATGACAGAGCCAGCGTTAATCAGCTTCTCCATCTCCACTCTGTAGGCTGCAGCCTGTGCAGGGTTTCTAGCCAGGCGCCGTTTCACGCCTCTGAAGGTGGGCATGACAGCTTCTTTGGGAGCTTGGAGGAGCGGCATATCCTTCCGCCGCAAGAGCGGGGTGGCGTACCGGAGGATGCCGTCAACCTCTACTCTGGTGGTCTTGGTCTCGAGGGTTCTGATGGCTTCCTGATCTTGCTTTGAACGAGTGACAAGCTTCTCGCTCCTGAAGGGGACTGTGTCAACCTGCCATAACTTCTCAACATGTTTCATCAGCTCACTCACCTGGGGGGCTACCACCGTGAAGAGGCACTGCTGTGGCTGGGCAAGGTGGCGAACTACACTAGCTGGACCCTGCAGTGTCCAGCCCAGCTTCGTGTGGATGGCAGCAGGTCCACCTGGAGGTCCCAACCTGACGGGTTCCATGGGGGTGATAAGGTGGGGATGATCACTCCCAATGAGCAGTGTAGGTTTCACATCTGTGGAGGTTGGGATAGGGAGGCCGGTGAGGTGTCTATAGGTCTTTCTGAGCTGCTTCATGGGGTAGGTATGACCAGCCAATCCGATGCGAGCAGTGGTGAATGCACCTGTTATCTTGAACTTGAGCTTTGGTTTCGCCGGGGAGGAAATGGAAAATGACACTGATGCTCCTCGGAGTGTTTGCACCTCCTGTCTGATGGTACGTAGCGGTAAGTCCTCCAGGGGTCCTTGCACCCCTAACTTCTCTGCTGCATCCGGCAGCAGCATCGTTCTCTCGGACCCATCGTCCAGTATGGCGTGGGTGTGTAGTGTTCGGCCACCATAGTGGATGCAGACCTTGACAACTTTCAGCAGGACTCTACTGCCTTCTAAAGGCCGGTCTAAGTACAGCACCTCTGTTGTGGACCTTGTAGCATGGCTCGCTACTTCGGAGGCTGTAGGTGGCACCTTGGGTGACCTCACGTTGACCTCGTGCAGCACCTGAAGATGTTTTCCCTGGCAGAGGCTGCACGGCTTCTTCAGATTGCATTGTGCGGCCTGATGTGACCGTGCACAACGCCAACATCGCTTATTGCTCCTTATCCAATCCGTCAGCCGATCCTTGGTCAGCCTGGTCACCGCTGCGCACTGACTAAGATAGTGCTCCTCGTTGTTGCAGAAAGGACAGTATGGCTTGCTCTTGTTCCCTTTAAAGGAGCTGCCCACAGTATGAACCTCTGGCTTCTTATCTGTGTCGTTCCCCCCATGGAGAATGGTGGTGGGGCGATAACTCTGGCGACCATCCGGTCGGGGCACCGGCCTCTCCTTGGCCCCCCTCACCGCTAAGTGTCCTTCAGAATCCTGACACCAGGACTCATACTTAAGCCACTCCGACAGATCAGATAAGGTGTGAGTTCGTGAACCTCGATGGAACATGCAGCGGCGAAACTCGGCTCTTTGCTCAGGTGGTAACTTGGACAGCAGACGAGCAACATGTGAACCACACTGCAATTCCGCTTCACCTTCTGAACCTAATGTCCTCAACATTCCCACCAGTGACTGTACTTGGAGTGCAAACTTCTCGAATGCAGCAACATCTCCACGCCTGACATCTGGTGAGTCCAACACAGCAGCAATACGCCTCAATGCAATCTGATGTGGTTGGCCGAACTTATCATTCAGGGCAGCCATTGTGTCGGAGAAGGGCGTTGGAGAGTTGAGGTAAGCATCCGCTATCCACCGGGCTTCCTCTAGTTGCAGGTGATCGACCAGTACCTGATACTTGAACAGCTCTGAGGCGTTTGGTGGTAACAGGTTCTCTAGTGAGAGCTTGAGGCGAGCAAAGTCACTTGGGTCACGACGAGAGAAGTTGCGGATGGTCGGGCGTGGTCCATAGTAGCTGGACTCTGGAATGTGGGGGGTCCTGACGAGAGGCAGTGGTTGTGGTGACATCCATGAAGCACCAGGAGGCTGCAGAGGATTGGATTCTGGTTCACTCTTTATACCAGTATGTGCTGCAGAATACTTGGGGTCAGCTGGTGGCAGGCTGGCTGACTGTGGAGGGAGCCAAGCTGACTCGAACCCAGTGCGTCGATAAGAAACTGTGTTCTCCGATGGTCTGGTAGCAGAAGCTGTGCTATATGCTGACTGCTGATTGTGTGGCCGGCCCTCAGGTGGCTGGGTGAGAGGGGGCGAAACAGTCTCTTTTTTAATCAAGGGAGGCTGAACCTGACTGTTGTTACGTGTTGGTGGAGGGGGTGGCAGACCAGGTGGTAACAGCTCTGTCTCTGCTGGGGCTGGCCACGGTGGTGGTGCAGGCCAGTCATCCTCCTCAGCAGGTGCAGTGGTAGGGGGAGGCGTTGGCTGCACAGGTTCAGGGTGAGGCTGAGTGATTTGAGGAGAAGAGGGACCTTGTAGATTCCGAAAGGCATCCAGTAGTTGTCTCATGTCCGCTCTCAGTGCTGTGAGCTCCATCATATCAACTGACATGCGGTGTTGGGTCTGCTGGAGGAGTTGTCTCTCTTTGCGGATGTCCTCTAATTCCCTCTTTATATCATCAGATGGGGGTCTGGACTGCAGCGCTGGATGTCGAGACGTAGAGCGATCATGAACATATTCCTCCTGTCCCCTCTCTTGTGACTGCAGGGGGGCTAGCTGATACTCCTGGATGTGCTGCTGGCCCTCTGCACCGTAGCACAGGTCCATCTCTTGGAGAACAGCATCCCTCCTCTCCATGGGGCTGAATGGGGAGGAAGCATGATCAAAGGTGAGGGGGGTCATCCTGGCCCTTTCCTCCTGATGCAGCGTCTCTCTATATCTCTGACTGACAAAGTCCAGATGATCCACATCATAATCTGCGTAGCGTGCTGGAGGACGTAGATGTCGTCTGGGGCGTGCACCATGAACTTCATACTCTGAAGATTGATCCATCTCTGATGCGAACTCAGTGATCCGGCTCGAAGGACCATTTAATGTAGTGGAGATCTTTAGATGTAGGGCTAGTTCTGTTATTTATCACCGTGTCCACATCGTGTGTGACGGCCAGATCACCACTTGAGGCCACTGTCTTCAGAGTATGCAATAAAGAGGCAGGTGATTCGGGTCTGGTGAATTTATTCTCCCAACTTGCAGGCAATGAGGTCATTTGTTTGTATGTGTGGTTTTCTACAGCAAGAAATAATACAGAAAGAATAAAGAAATTAAGCTACTAATATAATAAACAAATAAGGAAATACAGAAAGCAATGCCTCCATTTGCTGCTTATTTCCACCATCATCCATTAAACACACTTCACCTTAATAAAACACATTAACCCACCTACGAACAACATCACGTGGGAATATTTACCTAACACTCACTGTTAACATCACTACCGATCACAATTAATAACAACATGACACATGAAATGACGTCGATTCGACCAGAAGGAGGTGAGCTAACTGCTACGACTAGCTTAAGCAGGTGAACACATGTGGCGAATGTTAAGTTAAATGTTAAGGTCTGTGGCTCCCACAATATAAACATCAATATACACACAGATACTCACTTTTCATCTACGCACAGACCACATGCCGTGATGTTAATTAGCTGTTCGACCGTAAGCTCACTCTCACTCTGCCGACTCACCGGAGCACACACTCTTTTTATCTACTTTCCGTCAATTACACTTTCCGCCCAGCAGGGGGACGCGCTCCCCATGAGCAGAATAACACCACACAAGAACACTATAAGGGAACATCTTATTGACATAATAACAATAACTTTGGGGCCTTTTCTACATTTAGGAAGTTTGCTGCCAACCATGACTTAATATCTAAAATACATTTAAAAAGAGCATCAGCTTGCGCCGTGTCATCAGGAGACACGGCGATGTACAGCTGCGTATCATCAGCGTAACTATGGAAGCATATAGAGATTAAAAAGGGTTGGGCCTAAAATTGATCCTTGGGGAACCCCACACTTAATCTTGTGTGTTTTTGAGGAACAGGTATCCAAACTTACAAAGAAGCTTCGGTCTGTAAGGTAAGAGGAGAACCAATTTGAAACAGCACTGGAGAGTCCAAACAGGTTCCTCAGTCGGTTTATTAAATTGACAGAATCAGAATCAGAATCAGTATCAACTTTATTGCCAGGTACGATTTTACACATACAAGGAATTTGTTGTGGCGATGATGGTGCATGCAATTAAGGTACAAGGTGGTCAGAACGGGTTGGCCCGCTCCACAAACAGTATCTGATCGACGAGTATACGCTGTCCATTCTGCGCGTCGGCCTGTGGCGGGATGTAGACACCGACCAGAACGAATGAAGCAAACTCCCGGGGAGAATAAAACGGCTTACAGATGATGAAGAAAGATTCCAGGTCAGGAGAACAGTGCTGCTGGATCGCTGTTACATCGTTGCACCAACCGCTGTTGACGTAAAAACAGATTCTTCCACCTTTAGTTTTGCCGGAAAGTTCTGTGTTTCTGTCCCCGCGGTAGAGTTGGAAGCCCGCCAGCTGCAGTGCAGAGTCCGGTATTTAATCCACCCAGCCACATCTCCGTGAAGCACAAAACCGCAGATGAAGAAAAGTCCCTGTTTTTGCCCAACAGCAGTTGCAGTTCTTCCAATTTGTTGGGCAGTGAGCGCACGTTGGAGAGAAATATTCCCGGAAGTGCTGTACGATGTCGCGCTGGCGAAGGCGCACGAGCGCTCTGGCGAGGTTTCCTCTTCTCCGGTGTTTCACTGCGTGCATAAAGGTGAGAGCACCTTTGACCAGAATGTCCAAAATTTCCTGGGTTTGGGAGCAGAAAACTAGGAAATAAATCCTCTGGAGTTGTTGCCCTGATGTTCATAAGCTCTTCTCTTGTGAAAGAGCTCCGGGTACCATCACAAAAAACAGAGTTAAAGCACAAAGCAAAACAAAACAATACACACCACCATACCGAGGCAGCCGTCCGCGGCGCCATGTGACGGTCCACTGTATCAAAAGTGGCGGTTAGATCCAGCAGAACCAAGACTGTGAGGTTATGATTATCTAAATTGAGCCTGATGTCGTTTATAATCTTTAAAAGGGCTGTCTCTGTGCTGTGGTTCGTCCTAAAACCGGACAGATTTTTACCTCCGCCAAGGAGGTTTTGTTTTTGCCAGCGTTTATCTGTCTGTCTGTCTGTGTTCAAGATAACTCAAAAAGTTATGGATGGATTATGGAGTTATGGATTTCAGGAGTTGTCAGAAATGTGAAAAGGAAGAACTGATTTCATTTTGGGTGTGATCCAGAAGAAATCCTGGATTCTGGATCACTTTCAAATTTTCGATAACATTGCGGTCAATGTGGCTGAAAATTTTGTTTCTCAATATCTCCGTTAATTTTTGCCCAAAACCCATGAAATTTGTCTCAGGGATTGACAATGGGAACCTCTATCAAATTTCAAAGGCTGATCCAGATCTGATCCAGAATGCGGATTTTATCATAATCTGTAAATCGCTATATGGGGGAATCGTTGTGCTTTTCTAGTTCTCCGATGCATTGTTTGAACTTCAAAATCTATTAATCTGGGTAAAAAAACAGTTATTCTAAAATTTTGCTTAAAAATGGAAAGTTGGATCCCAGGCACAGATTATTAAAAATTGTTTGGTTCTACTGAGCAGGTGTTGATTAAATTTTCACTATTAAGGTATAGTTTATCAATTTTTAGTGAGTTTTGGTGAGACAATAATGAAACACTTGACTGGACAATCGGACAGAGGGTGCAAGTGGATTTAATCTCCAGTTTGTATACAAAATCGAGAGGTCATTAACTCACAGCACAGAACGAAGGATAATCCTAAATGACAAATTGCCAGTAGGAAACAGTTCATCTTAAGCATCACATGGAAAACATGGAGTCCTTGAGATAAGTTTGTGATGATTAAACAAACCCTTAACATACCAGAGTCTAGGGGAACTGTCATGGACATATGAATCCAGCCTTACACAATAAGGCCCCAAAATGCAGTTTTAATATTACAGCAGGACAGCCAAATACAAAGAGGTAACATCTGTCTTTTGTTCGAGAACCGAACCGCTTCACTGAGCTGTACAGCTGAGTGACGCATCCTTTCAATTACTGCACGGTAATTTCTTGCATTTCATTGCTTTGCTGCACTGAGCGGGGAACTAGAACCAGTCAGCGGACCTCAGACAACGACACGTCGTCAGGTCCAACCAAGACAGATGGTTCATGAACAGCAGTTGATAAGTTCTTCTTGGCTAACAGACCTGCAAATTAAACGCCAGAGGACCACAGTTCTCTCCCCCTGGGCGCCAATCTACCACACAGATGGAAAAATCAATAACCAATCACCTGGCAGACACATGAATTGATGTACTTATGTCGTTAGTCCCCTGGATAAATGTCTCCATTTGGATTGAGATCCCCCCAAAAAAGCGTCACTTATTGGAAGAGCGTCTGTACTGTCATCTACGTTTCACGTTCAGTGAAGCTGTTGTGCCCGTGAGACTGACCTGAGGGAAGAGAAGTGAATTACAGCTCAGCATGATCGATGGTTTCTTTACTTTTCCACGCCAGCGTGGACCTCAGTCTGTATCTGTGGCTGTAACTTTGTCTGTGCTGAACAGAGCAGGGCCTTGTCATCCATTAAGGTATAACTGTTATCACTAGGGCTGGGCAACAATTTAAATTTTTAATCGCAATTAATCGCATGATTTCCCTGATTAATCACGATTAATCGCATTGTATACGCAAAATCAAATAATGAATTCTAAAGTAGTGTAAAATGCACTTTTATTAAATGTTCTGCTGCCATATGAACTAAAGTGTCAGAACATTTGTTGTTCAAACGCTTTTAACATCAGCACTTGTCAGTAACACATATTTAGTGTAAATCTCATCCTAAAAAATGTAAAATAAAATAAAGCTTATTGCCACTGCCAGGACATTAATGTCATCCTGTTTTTATTAAAAAAAAAAGTCTACAAACAAAATCCAACAAAATGATTGTGCTCAGCACAATCAGAACATTAAAACAGGTCATTTCTGAGGTAACAGCAGAAACTTTAAACGGGGAGTTCAACTTGGCAGTTGTTACAAATAACCTTGTTTCTGTATGGTGGTGAAGCTAAGAGGAGTTTTAGCTCCCTGCGTTGGATAAAGACTACTGTGGTCCAACAAAGACTGAATAATGTAGTTGTCTGTTCTGTCCATAAAGTTGAACGAGCTGAACATGAACATGATCTGGCAGAGGTTTGTTGGATCCAGCGACACCAGAAGAAGAACATTTGGTTCTTTTGTTTAGAAAGGAGGGCGCTTATCTTCTGTGGGGTGGAAATGTTTAACTGTGGTTGACAGATGCTGGACTATTTAATTTATAGACCTACAGTTACAGTTTATAATTCAAACCTATAAGAGATGTGCATTTATAAGTTGCCATATTTTGTGTCATAGTTGTTGTATCTCAACTAGGACTGGGCCGGTTAATACGTATACACGTATGTATATATATGTGTATATATAGATATATATATATATATATATATATATATATATATATATATATATATATATATATATAATAAAATAATAATAATGATAAAAAAAAATGCACATTAAAACTAAATAAAAGACGTCACACACCCCAAAGTTGCAAAGCCATCCTCCTATTACCTATTATTAAAAAAAAGGAGGATAAAGTACTTCTATTTAAATAAATAAATATCAAAATATCAAAACAAATATCAAATATCAACATGATAAGCCATAGCCCGACTAGTGAACACTTTTTCTGGGTAATTCTTTTCAACAAATTCGGAAACTTCATGGAATTTTCCTAAAATGTCAAAGGGATGCCAGAAAGATGCTAGCTGATAGCTAATGGCAGAGCAGCTACAAGTATGTTTACGTTCGGTAAACTCTGGGAGCTGCAAGTAGCAGCGTGTACGGTATTTTTGCCTTTCGTATCCTGAAATTTCTTTCGTAACAAGAGCCAATATTTTCTCATTGAAGCATGTCATAACCTGAAAATTCGTAAAATGTAGAGATGTTCATAAGTAGTGGTACCACTGTATTTAGCATGCTGAGGGGTCAATCCTACAAGGAAAGTCGCAAATAAGCAGGAAAGAGATAGAGAGATTTTTTTTCTTCATTTCCCCCCAGAAATTACTCTCTGAAATTTTGCTGTTTATTGACCCCTCAAAAGAATGAAACAGGGTTTTTGCCCCTGGCGCTCAATCGAGAGTAGTTTACCTGCTCAAGGCTGGAAAGGGACAGGAAGTCATCTCAGCCAACAATGAGTCCAGACAGTCCTTCACTAATAGATTTGTGCTTCAATATTGTATGATCCACTGACTCAAAAACCTCAGACAGATCAATAGAAAGAGCTGTTGCCTTTTATCCAAAGATTCGACGAAATCATTCATTACTTCTAAGGTTATTCTGGTTTTATTGTCCACTTTTCTAAAGCCTGATTGAAATTCTGACAAGATCTTGCTTGTGGATGGAAATTCTTTCAGTTGTTCACTCTTGAGGGACTCCAGAACCTTGAAGAGGGCAGAGAGTCTGAGGACGGGTCAATAATCATTCAGTTTTCTGAAATGTTACGACAAAAATCAGAGTTACATGCGTAGACAGCAGACGTAGTTGTGTTAGTTTCCACTGACAACCTAAAGTGATCTGTTATTGTTTGTGGAATATAATACTGTGGTGGAAATTTTTATTTGGTTTATTTCATCTTGTAATTTTGTCATCTAACAATATGTTTAAAAGTGA
The DNA here is from genome assembly GCA_018398805.1 of Hirundichthys speculiger. NCBI lineage: Eukaryota > Metazoa > Chordata > Actinopteri > Beloniformes > Exocoetidae > Hirundichthys > Hirundichthys speculiger. Next base: position 123,690 of record JAGFBZ010001657.1, on the reverse strand, counting down.
TTTGTCTGTGTCACACGAGACCAAATGTCTGACAAAGGCAAATTACGGGGGTCGGCTGTGGCTCATTGATCTAGGAAGACACGGCAGGGGTCAGCTGTGACTTCCTAAATTCAATTAGCATCAACTAAATAACTCCTTGATCAAGGGACTTTTTAAAGTTGCTAAACTCAATCAGTCTGTTTAAACAAATGCCTCTGTATAAACTCAATCAGTCTGTCTTGAGACAAATGGCTAAGACAACTGTCTGCCTCCACCACCACCTGCTGTGTCCACACTCTGTATGCAAACCTGTAACACCTTGCTGTCTGGTATAAAAATCAGCTTCATCTTTGTATCTGCAGAGTCATTAGCCGGCACTCTGCGAGTGGTGGCTGGTGGCTCTCCTTGTGGCCACAAGTATTTGTATGTCTGTCTTCTTTTCTCTGTAATAAATTCTATTCTGTTTTTCTCATCAAGATCGGATCTAATTTTTTCCACAACAATTTGGCGCTGCAAAGTAGGGTCCCTCGCTTGGCCGTCTGGACGGAGTGACCAGAGACCGAGAACCTCAAAAGTGCTGTTGAGATGGGAGCTGGCTCACTGTGTCCTGGCTGCCAACGCTGGGATCCAACGAACTTAAGTCCTACAATCTGATCTGGTGAGAAATTCATTTTCAAAAACACATTTGGTCTCGAAAAGGTTCAGATCTGAGGTGGTTCAGCATTCTCCATAGCATTTGGGGAAGTTTAGTCTGCAGTGACTGCGACTAGGTTAGTTTCTGAGATCTGTTCTGAAACACTCCTTCTGTAAGTACTCAGAGGGTTAGGCTTTAACTGTTTGGGGCAGGCAAACAGATTTTGCAAAGACGTTTGCAATCTTAGCAAGAGTATGCATACTGACTCATAAAGAAATGAGTTCTGATAAATCCAAACCTCTTTTCTGTTCCTCAGAGTTCCAATGTGGAATAGGTGAGAGAAAGAAACGGCCGTGAGAGTGTTGAATGTCTGGACTTAGAAATATGGGTTCGTCGAGTTTGAATGAGTTGGAAAGACTGAATGAGAAATTGACTGAAAGATTTGTGTAAAAGATTTGGAAGAATGTGAAACATAGCGCTTTGTTTTTTTTTTAGGAGTGAATGTATCTTTATTGTTGATTCTGATGCTATTCCGCATCTCTAACCCCTGCGCATGCGCAACAATACATATATATATATATATATATATATATGTGTGTGTGTGTGTGTGTGTGAGTATATGTATATATATATATATGTATTTTTTTTGGTACCTTAAGTGTTGTATGTATGTCCTGTGCTTTGTCTGTCTCACTAAGCCCCAGAACAGAGACAGTTGTTGTCCAACACTGATACTCCCCCTTTTTTTTTTTTCTTTTTTTTACTCATTTGCTTTTGGCCAAAGCAATTTACAGTGATGCGACCTAGATTTTTTTTTTTTTTTTTTTTTAAACTGTCAGAACTGAAAGCCAGTCCTGATTTCAAAGTTTGTGTTTTTTCTCCCTCCTTAAGGTGTACAGACAACAACCATGTACTGTATGCAAATCAGTGAAACCGGTTTTCCATGGCTGCTGTCACTTTTCACAGCTTCCTGTCTGAGGAACAGGCAGCAGCCATTCCCCCCCCCCCCTTATGGGACGCCCCCCCTCAGATCTCTAAGCCCAGAGTAAATATGTTAGTCTAAAAAAACAAACAAACTGTGACCCTGTTGTTATTCCTATTGTGATTTTGTACTAAACTTCTCTGTGCTTGAAGCCCCTTTATCTTCTTTTGTCCATGGAGAAGGTCTACAGCCTCCAGACCTTATTAGATGGACACCCCCCCCCCCCCCCCAAGGCAGAGAAATTAACTGAAAAAGGCTCTTCAAACAGCTCCCACGTCAGGCCTTTCCTGATCCAGAAAGACTTCTCATCCCCCGACAACCAGATGGCTCGACAGGAAAAAAGCAGCTCTTCCTGAGACCAGCAGACACCCCTGCTCACGAGTCATTCACCCAGCATCAGAGTAGACGCTCTACTCCACCCATCACCAGGCGAAAGTCATGTCCTCACCAACAGAGGGGACATCTCAGCTGAAGGAATGAGTGCTGATCAGGCCTATGGCAGCACTCCGAGCAACATGCTCCAACATGGGTGCTTTCTTCTGCTTGGTGAGGAACATTGGCTCAGACACGGACAATGGCAGCCTGTTGGACTGACAGGTTGTGGACTATTTGGCTCAAAATGCCCTTGATTCGGATTACTCGTCATTTGGCCTGAGGGTCAGGAGGTCATTCAAGATTGCTGCATGACAAAAGATCTCACACTGCAGCACTTTTATGTGGTGTCAGCTCATGACACACCCCGCCATCGCCGCTCTCCAACTGACCCACGTGACTCAATCTGGAGCTCAGATGTCCCACCTGACAGGAAACTCTGGTCAAACACTTTTTTCCCCTTCATGGGAAAACTCATGCTCTGCCTGTAAACTGTGAACTACAAGCTGGACGAATTCATCAAGGACTCTGTGGTTGCCCTAAAAGGACTCTGCTTGCGGACCATGTGTCCTCCTCTGGCTGGCTTTCATTGCTAGCTGGTAACAGCTAAAAGGTCTCTCCTGCTGTGGATTATGACCTCAGTCATCATTGTGTTCTTTCATGCTGCATTATTCCCTTAAGTCAAGGACTGTCTAAGATGATTCCCATCCAGTTTTTTGGATCTGTATACACCATGTTCCCTCAACAAATCCCATGGACTCTATTTCTAATCCTCCCTCATTGCCTGGATATTATGACGATTCATCAGAATGACTCTGACAACGACTCCTTTGTGTGATCGTCCGTTTTCCAACACTGAATGTTATTGTCCATATTCATAAGTCGAACATTGTTTCTGTTTTCAATCATGTTTATGATGTTGATCATTGAATCTCAGTGAATTTGGTGACCTAATGTTACAGTTAATGGATGTTATTGTGTGATTAATATGAAACATATCAATGTTTCATTTATAATCAAGAGAGGGAAATTGTGGTGGAAATTTTTATTTGGTTTATTTCATCTTGTAATTTTGTCATCTAACAATATGTTTAAAAGTGATTTGTCTGTGTCACACGAGACCAAATGTCTGACAAAGGCAAATTACGGGGGTCGGCTGTGGCTCATTGATCTAGGAAGACACGGCAGGGGTCAGCTGTGACTTCCTAAATTCAATTAGCATCAACTAAATAACTCCTTGATCAAGGGACTTTTTAAAGTTGCTAAACTCAATCAGTCTGTTTAAACAAATGCCTCTGTATAAACTCAATCAGTCTGTCTTGAGACAAATGGCTAAGACAGCTGTCTGCCTCCACCACCACCTGCTGTGTCCACACTCTGTATGCAAACCTGTAACACCTTGCTGTCTGGTATAAAAATCAGCTTCATCTTTGTATCTGCAGAGTCATTAGCCGGCACTCTGCGAGTGGTGGCTGGTGGCTCTCCTTGTGGCCACAAGTATTTGTATGTCTGTCTTCTTTTCTCTGTAATAAATTCTATTCTGTTTTTCTCATCAAGATCGGATCTAATTTTTTCCACAACAAATACATTTCAGTGTGGGAGGAGTGAACGATGCCTTCATGCCTAGTTTCTAAACGACTGAGGGCTTTGTGCATCTCTGAGACTGAACATGAATCAGATGTGCACTGTGGCGTGTTACTGTGTTGCCGTGGTAACCTACCTGGGTCTTCTGTAAAATGTTTAGTATGAGACAGGATGTAATCTACTCTGAGGAATTGCAAAAATTTCTTTTTCGGACAATAAGTCATGCTTTTGGTCTGGTCCTGCGACTTATACAGTCATGGAAAAAATTATTAGACCACCATTTTTTCTTCACTTTCTTGTTCATTTTAATACCTGGTACCACTAAACGTCATCATGTGACTAAAACAGACAGAAAAGAAAACACTGAATGCATAAAAGCAGTGTTTTTGGCAGTACAACGCCATAGCTATTGATGTAAAAACTTAAGTGATTTAGGTTATAATCAAGAAAACCATGGAAAATGGTAAGATATCAGCTCTTAAATAAAATTCTTATGAGCAATCTTTGTGGTTATCGTTATGTTTGTCCAAACAAATGTACCTTTAGTTGTACCAGGCATTAAAATGAACAAGAAACTGAAGAAAACAAGGGTGGTCTAATAATTTTTTCCATGACTGTATGTCAAAAATATCCTCCATGTCTCCATGACAACAGGACATCGTCTACACTCACAACAACTGAACAGTGAAACTGAAAAAATGACAAGAGTAAATCAAAAAGACTGAGACAATACAAATATGAGACCAGAAAGAAAAAGCTCTACTGCAGAATTTAAAGTGAAGATGATAAAATCTGCAGCTGAAAATAGTAATGGAGCAGCAGAAAGTTTGGAGTGATAAGAAACTAGTCAGAGACTGAAGAAAAGCAGAGTCCACAGATGGAGGAACAAGTCCACAGATGGAGGGACAAGTCCACAGATGGAAGAACGAGTCCACAGATGGAGGGACAAGTCCACAGATGGAGGAACGAGTCCACAGATGGAGGAACGAGTCCACAGATGGAGGGACAAGTCCACAGATGGAGGAACGAGTCAACAGATGGAGGAACGAGTCTACAGATGGAGGAACGAGACCACAGAGGAGGAACGAGTCCACAGATGGAGGAACGAGTCAACAGATGGAGGAACGAGTCCACTGATGGAGGAACGAGTCCACAGACGGAGGAACGAGTCCACAGAGAGAGAAACGAGTCCCACAGATGGAGGAACGAGTCCACAGATGGAGGAACGAGACCACAGAGGGAGGAACGAGTCCACAGATGGAGGAACGAGTCCACAGATGGAGGAACGAGTCCACAGATGTAGGAACGAGACCACAGATGGAGGAACGAGTCCACAGACGGAGGAACGAGTCCACAGACGGAGGAAAGAGTCCAGAGATGGAGGGACAAGTCCACAGATGGAGGAACGAGTCAACAGATGGAGGAACAAGTCTACAGATGGAGGAACGAGACCACAGAGGAGAAACGAGTCCACAGATGGAGGAACGAGCCCACAGATGGAGGAACGAGTCCAGAGATGGAGGGACAAGTCCACAGACGGAGGAACGAGTCCACAGATGGAGGAACGAGACCACAGATGGAGGAACGAGTCCACAGACGGAGGAACGAGTCCACAGACGGAGGAAAGAGTCCAGAGATGGAGGGACAAGTCCACAGATGGAGGAACGAGTCAACAGATGGAGGAACAAGTCCACAGACTGAGGAACGAGTCCACAGACAGAGGAACGAGTCCCACAGACGGAGGAACGAGTCCACAGATGGAGGAACGAGACCACAGAGGGAGGAACGAGTCCACAGACAGAGGAACGAGTCCCACAGACGGAGGAACGAGTCCACAGATGGAGGAACGAGACCACAGAGGGAGGAACGAGTCCACAGACTGAGGAACGAGTCCACAGACAGAGGAACGAGTCCCACAGACGGAGGAACGAGTCCACAGATGGAGGAACGAGACCACAGAGGGAGGAACGAGTCCACAGATGGAGGAACGAGTCCACAGACGGAGGAACGAGTCCCACAGATGGAGGAACGAGTCCACAGATGGAGGAACGAGACCACAGAGGGAGGAACGAGTCCACAGATGGAGGAACGAGTCCACAGATGGAGGAACGAGTCCACAGATGGAGGAACGAGTCCAACAGATGGAGGAACGAGTCCACAGATGGAGGAACGAGTCCACAGATGGAGGAACGAGTCCACAGACGGAGAAACGAGACCACAGATGGAGAACCGAGTCCACAGATGGAGGAACGAGTCCACAGATGGAGGAACGAGTCCACAGATGGAGGAACGAGTCCACATCTGGAGGAACGAGTCCACAGATGGAGGAACGAGTCCACAGATGGAAGAACGAGTCCACAGCTCGAGGACTGAGTCCACAGATGGAGGAACGAGACAACGGACGGAGAGGAACGAGTCCACAGATGGAGGAACGAGTCAACAGATGGAGTGAATGATTTAACGGGTGGAGGAAGGGTCCACATATGGAAGAACGAGTCCCACAGATGAAGAACCGAGTCCACAGGTGGAGGAACGAGTCCACAGATGGAGGAACGAGTCCACAGATGGAAGAACGAGTCCACAGGTGGAGTAACGATTCCACAGATGGAGGAACGAGTCCATAGATGGAAGAATGAGTTCAAAGTGTGGAGGAATGAGTCCACAGTTTGAGGAACGAGTCCACAGATGGAGGAACGAGTCCACAGATGGAGGAACGAGTCCACAGATGGAGGAACGAGTCCACAGATGGAGGAACGAGTCCACAGGACGGACGAACGAGTCCACAGACAGAGGAACGAGTCCCACAGACGGAGGAACGAGTCCACAGATGGAGGAACGAGACCACAGACGGAGGAACGAGTCCAGAGATGGAGGGACAAGTCCACAGACGGAGGAACGAGTCCCACAGACGGAGGAACGAGTCCACAGATGGAGGAACGAGACCACAGAGGGAGGAACGAGTCCACAGATGGAGGAACGAGTCCACAGATGGAGGAAAGAGACAACAGGCGGAGGAACGAGTCCACGGATGGAGGAACGAGACCACAGATGGAGGAACGAGTCCACAGATGGAGGAACGAGTCCACAGATGGAGGAACGAGTCCACAGATGGAGGAACGAGTCCACAGATGGAGGAACGAGACAACAGGCGGAGGAACGAGTCCACAGATGGAGGAACGAGACCACAGATGGAGGAATGAGTCCACAGATGGAGGAACAAGACAACAGGCGGAGAAACGAGTCCACAGAAGGAGGAATGAGTCCACAGAAGGAGGAACGAGTCCACAGATGGAGGAACGAGACAACAGGCGGAGGAAAGAGTCCACAGATGGAGGAACGAGACCACAGATGGAGGAACGAGTCCACAGATGGAGGAACGAGACAACAGGCGGAGGAACGAGTCCACAGATGGAGGAACGAGACCACAGATGGAGGAACGAGTCCACAGATGGAGGAACGAGTCCACAGCTGGAGGAACGAGTTCACAGATAGAGGAACGAATACACAGATGGAGGAACAAGTCCATAGCTGGAGGAACGAGTCCACAGATGGAGGAACGAGGCCACAGCTGGAGGAACGAGTCCACAGATGGAGGAACGAGACAACAGACGGAGGAACAAGTCCACAGATGGAGGAACGAGTTCACAGATGGAGGAACGAGTCCACATCTGGAGGAACGAGTCCACAGATGGAGGAACGAGTCCACAGATGGAAGAACGAGTCCACAGATGGAGGAACGAGACAACGGACGGAGAGGAACGAGTCCACAGATGGAGGAACGAGTCAACAGATGGAGTGAATGATTTAACAGGTGGAGGAACGGTCCACATATGGAAGAACGAGTCCCACAGATGAAGGAACGAGTCCACAGGTGGAGGAACGAGTCCACAGATGGAGGAACGAGTCCACAGATGGAAGAACGAGTCCACAGGTGGAGGAACGATTCCACAGATGGAGGAACGAGTCCATAGATGGAAGAATGAGTTCAAAGTGTGGAGGAATGAGTCCACAGATGGAGGAACGAGTCCACAGATGGAGGAACGAGTCCACAGATGGAGGAACGAGACAACAGGCGGAGGAACGAGTCCACAGATGGATGAACGAGACCACAGATGGAGGAACGAGTCCACAGATGGAGGAACGAGATCACAGATGGAGGAATGAGTCCACAGATGGAGGAACAAGACAACAGGCGGAGGAACGAGTCCACAGAAGGAGGAATGAGTCCACAGAAGGAGGAACGAGTCCACAGATGGAGGAACGAGAAAACAGGCGGAGGAAAGAGTCCACAGATGGAGGAACGAGACCACAGATGGAGGAACGAGTCCACAGATGGAGGAACGAGACAACAGGCGGAGGAATGAGTCCACAGATGGAGGAACGAGACCACAGCTGAAGGAACGAGTCCACAGATGGAGGAATGAGTCCACAGCTGGAGGAACGAGTCCACAGCTGAAGGAACGAGTCCACAGATGGAGAAACGAGTCCACAAGTGGAGGAACGAGTTCACAGATAGAGGAACGAATACACAGATGGAGGAACAAGTCCATAGCTGGAGGAACGAGTCCACAGATAGAGGAACGAGTCCACAGCTGGAGGAACGAGTCCACAGATGGAGGAACGAGACAACAGACGGAGGAACAAGTCCACAGATGGAGGAACGAGTCCACAGATGGAGGAACGAGTCCACATCTGGAGGAACGAGTCCACAGATGGAGGAACGAGTCCACAGATGGAAGAACGAGTCCACAGCTGGAGGAACGAGTCCACAGATGGAGGAACGAGACAACGGACGGAGAGGAACGAGTCCACAGATGGAGGAACGAGTCCATAGATGGAGTGAATGATTTAACAGGTGGAGGAACGGTCCACATATGGAAGAACGAGTCCCACAGATGAAGGAACGAGTCCACAGGTGGAGGAACGAGTCCACAGATGGAGGAACGAGTCCACAGATGGAAGAACGAGTCCACAGGTGGAGGAACGATTCCACAGATGGAGGAACGAGTCCATAGATGGAAGAATGAGTTCAAAGTGTGGAGGAATGAGTCCACAGTTTGAGGAACGAGTCCACAGATGGAGGAACGATTCCACAGATGGAGGAACAGTGTTCAAAGTGTGGAGGAAATTTTTATTTGGTTTATCCATCTTGTAATAATTTGTTTAAAAGAGATTTGTCTTTCTTAACAAGACCAATACACATCATAGTCAACGAGACCAAATGTCTGACAAAAGGCAAGAGAAGACAGCTGTGATTCATTGATCAAGGAGACACAGCAGGAGTTAGCTGTGACTTTGAATAAACATTCCTAAAATTCAATTATCATCAAGTAACTAACCTCTTGATCAAGGAACTGTATAACATTGCTAAACTCAATTATCAGTCTCATTTAAGACAAATGTCTCTTTGCTTTCACCACAACCTGCTATGATCCACTCTGTATGCAAACCTGTAGAGGAATCAACATCTTTTTGTCTTGGTATAAAAGAAAACCGCCCTCTCTGTAACGACAGAGTCCTCAGCCAGTATGTATGTTTGTTTCTTTTCTCTGTAATAAATTCTATTCTGATTTTCTCATCGAGATCGGATCTTATTTTTTCCACAACAAAAAAATGGAGAAACAAGTCCACAGCTGGAGAAATGAGCCTACATCGGTAGATAACTAATCCCTGACAATGGCTTGCTATAATATGGACATTTTAAACAGTAAGTTGATGGCAACGGTCAGGTTTTTCTTTTGTGTTTTTTGAAGGCACTCGTGACCTCTAAACTCTCAACCAGTCTGATAATTTCAGACTGGCAGATTTTTCCCAGCATCTCAGTCATCTCAGATTTGATAACCAGCACAGTTTCTACATTTTTTTAAAGCAACACAGCATCCAAACTCACACCTTCACATCTACATCAGTTATGTGAGAAAAACCACAGGCTCTGGTGGTTGAAGACGCTCTACATCACTGCCAAGAGGCAGCTAATCTGAGCAATAAAATGTCCATCTCTTATTGTTTCACAGCAAAAAACAAAACAAAAAAAGAAAAGAAAGAAAGAGGGTATGTTACATCTTTTTTTTCAACATCTTAATTAGAAGACAGAAAGTATGATGTATTTATGGAGGCTTTAACAGTTCTGAAGCTGATTTTTACAATCAAAGGCCTGAAGATCTAAATAAAATCACAAGACATATTTGGGAATTACGCCTAAAGGTTTATTCAGCAGTTACTGTTTGTAAATGTTGCTCTAAAACCCAGCCGTCCCTCCCTCCTGCTGCAAGCCAAAGTATTTTGGGATGTCAGAATGAAGATGGAAGACTGCAGTCATTCACAGAGCAAAGAAATGAATCAGAGAATTACGATTTATTTTACTGGTTTCTCTGTAATTACAAGTAAACACACAGCCCCCAAACATCCAGAGTTGTTCAGTCTTCCTCAGTAAGTGTTTTATTATTCAATACTGCAGTGAATTAAACTATTTTAAGACAAATTATAAAGGGAATTTTAGGGTTTTAAGCATGAAACTTTCCCTATAAAAAGATAAAAAAAAAACAAAAGGCAAGCAGAGCAGACATACAAGTGGTAGCATTTACAGTTTGTGCCCAACAAACTTTTAGTCAACAGCTACTATCGGTTGATTTACTTTTCTTTTCTGTATTTATTTCAGTCCAGAGTTTCCAGAGCTACATGCCAACCTGCAGTACCACCCTCTGACCATCCAAGCATTTACCTCCACCTGTCTATATATATATATATATATATATATATCATCCCAGTGTTTACCTCCACCTATCTATATAGACGTCATCCCAGCGTTGACCTCCACCTGTCTATATAGATGTCATCCCAGCGTTGACCTCCACCTGTCTATATAGACGTCATCCCAGCGTTGACCTCCACCCGTCTATATAGACGTCATCCCAGCGTTGACCTCCACCCGTCTATATAGATGTCATCCCAGCGTTTGACCTCCACCTGTCTATATAGACGTCATCCCAGCGTTTGACCTCCCACCTGTCTATATAGATGTCATCCCAGCATTGACCTCCCACCCGTCTATATAGACGTCATCCCAGCGTTGACCTCCACCCGTCTATATAGACGTCATCCCAGCGTTGACCTCCACCCGTCTATATAGACGTCATCCCAGCGTTGACCTCCACCCTGTCTATATAGACGTCATCCCAGCGTTGACCTCCACCTGTCTATATAGACGTCATCCCAGCGTTGACCTCCACCTGTCTATATAGATGTCATCCCAGCGTTGACCTCCACCTGTCTATATAGACGTCATCATCCCAGCGTTGACCTCCACCCTGTCTATATAGACGTCATCCCAGCGTTGACCTCCACCCGTCTATATAGACGTCATCCCAGCGTTGACCTCCACCCGTCTATATAGACGTCATCCCAGCGTTGACCTCCACCCGTCTATATAGACGTCATCCCAGCGTTGACCTCCACCTGTCTATATAGATGTCATCCCAGCGTTGACCTCCACCTGTCTATATAGATGTCATCCCAGCGTTGACCTCCACCTGTCTATATAGATGTCATCCCAGCATTGACCTCCACCCTGTCTATATAGACGTCATCCCAGCGTTGACTCCCACCCGTCTATATAGACGTCATCCCAGCGTTGACCTCCACCCGTCTATATAGACGTCATCCCAGCGTTTGACCTCCACCTGTCTATATAGACGTCATCCCAGCGTTGACCTCCACCCGTCTATATAGATGTCATCCCAGCGTTTACCTCCACCTGTCTATATAGATGTCATCCCAGCGTTGACCTCCACCTGTCTATATAGACGTCATCCCAGCGTTGACCTCCACCTGTCTATGTTGACGTAATCCCAGCATTGACCTCCACCTGTCTATATAGACGTCATCCCAGCTTTGACCTCCACCTGTCTATATAGATGTCATCATCCCAGCGTTGACCTCCACCCGTCTATATAGACGTCATCCCAGCGTTGACCTCCACCTGTCTATATAGATGTCATCCCAGCGTTTGACCTCCACCTGTCTATATAGATGTCATCCCAGCGTTGACCTCCACCTGTCTATATAGACGTCATCCCAGCGTTGACCTCCACCTGTCTATATAGACGTCATCCCAGCGTTGACCTCCACCTGTCTATATAGACGTCATCCCAGCGTTGACCTCCACCTGTCTATATATAGACGTCATCCCAGCGTTGACCTCCACCTGTCCCCTATATAGACGTCATCCCAGCGTTGACCTCCACCTGTCTATATAGACGTCATCCCAGCGTTGACCTCCACCTGTCTATATAGATGTCATCCCAGCGTTGACCTCCACCTGTCTATATAGACGTCATCCCAGCGTTGACCTCCACCTGTCTATATAGACGTCATCCCAGCATTGACCTCCACCTGTCTATATAGACGTCATCCCAGCGTTGACCTCCACCTGTCTATATAGACGTCATCCCAGCGTTGACCTCCACCTGTCTATATAGACGTCATCCCCAGCGTTGACCTCCACCTGTATAGATGTTATCTCAGCGTTGACCTCCACCTGTCTATATAGACGTCATCCCAACGTTGACCTCCACCTGTCTATATAGGCGTCAACCCAGCGTTGACCTCCACCTGTCTATATAGAAGTCATCCCAGCGTTGACCTCCACCTGTCTATATAGACGTCATCCCAGCATTGACCTCCACCTGTCTATATAGACGTCATCCCAGCGTTGACCTCCACCTGTCTCAGTCTGATGTCTCAATCTTTTTCTTGTCGGAACGAACGAACGGAGTTGCTGTTGCGGCCGGACTTCCTGTCGATGGTTTCCTGTTGTTGGTGAACGCTAAACGGTGTTTGATTCCTTTAACCTTTTTATAATTTAAATTTACTCGATTTGGTGATAACTACACTGCTGGTGTAAATGGTAATCTGAGCACTCGCACTTAGTTTCTGCTTCGCACATTTTCCTTGAGATTCTCACTGCCGTTAATCGCCGGCTCTTTAGCCTAGTAGCTTCTTAGCATGGCTTCTTCTCCCTCTGTTTCCCCCTCCCGCTGCTCAGTGTGTGAAATGTTTAGTTATTCCTCTGCCTCCTTTAGCGAGAGTGGTAAATGTATAAAATGTAGTTTATTCATAGCTTTGGAGGCGAGGCTCAGTGAGCTAGAGGCGCGTGTCCGCCAATTAGATCATAGTCCGTCAGAGGCGATAGGCAGCCAGGCTAATGTAGCGGTGGAGCGGCCTAGTGTAGCTGCAACTAGCAGTTCCCCTGCAGCACCCGAGCAGCCGGCCAGTCAGGGCGGCTGGGTGACGGTTCGAAGGAAGCGTAGCCCAAAGCAAAGGCGCGTGGATCACCATCACTCGCTTCACGTATCGAATCGTTTTTTCCCCACTCAGCGACACACCCCGCTGAGAAACCCACCCTGCTGATTGGCGACTCTATAGTCCGGTATGTGAGGCCGACAGCTACGACCATAGTCAGGTGTATCCCGGGAGCCAGAGCGGGCGACATCGAGGCAAATTTGAAGCTGCTGGCAAAGAGTAATCGTAAGTACAGTAAAGTTATTATACATGTCGGCACTAATGACACCCGGCTACGCCAGTCGGAGGTCACTAAACTTAACATTGAGTCGGTGTGTAATGTTGCAAAGAGCATGTCGGACTCCGTAGTTTTCTCTGGTCCCCTTCCTAATTTGACCAGTGATGATATGTTTAGCCGCATGTCATCGCTCCGTCGCTGGTTGTCGTGGTGGTGTCCAGAAAACAACGTGGCCTTTATTGACAACTGGCGGCCGGATTTTTGGGGAAAGCCTGGTCTGATTAGAAGAGACGGCATTCATCCCACCTGGGATGGTGCAGCTCTTATTTCTAGTAATCTGGCCGATTTTCTTAGACCCTCCCCCTGACAATCCAGGGTGGAGGCCAGGATGCAGAGCTGCAGTCTTACACGCTTCTCTGCTGCTTCTCGAGGACCGTCCCCATCCACTAAAGACAGAGAAATTAACTTTATAGCTGCTAATGCTAACATGGTACCAAACAAAAACAAAAATAAAAACAAAAACATAGAATTGGTGTCAATTCCCCGTCCTCCAAAAGTCTACTTAGCGCGCTGTGATAGAGGCGTTAACCAAAATAATTTGATAAAAATAAAAACTGTCAGACACGTGGAGCCAAGAGAACTTGTAATTAGATGTGGACTACTGAATGTGAGATCTCTTGGCTCTAAGTCTCTGTTAATCAATGATCTTATTACTGAGACTCGTTGCGATGTCTTCTGCTTATCAGAAACATGGCTACAAGAGGGAGAGTATGTGAGCTTAAATGAGGCTACGCCACCAGGTTATAATAATTATCAAATTCCCCGGAGTACGGGTCGCGGTGGAGGAGTAGCAGCTGTCTACAACTCCAGCCTGCAAGTAAAAACAAAACCCAAATGTAATTATAATACATTCGAAAGCCTCACGCTTAGTCTAACTTTTCCAAATTGGAGGTCAGAAAAGCCAGTCTTGTTGGTAGTGGTGTACCGGCCACCTGCTGGTGCTTATTTGGAGTTTTTGTCTGAGTTCTCTGATTTTTTAGCTGGTTTAGTGCTCAGCTCAGACAAAGTCATCATAGTGGGTGACTTTAACATCCACATGGATGTTGACAGTGACAGCTTTAAATTAGCCTTTACATCTCTTTTAGAGTCATTTGGCGTCTCACAAAAAGGGAAAGAACTGACTCACTGCTTTAATCATATCCTGGATCTGGTTCTCACCTATGGTATAGATACTCATCACTTGTTAGTGTCGCCGCTGAATTCTCTTCTCTCGGACCACTTTTTAGTTACATTCGAGTTCAGCATTTGTGGCATTAAAACAGGAAATGAAACGTGTCATTACAGCAGATGTCTTTCTGAAGATGCTGTGAATAATTTTAAGGAGGTCATTCTCTCTCATCTCCCTATGGTGGAATATGATAGAATAGCTGAGGGCAACGACCTGAATATTACTCCGGCAGACTTTGATCACCTTGTTAACAATACTGCCGATATGTTACATTCCGCCTTGGATGCGGTCGCTCCTCTGAGGAAGAGGGTTTCTTATCTTAGGAGCTCAGCTCCCTGGTATAATTCACATATTCGCATGCTGAAGCAGAATGCACGTAAAATGGAAAGGAGGTGGTACTCCTGTAAATCTGCGGACTCCCATCGTGCCTGGAGAGATAGTTTAATAGTCTACAAAAGAGCCCTACGCAGAGCTAGAACATCTTATTATTCTTCGCTAATAGAAGAGAACAAACATAACCCACGTTTTCTGTTCAGCACTGTAGCCAGGCTGACAAAGAGTCACAACTCTGTTGGTCCATGCATTCCTGCTACTCTCAGTAGTGAAGACTTTATGAGCTTTTTCAATGGGAAAATAATCAAAATTAGAGATGAGATCGGCCAGGCCCAACTGTCGGCGGCTGTGGACATCCCTGCAGTTTCGTTGATCTCTTCCGTTTCTGATTTGACTCTGGACTGTTTTTTCTCCTGTGGGCCTCTCTGAGTTGACCTCAACTATCAGTAAAGCTAAACCATCTACATGTCTGTTGGATCCCATCCCAACTCGACTGTTCAAGGATGTTATATCCTCTATTGGTATATCAATTTTGGATCAGATTAACCTATCTCTACAATTAGGATATGTACCACAGGTTTTTAAAGTTGCAGTCATTAAACCTTTGCTCAAGAAACCATCCCTTGACCCGGACATCTTGGCAAACTATAGACCAATATCCAACCTTCCATTTATCTCTAAAATTCTGGAAAAAATAGTTGCTAGCCAGTTAGGAGAACACCTGCATAGAAATGATCTATTTGAGGTATTTCAGTCAGGGTTTAGAACTCATCATAGCACAGAAACTGCACTGATTAGAGTCTCCAACGACCTCCTCATGGCCTCAGACAATGGATTAGTTTCTGTCCTTGTTCTGCTGGACCTCAGTGCTGCTTTTGATACTGTTGATCACGGCCTTTTGCTGTACAGATTAGAGCACACTGTTGGAATTAAAGGGACAGCATTAGGCTGGTTTAAGTCATACCTATCTGACAGGTTCCAGTTCGTCCATGTTAATGACGTTTCTTCTACACGGACTAGGGTCTGCTATGGCGTCCCACAGGGTTCAGTTCTGGGACCAATCCTTTTCACTTTATACATGCTGCCCTTGGGAAAAATTATCCAGAGCCATGGCATAAACTTTCATTGCTACGCTGATGATACGCAGCTGTACTTATCTATGAAACCAGAGGAAACAAAACCCTTGGCTAAACTTCAAGGGTGTCTTAATGATATTAAGTCCTGGATGTCCTCTAACTTTTTGCTTCTAAACTCGGATAAAACAGAGGTTATTGTCTTTGGTCCCAAACACCTGAGGAATGGATTGACTGGATTTACGCTGGCTTCCAGCACAGTTGCGAAAAACCTTGGAGTTATTTTTGATCAGGATATGTCATTTAAGCAGCATATTAATCAGGTTTGCAAGACTGCCTTTTTTCATCTCCGAAATATTGCCAAAATTAGGAGCATCCTCTCCCAGGGTGATGCCGAAAAATTAATCCACGCGTTTGTTAGCTCTAGACTGGATTACTGTAATGCGCTGTTAGCAGGATGTCCGAAAAGCTCGCTAAATAGCCTTCAATTGATCCAGAACGCAGCAGCGAGGGTGCTGACAGGAATCCGCAAGCGAGATCACATCTCTCCCGTGTTAGCCTCCCTCCATTGGCTTCCCGTGAAATTTAGAATTGAGTTTAAAATTCTGCTTCTCGCATATAAGGCTCTTAATGGCCTAGCTCCGCGCTATTTACAAGACTTGATAGCTCGTTATGCTCCTAATAGAGCTCTCCGCTCTCAGAGTGCAGGATTACTCGTCGTTCCTAGAATATCTAAAAGTAGGTTTGGAGGACGGGCCTTCTGCTACCAGGCACCTTTTTTATGGAACCAGCTACCAGTTTGGGTTAAGGAGGCTGATACTATCTCCATCTTTAAAACTAAATTGAAAACATTTCTGTTCAGTAAAGCCTACAATTAGTCTTAACTATAGTGTGTAGGGGCTAATAGTTATAACTATAGTTGTAGTAGTAAGACTAGAGTAGCTCGTCTTAATCACAGCTTCGTCATAGTTATGCTGCTATAGGCCTACGCTACAGGGAGACACCAGCATGATCTGCTGAGTGGTGTCTCCACTGCTCTTCTCCTTTTTCTTCCCTTTTCTTTCCTCCTCCCTTCCTCCTCCTCCAGCTCATTTATAATTATTTGGGAGCACCCTGCTACTGAAACTGTGCTCCATTTTCTTTGCTTTCCTGTGTTTGTTGTGCTGTTTCTGCCCCCTTTTCTCTTTGTGTATTTGCAGGCCAGAGTTTCCTGGGTTTCATGCTGACTTGCAGTTCCATCCTCTGTCCATCCCGGGGTTCTCCTCCACTTGTGTTTGGGTACCGACTGGCGTGGTGATCGGCGACCTGGTCCTCTGGCCATCTCATCCCAGTGCTGCTGCCTCCATCTGTTTTATGTTTATATATTGCATCCTTTTGCTTGAAATCCTACCCTTCTCTTTTCTTAAACCCAAACCCCCTCCTCCTCCCCCCTCCTCCCCCTTCTCTCACACACCTCACCTACACCCCACCCGCACATTACTGATACTCAAGAGCCTATCATGGCTCATTACGCTGACCACACGCCCAAGGGCCCTCCATAGCTCGCTTGCATTCACCCTACAACAATTCCACTACTTCTTTCTTTATTATTATTTTTACTTTTTCTGTGCTCTCCTCTCTCTGTCCTACATCCTCTTTCTGTCCTCCATCTTCTCTCTGTCCTACATCCTCTCTCTGTCCTGTCTCCCCTCTTTTTCTTTCTCTACCCGGCTGGCCTTCAGCAGGAAGGTCCCCCCATATGAGCCAGGTCCTGCTCAAGGTTTCTTCCTCTTAAAGTGGAGTTTTTCCTTGCCACTGTTTGGTATAAAGGTTTTTTTTTCTCCCTACGTGGGAGTTTTTTACCTGCCATTATCATTGATTGGATTTAATTATATAATCTTAGTTGATGATATTTGCTCGGGGGTCATGCTCTGGGTCTCTGTAAAGCGCCTAGAGACAATTGTCATTGTAACAGACGCTATATAAATAAAATTGAATTGAAATTGAATTGAACCTGTCTATATAGACGTCATCCCAGCGTTGACCTCCACCTGTCTACATAGATGTCATCCCAGCATTGACCTCCACCTGTCTACATAGATGTCATCCCAGCGTTGACCTCCACCTGTCTATATAGACGTCTCTGGGTTATCAATTAACATGCTGACCTGCAGTCTGATCCTCAGACCATCTCAGTGTTGCTGCCTACATCTCTTTATATAGTCATCTCTGTAGTTCATGTACAAACAATGAACCTGTCAGTATAGAACAACATTGAATTATTAGCTCTAAAGTTAATGGATAATTATTATCTATATATTTTTTCTAATACAGTATTGCCAGGATGTATGTGCTCTCCACTCTCTCTGTCCTCCATCCTCTCTCTGTCCTGTCTCGCCATTGTTTTTCTGTCTTTTTCTTTTTCTGGTCTTCATCAGGAAGGTCCCCCCATATGATCCAGGTCCTGATCAAGGTTTCTTCCTCTTAAAGTGAAGTTTTTCCTTGACACTGTTTTTCACTTTAGGGGAGTTTTTTTACTTGCTATTTTTGATGATTAGGATTTTGTATTATAATTTTAGTTATTTTTCCTCGAGGGTCATGCTTTGGGTCTCTGTAAAGCGCCTAGAGACAAATTGCATTGTAACAGACGCTATACAAACTATAAAAGCACTCGGAGCACGCAGACCTCCGCCAAGTGCAACAATTCCCTCATACAGTGATTTACAGATTGCAATAAACTTCGCCTTCTGGATCAGATCCGAATCAGCCTTTGAAATTTGATAGAGGTTCCCATTGTCAATCCCTGAGTCAATTTTCATAAATTTTGGGCAATAATTAACGGAGACATTGAGAAACAAACATTTCGGCCCCTATTGACCACAATGTTATCGAAAATTTGAAAGTGATCCAGAATCCAGGATTTCTTCCGGATCACACCCAAAATGAAATCAATCGACAACTACTGAAAATTTCATCAAAATCCATCCATAACTTTTTGAGTTATCTTGAACATAGCCAGACAGACGCCAGCAAAAACATAACCTCCTTGGTGGAGGTAATAACATTAAATTGAACTGAAATAAATTGAAGTGAATTGACTGAAGGATGATATTTCTTCTCCACTGTCACCTCACGCTTGTTCAGGATGGGCGATATCACTGAGGTGACGATTCAGAGCAATCTGTTGGGCTCCTGATGTTTTTTTTATGAACTGGAACAAGATGAATTTTGAATCTGGACTTTGTTGGAATGAATCAAGCTGAGCTGGAATATTAATGGGATAAACCGAATTGTCTTTGATGTCGTTATATTGGATTTATATCTGAGGTCAGGTAGTAAATGCTGCCCCAGAACTGGACGGGAGAGTCTCCACATGGACCTGGAAGAGGTGGTGGTGGAGCAGGTGGTAAAGTATTTTCAGGAGTCCTGTCCTGTACGAGATCATCCCATCATCAGTTCTGCTGTCAGTTTGATATTTGGTTTGGTTTCAGCAACAAATCTGGTTCAAAGACTTAACTCATTATTTCTCCTCCATGCAGGGGGAAACAGGCAGATCAGGCTGTATGAGAAAATGGAGGAAGATAAAGATTACAAGGTTTTATCAAGGGGTTTGTAAATCCTCAAATACCGAACTTGAGTATATCCTGGGATCCTACCGGGACTGGAGTTTAGCCACTGATCCCAGCAATCTCTTCGGCAGCTTTAATCTGCTGGGCTGTTGTGCTGGTCTGGAAGTACTGATGCACTCACAGAGCCCTGGCAGATCTACCCCACCGCATATTTTAAGGGATCAGTAGGATTAACATTACATTCAGTAATTAAAGAAGCTCTGAGAGCAAAATCAATGCCAGCATGTGTATTTCACACTAATTGCCGCTTGATCTCAGTTTTCGTACCGGAATGAAAGTGTAATCAAACTGCAGAAACTAGTATGTGAAATGTTGAATGTCTTAAATGTTGAGTTCAATCATGCAGAGGTTACAACGCGTACGGCGACATGAACCAGCGCTGCATGATAAAAGGTGCCAACATTAGTAGCGTATGGCATACTTTTATATCAGAAATGCTCTACAACTGCATCCCTAAGTGCTTCTTTATTTGGTCGCTGGCAGTTGGTGCAGCAAACGTGAAGTGGGCTTTTAAATTTGATGTTTGTTTCTGAGGCTATTATCCCCACCCACAGAAAGCTTTCTCTCTATTTCCTTACCTTGAGAGGTTTGGCTTTTCTAAATAGAAACAAAAAAGAAAAGGGTCCAGCTCTCAGGTCCTTACTTGTATGGTTAATCCCACAGATGTGCCGGGGCAGAGGGCGACCCGCTCTTCTAATAATGAACAACTCCAGTTCATTAAAACTCAACATAACGGGTCATACACCACAGGCCTGCACTCAGAAGCACCAATTAGTTTTTCTTCTCGCTAGTTACAGCGTTCCTGAAGGACCTGAGGCTGTTGACAAAGACGTGAGGTTTATTCACACAACAGCGCAACGGATGCAGGATGCTGCCATTATATAATGGGTATTTTTAAATCAAAAAAAGCAAATAAGTACTTTCTCTTTTGATGTCATGTTTGTGTATGTAATAATAATCTAGTGCATCAGGCACAAACAGCTTCAGATGAACAACATCTAATGTGAACTCTTGGGCCCCGATAGTACACCTCCTGCTAGCCGGTAACCACTACCCGCAAGGTTCCCCTAAAGCCGCTACCCGCTATGCCAACTCCGTTACTCACATATGTAGGCATGGCAATGGGTGTGTCTTTTGCACTTTCCGCAAACTCGGTATCTTGTGATTGCGGGTAGTGCAACCTGCTCTTAAAGGCAACGGCTACTGACGCACTGATTGATTTAACAGGTGGAACCCCCTCCCGCTACCCGCTATCCCTTAGTAGCGGCTTTAGGAGGTTTGGCGGAAGATCAGGCCCTTGATCTGAAATGTTTAGCATGGACGCATTGTGAAACCCATATAAATGCCACTGACAGTCTGGCCTTTCTGGCTCGCTGGTGAATGTTCATTAGTAATCACAAGGGGCGGTAAAGCTTGATCTATCTGTGATGACAGCCTGTAACCCACCAAAGAAGAGCACGTGACCAGTGAAGAGGGGATGGAGGGGCGTGGGAGGTAGTAGATAGCATTCACTGATGACCCAACATCGGCATTTTGTAGGTCCAGCACGGTTCTTCATTCCTTCTAGTGCAGTTGTGTCTTCACGAGTCACTAACATTAGTCTCAGTAATAGATGAAACTTACTAGAGAAGGACACCTAAACTGCAGTAGAAGCCAAGAGAAAAAAGGTCAAGGAGTGTAGAAATGCACAATCTAGATCTCATTATGTACGAAAATAGCAGCAGTTGGTAGATGGCCAAAAAAGGATTGCAGTGATCCCTTATTTTTCGTGGTTAATGGGGACTGGCGCTCCCCGCGAAAATCAAAATCTGCGAACTGGAGCCGGAGCCCCCCGAGCCTAAATAATGTGTTTAAAATATGTTTAAAAACCGCAAAAAAGTAGCGAGGCACTGCAGCGAAACAAGACAAAGTCTCAACTGTGGTCTTTCTGTTTCCTTCACAGCCTCTGGTCTATGAACCGTAGTAAACAAACCGCTGGTACTCTGCTATTTTTGGCTTATAATTAGCGGCTAACACGCTAACAACAACAAAAGAAACAGTCCTTTTTTCTCTGCATGGAACGAGCACTTTATTCTGGCACTGCAGGAACTACACAGGTTGTATTGTTGGGCTGCTGTTGGTTAACAGAGAATGTAAATCTATACACGCTGGGCTGCTGTTTATGCTCACTACACTTCAGGGCAGGAATTTCACGGCGGCCATGGCCGTCGTAGCCCTTCTTCTTGGCCGTGATGCCCTTCCGAAAATTGGTTGCTTAACGGCCACTGTGGCCTTGGTGCCCTGCTCTCTCCCCTTCCTTCGGCTATCATCAAGTTTGCGCCGTAGTGCCCATCAGGTAGGCCTACCTGTATTAAAGCTAAACAATCGGAACGGAGGTGTGACCTACTGCGGGATCCGTCCATAACTCTACCGCACAGCATCTATTTTCATCAGTGTTCTGTCTGTGGGATAAACAGCACAACGATACCACTAAGACGACATTAAAGGTAAGTGTTCAAAAAGCCATCTGTTTTCTGGATCAAATAGTTTGTCACTGAGCATAAGGACTTTAAAGATTGAGCCCAGGACTATAAATTGTAATACATCATAATACTATAAATCGTAATAAATCGCTCCCAACTTTGAATTGATAAAGAGTTGTTAGACTTGGTTGTAGCTATTACCTATTAGCCTCCTTGAGGGGGACCTAGCTATCCAACAAGCTAAATCTTTCTTGTCATGTCTTGTTGCTTTAGACAACGATGAATTTTTAATGTTTCATTATCAGACGGAGACTGTCACGTCTTGCTACTGTAGCCTTCTGAGCTATGGTTGCTAAGGCAACCCAAGTAAACGGTCTCCTGCAATCAGCTGTTTTATTGTAAAGTAAAGCCTTCAAATAATCCCTTTCTCGCCAAATCAACTTCTCTGTCTCTCTTCTATGTGTGCAGCCCTAGCGAAGCTTTGCTTGTAAGTCTTCATATCATCGCCAAAATCAGATGCCATTAAATCGAATTTGATTATAAAGAAAACATCTTTAATACTCTCAATACTCTTTTCTTTCACTAACAACATCAGGTACCAGTCTCTATCTCCAGGTTTCCCAATGAGAACCTTTTACTTGCAAGATGTGGTCATCTATAATTAAAAAAAATATATAAAAAAGTTGTCCATCTATGGTAATCTTTACAGAGTTGATTTGAGAAATGTTAAATTGAGAACCAAAATTTTAGGTGCAACCAGTGGAGTCAAGCCACATAAGTTTTCCCCTTCTAGGCTACCATAGTTTCCTCTACCTCTTAACTAGTTCTAGTTTGATTGGCTGGCCTCCCTATAAAACTGGCCCACCTGAGGGTGTAGCCAGGATCTCAGGTTGTTGAACTTTAGAAGGCCATGTCAACTGATCTGACTGGGTGATCCTCTGTGAAAAATAGGTTTTGTTGCCTTGTTTCTGCACAACTTTTATGAAACTTGCAGCTCTTCTGCAGAAGGTCTGTGGTGAAGAACACCACAAATCTGAGGCTTTTATACTGGCTGCCAAAGCTGGTGTGGTGACTGGTGATCTAGTCCACTGACCATCTCACCTCAGTGCTGCTACCTGCATCTGTTTATATAGTCATTTCATTCAGGCATCTGTGTGCTCTCCTCTCTCTGTCCTCCATCCTCTCTCTGTCCTCCATCCTCTCTGTCCTCCGTCCTCTCTCTGTCCTCCATCCTCTCTCTGTCCTCCATCCTCTCTGTCCTCCGTCCTCTCTCTGTCCTCCATCCTCTCTCTGTCCTCCATCCTCTCTCTGTCCTCATCTCTCTGTCCTCCGTCCTCTCTCTGCCCTCCATCCTCTCTCTGTCCTCCATCCTCTCTGTCCTCCGTCCTCTCTGTCCTCCGCTGTCCTCCATCCTCTCTGTCCTCCGTCTCTCTCTGTCCTCCATCTCTCTGTCCTCCATCCTCTCTGTCCTCCGTCCTCTCTCTGTCCTCCATCCTCTCTCTGTCCTCCTCCTCTCTCTGTCCTCCATCCTCTCTGTCCTCCGTCCTCTCTCTGTCCTCCATCCTCTCTCTGTCCTCCATCCTCTCTGTCTCTCGTCCTCTCTCTGTCCTCCATCCTCTCTCTGTCCTCCATCCTCTGTCCTCCGTCCTCTCTCTGTCCTCCATCCTCTCTGTCCTCCATCTCTCTGTCTCTGTCCTCCTGTCCCATCCTCTCTCTGTCCTCCGTCCTCTAATCTCTGTCCTCCATCCTCTCTCTGTCCTCCATCTCTCTCTGTCCTCCATCCTCTCTGTCCTCCTGTCCTCTCTCTGTCCTCCATCCTCTCTGTCCTCCATCCTCTCTCTGTCCTCCGTCCTCTCTCTGTCCTCCATCCTCTCTCTCTCTGTCCTCCCATCCTCTCTCGTCCTCATCCTCTCTGTCCTCCGTCCTCTCTCTGTCCTCCATCCTCTCTCTGTCCTCCATCTCTCTGTCCTCCATCCTCTCTGTCCTCCATCCTCTCTGTCCTCCTCCTCTCTCTGTCCTCCATCCTCTCTCTGTCTCCATCCTCTCTGTCCTCTCTCGTCCTCTCTCTGTCCTCCATCCTCTCTCTGTCCTCCATCCTCTCTGTCCTCCATCCTCTCTCGTCCTCCATCCTCTCTCTCGTCCTCTCTGTCCTCCATCCTCTCTGTCCTCCATCCTCTCTCTGTCCTCCGTCCTCTCTGTCCTCCGTCCTCTCTCTGTCCTCCATCCTCTCTGTCTCCATCTCTCTCTGTCCTCCATCCTCTCTCGTCTCCTCCCTCTCTGTCCTCCCATCCTCTCTCTGTCCTCCATCCTCTCTGTCCTCCATCCTCTCTTCCTCTCGTCCTCCATCTCTCTGTCCTCCATCCTCTCTCTGTCCTCCATCCTCTCTGTCCTCCATCCTCTCTCTGTCCTCCATCCTCTCTCTGTCCTGTGTCTCCTCTCTTTTTCTTTCTTTACCCAGCTGGTCTTCATCAGGAAGGTCCCTCCATATGATCCAGGTCCTAATCAAGGTTTCTTCCTCTTAAAGTGGAGTTTTTTTCTTGCCACTGTTTCGCTTAAGGGTTTTTTTTTTTCCCTCTCTGGGAGGTTTTTACTTGCCATTATCCTCGATTAGGATTTAATATTATAATTTTAGTAGTGATATTTCCTCGGGGGTCATGATCTGGGTCTCTGTAAAGCTCCTAGAGACGATTGACATTGAAACAGACGCTACACAAATAAAATTGAATTGTATGATTGGACAATTTATGACAGAGTATCAGTTTTCTTGTATGGCTAACTAACTATTCTGCGCCTTTTTAGGAATAGTTGCCTCTGCTGCTATTTGTGAAAGTATTTTAACTCCTTTTATTTTTGCTTTGGGTTGGTCCTCATAACATCAAGGTGTGGCTGATACTGGCTGGCCCAGTGGGTTATCACGACTGATATTATAATTAAGTCCATGAATATTTATTCCTTTCTAATTTTTCTTTTCTAGAATTGAAAAGCTGTTGAATGAGTTGCTGGATCCTGTTCCTTGTATACCGAGCACTAAATTTGCAGTAGTAACGTGCACCTCACCATCTGCTGTTGTTGCATTTCTTGGTTCGAGTATTTTTTGGATCGGGCTGAATTTCGACCCTATCGTGGGTCGTGCTTCGTGCAGTATACGTGGGGTAACGACGAGAGATTAACACCTCCCGACGAGCTCCCGATCACAAGTCTTGTGCTCGCAAGAAAATCAAACTTGTTTGAAATCCTGGTTGCTCCTCGTGAAGGTATCGCACAGTAGAAGCAGTAGGTGCATTTGAGATGAACTGCGCCTCGCCTGGCGAGTAGACGAGATCAGGTGGCCGCAGCAGGAGGTGGAGACAAAAAGCTGCAGTCAAGTCGGACAGTTTCCAGCACATACAGGAGGAGACACTTACTTCCTGTTAGATCACCTGTATGTTACCTGTAGTTTGCAGACCACGTTCTTAGATAAAGTGTCCTCGATCGCTGATTGAAGTTAAAATAACCGGCATGCATTGTGCGCCGACTGCCGGTGATCGATTCTGCGCAGGCCTGGCTCATCTCGAACGCACCTATTCTGAACGTATAGTGTAAGCAGTCAAGTCGCATCAGAGCATCGAGCCGTACAGTGTGAGAGCATTACTCGTGGGCTGTGAACTTTTGAACTCAGCGATCTAGTCGTGCAGTGTGAGATAGGGCTGAATCAAACGATTTAAAATATCGCACAGTGTATGCCCGGCCTAATTTGTACCTTTTGTTCCTGACCCTTTAATAAACAATATATATTTTTTTTTTTATATTGGAATCACGTCTCTGTTGTTCATTCCTTCCTGTGTGTGGGAACCTGCTTGATTTAAGCATGGGGTTCACAACTAGATGTGAGTTTAGTACCCATCTTTCTGTGGAGCCCCAAGGTGGTGTCCTTAGGCATTGCTGGAGCTGAGACCTTTTAACCTTGCCAGGGTGGTCACATCGGCACAGATTTTATTAGTCTTAACCCGTTACCATTCTTATGATTCCATCGATGTAAACCATTTCAGGGTATAATCATAACAGCAGGTACAATCAACGCCTGTGTCACACCACAAACAAACAAACAGTTACGAAATTGACACAACTTACCTTATAAGCCTTATAAAACTCATCCAATCAAAAATATTCCCACAAAAATGGTCTGGTTACATTCACAAAGGTCCAGTCGATCCAATCCAGTAAGGTATTTAGTTCAAAATGTATTATTATAGCAGTAAATATCCACAAAACGCCACTGCATCATTTAAAAATTAGCCAGTCGGCGGTCTAACTTCTGGGCTTTGTTCGCTGTGACTCGCCGTTTGCATTTTTCATAATTGATTCTTTGGTTTTAAAATGGTGGGTGGAAGCTGACCTTTAGATTGACACCTCATATGTCCATATAGCAGCTTCCCTGTCCTGTCCACAGCCTACAATAGCCAATGAGGGCCAGCGTTGAAAAGAAGCCCATGCCCCCATTGTGTCATGTAAAACCTATGCCAGCTAGAACCAATCGTGCTGATGACTGGCACATTGTAGAGCCAATGAAATTCTGAACACAGCGATGTGTCGCTTCAGGGGACGGAGACAAAGCCACAAGCAGGAAGTACCTGCGTAACTGCAAATTAATAACGTGCGTCAAATGTGCGTCAGTGGCCAATTGCTGTGTGGCTTGTTTATATAAAAAATGCTGCAAATAATCTGTAATTAGTTATAATTGTAAATGTGTGTAAATATGTGAATAGTTTGCTATGTTTGCTGGGTTGTAAAATGTATTTATGACTTTTATCCTCGGTATGTGGCCATGGTTATCTAAGTGTCCTTTTGGAGTCTCCAAATGGACATTTTTGGAAACACCTAGACATACTCTTCCAAAAACATGTGTAAAATACTCATTTTGTGTGGTATTGTTATCATATTTGAACTTGAGCTAGGTAAGACTTCATGCTGTGGTCCCATTGTGTTTTCCAGCTAATAAGTCACAGCTGCCACTCATCTGCAGACATCTGTTTACAAAAAAAAAAAAAAATCAGGTGGAAATAAAAAACTTCTATTTCAGTGTGTTCAAACTTAGATTACTCAATGCTAGTAGCACTTACAGTGATTCTGACAGTTGGGGGAAAAACCTCAGAGTGTTACCTTTCAAAAGAGACCAAAATCATCCATGTGCTACAAACGGATCAAGAACAGCTTTCAATTTACTTTAGGTATGCCTTGGATAGGCGTTTTAGGCAAATTTTACAGGAGTTTAAACTTCGGAGAAAGAAATGATCAGAACACACTTTGGAATAATCCGTGGGAACAAAGTCTTTGCGGGTTACTCGTGCCATCCATGTTTCTCACCAACAACCGCTGGGTTCTTCGGTTTCTGATCCCCTTGTACTCTTATTTTAGGTAATCTGTATGGATTCTTGCATCCGTGAACAACAAATGTGGCATTTTGCGACTTTAGTGGCGAGTTCAGCCTCAAAAGTCTCATTTCAGTGCAGAATGACAGCAACTCTTGCTACACTCTCCGTTTTACAGTGTTTATGAACGAACCACCAGACCTACAAAACAGCAGAGGGCTTGTTGTGACGTCATGTGAATACCATCTATCAGACATTGGATAACTCAGTCCAGCTAGGATGCAGGTCCAAGCTAACCAGGCATGCTGGAAGGGGTACCTTTCACTCTTGAGTGTGGAAAAGTTATACCATGTCTCTTTAAGGCCCTGGCATATCGTTTTAGTTTGGCTGAGGTTACAGTCTGTATTTTGGACTCAAAAACTCATTCATGTCTGTGGGCGACTATCACATCAGACACAGAATAGACTTATCCAGCATCCCCGTCTTTATCTTCACCCAGCTTCACATTATGCTGCATTTGCTCGACCTCAGAAGTGGGTAGTGCAAAACTGTAACACAGATTTCAGGAAACACAGATTACAGATATGAGGCGCACCCAGTTAAGAGGCAGGACGAAGGTGAGTGGAAGACCACACCTCCAAATTGGTGGCTACAGTGCCTATCCCCTAACCCTAGCCCTAACCCTAACCCCTAACCCTAACCCTAACCCCTAACCCGAGCCCTAGCCCTAGCCCTAACCCTCAGCTGCTGTAAACTGAGGAGTGAAGATGTGTTTCAAAAGGATGCACTTGTATTGTGTCCTTTTCGTTTCTTGACCAAAGCCTGTTACAAATGTTCATTGATACCTCAAGAATTTGTGTTAACTTTTGAAAAATGAAGAGAAAAAGATAAGAGGAAAAACAGGTCGTATTTCAAACAGCTGTCCATGGAAATTTTGTTGATCTTAGTTCCACAGAGGGGAGAAAGAAATGACAGAGACTCTTTTTTGGGCTGACTAGTGATGGATGACACTTCTACAGGCTCTTTTGACATGGATTAACCTTAAAAGGAATCAGGAGGCCCCTGGACTACCATTAATGACTGTCAGACGTTGGAGATAGTTTCATTGTTGTGGGGTTGGTGAATTATTTCCATTGCTGGAGAAAGTTGGAAGCATCTTACAGCATGACCCTGCAGGCTGCAGGAGCTTTGTGGAAGCTCAAAACTCAATCTGATCTGGTTCAGCGTCAACCTATTTAGCAGGAAGTCAGAGTAAAGACAGAGCATTTCACATACTTGAAGGATCAGGGTACATTGTTGCCTTTAACTACGGTCATGATGGCACGATTAGAAAGATGTGAGTCCAAGAAATCCTGTTTGGGTTAATTTTCACACCTGAAACACACTTGGACTGACGTAGAGAAGTTGGTCGTTGTTTGGTTGGTCTTTAGGATGATTGAATGACCAGACAGTAATAACTAGGGCTGAGTATTGGCAAGGACCTTGCAATACAATATGTATCATGATACTTGGGTCACGATACAATATTATCACGATATTGCAATATCACAATATATTGAGATATTCTAACTAGTTAATATCAAAATTAAAAGTAGAGATGAAAAATCAAGTTGCTGTATATGTTCATCAGATGATATTGATCATTCAGAGGACAAATTGAGTCAAAACTATTTGCTTCAAAACAACCTATTTATTGTTTATTATTAGCATTTTTGCACATTTAAATTTCAAACAATTTAAATGTGAAAATTAAACAATTTTCCTAAAAAATTGATATAAGGAGCTGGAAAATCGATATTATATTGGGCGGATGAAAATCGGTAATGAAAATCGATATGTTGCCAAATTGATTTTTATTTTCAGACCCCTAGTAATAACCATGCAGGCTCATGAAGCCCGGCTCTGTGACGGTATGGGTTTGCATCAGCACCCTCTGTAAAGCTTTAGACCAGGGATTCCCAAAGTGGGGTGCGCGCACCCCCAGGGGTCCGCAAGCTGCCTCTAGGGGGTGCGCGAGATGAAAAATGTAATGGCGGTCTGATAATTTTTTTTTTCACACAATAAAGATGTGTAAATAAACATTTCCTTTGTAAAATTTTAAATCAAAAACTGTAACTTTAATGAATAAATAAGTGCAGGCTATTCAAAATGCACGTCATCTTAGAGTGAAGCGTAGAAAAAGAAGTTATATTCTTCTACCACTGCATTTGCACCTAGCTTGTGGCTTCTACTGAATTCATTCACGCAAATATGCTCAATTGGCTGAAATCAGGGAAAATATCAGGTGGGACATCTAAAATCAAAGTTAGTGATGAAGGAGGAGAGGAACCAAGACAGTGTGAGGAATCGGAGGAAACAGAGGAGATAATCGCAACGGATCCGGGAGAAGAAGCGCGAATCAGAAATGATGAGCCGGAAGAAAACCGCGAAGGAGGGAAGGAGATGGCAACAAGGCAAAAGAGGTGAAAAGGATGAACACCAGATGGGGAAAAAAAGAAGGAAATATGATGAAAATTATCTGGGTCTGGGCTTCACTTGGATTGGTGATACAGACTGCCCAAAGCCGCAGTGTTTGGTGTGCAGTGAGGTTCTCGCAAACAGCTGCCTGAAGCCTTCTTATCTGCGTCGCCATCTTCACACAAAGCATTCTCACCTAATTCAAAAGCCCCTTACATTTTTTAAATCAAAATTGGAGAAGTTGCAAAACAGCCAAAAACAACTGCAGTTTAATTCATGTGTCGGGTCTACAAAAGAAGCATTACGGGCGTCATATCTTGTCAGCTACAGAATAGCGAGAAAGGGGCTGCCTCACACAATTGACGAGGACGTGTGCTTGCCAGCTGCCAAAGAGATGGTGGGATGCATGATTGGCGAGAAAGAAGCAAAAAAGTTAGACATGATTCCGGTATCAAATAACACTGTGTCGCGCCGCATCGATACAATGTCTGAAGACATCCTGGCTACATTAGTCGACCGTATGAAAAAAAGCGAGTTTTACTCTCTTCAAGTAGACGAGTCTACAGATGTGGCAAATCTGGCCAATCTTTTGGTGTATGTCCGTTACCTTTTTGAAGGCACGGTACAAGAAGATTTTTTGTTCTGTCGGCCCCTTGCTACCCGAACAACAGGAGAGGAAATCTTCAATTTAATTGATATGTTTATGAGGACCAACGGGATCGACTGGACAGGCTGCGTGGGCATTTGCACTGACGGGGCAAAATCCATGACGGGGAAGCACACAGGGCTTATAGCTCATATCAGGGAAGTATGTCCATCCATTCACTGGTTACACTGCAGTGTTCACAGGGAGGCACTGGCAGCCAAAAACATGCCAGCGGATCTCCTTGCAGTCCTGAATGATGCTGTGAAACTGGTGAACTTCATTAAAGCTCGCCCGCTAAATGCAAGACTGTTCACGCTGTTATGCAATGAGATGGGCATCGAACACAAAGCATTGCTGCTTCACACTGAAGTGCGTTGGTTGTCCCGCGGCAAAGTGTTAACGAGGCTTTTTGAACTGCGACACGAGCTTCAGCAGTTTTTTGAGGACAATCCATTTCATTTGGCTTCCAGTCTGCATGACGAAGATTTTCTGAAGAGTCTCGCCTATCTGGCTGACATCTTTTCTGCTCTGTGAACTGAATCTAAGTCTGCAGGGAGTCAGTGTTACCGTGTTCAACACACAAGACAAGATTGAAGCCATGATAAAGAAGCTACGGTTCTGGGCGATCTGTGTGAGTGGGAACACACTCCTGTGTTTCCCTACGGTGCACGAGTTCTTGGGGGAAAATGACGTGCACCTGGGTGAGCATGTTAAAAGTCTCATAATTCAACACCTCAACCAACTCGCTGAGCAGCTACGGAAATACTTCCCACCCTTAGACACATCTCAAGCGTGGATTCGCAACCCATTTGAAGTTTCCCTCCCGGTCCCACAGCTGTCATTTCAGGAGCAGGAACAGCTGATCGAGCTGTCATTTGATGGGGCACTGCAGTTGCAGTTCAAACGGGAGCCACTTGTGGATTTTTGGACTGAGTCAATATCATCATACACAGTCCTGTGTATGATGAAACTTTATTAAAAAAGCATGTTCCCCGGGGTCACCCGCCCCCCCTGGCATCGGCCCACACCCCCTCGAAGGGGCGCGCCCCACTATTTGAGAAGGACTGCCATAACCCAAGGCAGAGGGTTCGGTCAAGCCCTGTTTGTGCGTTAATTTAAGATGGTATTATGGTGTACAGTGATCCCTCGCCAATTCGCGCTTTAAATTCCGCGTTTTTAGCGTTTTTAGTTATTCGCAGATTTTTTTCAGAAATATATAATATTAAAAAGAAAATCAAGAAAAAATTGCTTTAACATCACAGGATGTTGTGCCGCGTTCTCTCGCAGCAAAGAAATGTTGTGAACCAGCCTGGCCCCTTTAAGAAGGTGGTCTTATGGGTAATGGTGTGGCCTTATGGGTAATGCAGTGTGTGTGTCATGGGACCGCAGAATGAAAACAAGGTTAGATGAAAGAGCAATTTCTTTACTACGGTTTAGAGACCAGAGGCTGTGAAGGTAACAGAAAGACCACAGTTGAGCCTTTGTCTTGTTTCGCTGCAGTGACTCGCTACTTTTTTGCAGTTTTTAAACATATTTTAAACACATTATTTAGGCTCAGGGGGCTCCGTCTCCAGTGAGCGGATTTTAATTCTCGTGGGGGGATCGCCAGTCCCCATTAACTGCGAAAAATAAAGGATCACTGTATATTATTAGGGCCCGATCTTCCGCCAGATCTGCTAAAGCCACTATTTAGGGATAGTGGGTAGCGGAAGGGGCGTTCCCCCGCAGAGAACGCAATCTTCCACCCTTGCTAAACCCGCTATGCCACCTGCGCTGCCTGCTACATTATGCATAGGAGTGGTTAGGGCGTTCCACCTGTTAAACCAATCAGTGTGTCAGTAGCCATTGCCTTTAAGAGCAGGTTGGATGCCCATTGATGCCCTTTGGACGCGCTCTTGTACGCGCCGACATGGGGGTTGCTGGTTGTGGGTCGCGGTTGGTCTGACCACCCGCTACCCGCAACCCTAAACCCATGATTGCAGGATACCTAGTTTGCGGAAAGGGCAAAACACACACCCATTTCCACACCTACAATGTGAGTAAGTAAGGGAGTCGGGATAATGGGTATTAGCTTTAGGGAGCAGAAGATTGCATTAGCGGTTAGCGGCGGTTCCTATACCCGCAATTTGCGGGTAGCGGCTAGTAGTAACGGGTAAGGGGAAGTGTACGATCTGTTTGTAGCCAGTGTTTGCTCATCTTTACTTGTGAGCGACTCTGCCATCATCTCATTGTCTCTTTTATGAATTAACCCAGTTAGATGTTTCTCTTTTATTATTATTTATTCTTCCAGCATTTCTTTGGCCATGTTCTAACTTAGCACGTGTTACTGCCATCCAATTCAAAATGAGCTGATATTCGTCATGAATTTGTAAAATATCTCATCTAACATTCAACATGTTCATTGTTCTACTGAGAACAAAATGTTCATTCATTAAGTTTGAAAATGATTGCAGTCTGTTGTTATTTACATTTTAAGTTCTCATGACGTTTTTGGAACTGATTTTATTTTTTTTTAATGGGATTTTAGAGTAGTTTCTCTTGTCCTATAATCTACCCATCTGACATCACAGCTCTTTAATTTGTGCAGAATCCCAGGGTTTGGTGACTCTTAAACGAACATCTCACTGTACAGCCTTTCTGACGTCTCTCAGTGGTGCTATAGGCAATTTTCCAGCCTCATTCTGTCAGTCTGTGTTAGGCAACTGGTTACACTGAAATAATGGAAAGCAAACTGTTTATTTATTTAATTTTTGCTTTTTTTCTGGAACACGAGTGATGCATCTCATTTCCATGTGAGATGGTGAGAGTGCCGGAAATTTTAGGAAATGATATGAAAGAGACGGTGATATACGCTCTGAAACAAAAACGATGAATAAAATATCCTGTTTCTGTGGAAACCGACATCGAGGGCGAAGTGTGCAATAACAAGTCTCTGTGTTATAGACTTTTCTGCTTCTTCACTTCACTGGCAAACATCCAAACCAAACAAACCTGCTTTAGAAGCAGCCATCACCGCTGGGCAGTGAACTGAACCGAACTCATACTTTTATTATTTATCAGTTTGTCAAACTCATATCTTCAGACATCGCTGGGCTCTGTGTGGCTTTATCAAAGCAGCTGCTCACAGCTGGAACAGCTGGTAGTCATCTGACTAGACTGGGTTTGAGCTAGCAGATGAAAGCCCGCCTCCAGGCATCATTTTGGACTCGTCTGTTGCTGATTCTGGTGGGCGCATGTTTGCCTGAGCCTGCGGTGGTGGCCGAGCATCTCCATGGATGTTATCAGCTGGAGCATGTGCTCTGAGAGGAAGCCAGTCGTTTCTGTACTTGTTCGGCTCCCATGTGTCGAGTCAAGGCTGCATGCCAGCATTTCAATGGAGGGCGTGACGACACCTTTGAAATGTCAGGTCTGAGCATGACCAAGAAGGGAATCATCTCTTCCCCATCATTTCAGTACATCTGAGGGACAAGAAAAGCTTCGTAAATGCCAAGGAATTAACTAATTGAGCACCTTCATAATGATGAAAAACAAGAGTGGATGAGGATGTCAGTTCTTTGGACAATGTGACCATGAAGTCTCTTCCTTGGTCAACTGGCAGGGGTTTAAGATGGCACTGACATGAAGGTTCATTTTTGATACACTTTCTGTAAAGTCACAAAGTTTAAGTTAGCTTGGTTTTTCTGTAAAGATCCAAACTATCCCTTAGGTGGAATTAAATTTTCAGAGGCTGAAAATAGCAATTTATACTGAGATTGCTTACTTTACATTAAATCCTTTGGACTGAAAACCAATATTTGATTCTAACTCAAAGCAGCATCGTTTTACTCTCTAATGAAGGTTAGCATTCATTACTATCACCATCTAAAAGCCTAGGGCTGATTTAACTCTTGATTATCCCTTTAACCCTTTAGGTGCCTGAGTTTTTTCAAGAAAATATGCAATTTTGATATCAAGATTTCAAAAGGTTCTAACTTGAAAGTAGTTTGAGATAAAGGTATACTGTCAATGAGAAATATGTTCAGTATGACTCAACGTCTGTGATGGGAGTGAAATTTTTCATCGAATTTGCATATTATGATGTGTTGGGCCACACACCATGTGCTACATGTTATGGTTAGTATGCGACCCCAAATGCACGACACAGACAGAATGGTAGTTTTAGGCACGAGGCCGAGTTTATTATACATAAATCCAGCAAAGAAAGGCGATCCTGGAAATCAGGCAGTCACTGGCACAAGAGTGCATGAACCCCATGGTCTTCCCAGGACTGGGGAAATGAACCAAGAAGTCCTATCTTCCACCCCAGGAGCAGTCACAGGAAAAACTCACAGGAAAGTTCAGTGAGAGTTTCCACACAAAAGTAAGCCACAGGGAAGTAATCCACAAGGAGTGTAATCCACAAGAAACGTAATCCACCAGGAAGTAATCCACAAGGAGTGTAATCCACAAGAAACGTAATCCACCAGGAACGTAATCCACAAGAAACGTAATCCACCAGGAACGTAATCCACAAGGAACGTAATCCACAAGGAACGTAATCCACAAGGAGTGTAATCCACAAGAAATGTAATCCACCAGGAACGTAATCCACAAGGAATGTAATCCACAAGGAGAAATCATACACTGAGTATGACGACGAGTACTCACAGGAAAGCAACTGCATCCGCGGAGGTAATGGCAAGAACTGGCACTCGAGCTCAGGAGTGGCCGGGTATATATCTCCGTCCGGACGAGCCGATGAGCTGCAGGTGCGTGATGAGATGATGAGCCTCAGGTGTGGGGAGGAGCGCGCTGCGCCCGCTCCCCTCGCCAAGCGTGCAGCTCCCTGGCAGCGCGCTGAGACGTGCTGGGCGTGTCCGTCCGGCGAGGTCGGGTCTGCTGCTCAGCAGGTGGAGTCCTAACACTACAGAAAACCGCATGGTTTTTTGAGACAAAGGAGACAAAAGAATTACCCAAAGAAATAATAATAATACTCAAATCCCCAGCATGCCTGGCGATTTCAGTTTCACACCAAGGTGTGAAACGTGATGTCACAGCCTCTCACTGGCTGGGGACCCCTCTCCTCACAGCAGGGGTTCCTAGTAAAGGTGGATCACGTCCCCCTCATAAATACCGGCTCCCTCCTCCCACTCTCTCTCTCTCTCTCTCTCTCTCTCTCTGACCTCCACTACCTGAAGCAAAAGGTGCACCCACGCGCCGTGGACGTAGGACCGGCCTCAGATGAACTGGGAAGGAGGACAGCCTGGCTGCCGTTGCTGCACAACGCCGCATCCCTATGTTAACCACGAAGAGAGAGAAAGAGGAGGAATGATGCTCCTGGATACCGGCGGAGCGTACGTTCCTGCCCTTTACTACCAGGATACTACCGATCCTGGATCATCAATCCAGTTCCACGGACTTCACAACGCCATCGATCACTTCCAGAGCGATCCACGTAAGAAGCTTTTGTGTTTGGGCGGAGCTTAGTTTAGTTTTGTTTGCCAATTCCATTTTCTCGTGTGTCGCATATGCTTAGAACCGGACCATCGGTCCCGCCGTGACTGAATTTCGTTCATGTATTTCTTTTATTGTGGAAAGCAACTCCACTCTCTGTTTCTCAGTTCAAAATCAGAGCAGCTCGGGGAAGTGGCTTCACATCGCTACATCTGTGGAAAAACAACAGAGTTGCTAAAGACATTCTAGCTTTGTTGATTTTACTCTGTCTTTTCTTTCCTCTTTCTCCTTACTAACAATCTTCGTAACAAGGTTACACATGACCTCGTCCGCAATGTTGTAGCGCACTATCGCGCGAGTTAGCGGCCATCTTGATAAGGGATGAGTGACCGCGTGATCTCGGCCACCATCTTGGAATCCTCCTCACAGTATTAAGTCAGCTTCGTTTACCACACACACACACAGTCCTTAGCATACAGTAAATATCAGGATCTTGATACAAGTGTTTGTTCATCTTAATGCTTGTGTTAATAAATTCTGATATATTCTAATGAGAGAAGTTGTTTGTGGTTATTTTGCACAGTTTTGTAACATTTGCTGGTTGAAGAGGTATGTGCTCGGACTCAGAGCTTCTCTGTTGCTCTATAGCACCACACCTGGTCACAGGCTGGCACGCATAGACCAACAGCCATTTTGAGACTGATTGTGCTGTTTAGTCCTTTTTCCTGATTTATCAGGTGGTGCCCAGTTTTAATTTATTAACTTTGTTAATGGTTATTCTGGTTATTAGCAGCTGTCTCTCAAGACAGTTGGTAATAACCCCCTTTATGACTAAAAGAGCACGTTATACGCCTTATTGCACAACAGATGTCACACAGTGGCGGCCATATTGGAAAATGTTCAGTTTTGATATTAAGGTTTCAAAAGGCTATAACTCTAATGTGGTTTAAGATAAAGGCATACTGTATATGAGAAATATCTTCAGTATGAACTAAAATTTGGGATGGAAGTGGCTTTGTCTTTTAATTTGATTATTGTGACATCACCTTCCCAAACCTGACCAGTAGTCCTCAATCTCAGATTTTTCCTCAAGCCCCATGCACAAGTGAAGTGACATGAAAGTTTTTTTTTCCAGGGACAATCACATCATAAAGTCAAGAAATCTGGAGTTTGGTTTCAAAATTTCCCTTTCTCATCTAACGGGGGTGTCATTGACTCAGATGACCGCTGCTTGCAGTTTAATTGTCTCTTTTCTCACAGACTCCTTTCCTCATCTTCTGTTGACAAACTTTACTGTTTCTTCTAGTTTGACGCCTGTTGTAGGAACTGTGGTGCACATCGGGAGCATCTTGGCCGATGCGGTGCCGACTTAACGACTACACGAATGAGTAATTTGATTCTCTGCAAATGTATTTGATTTGAGCCCATAAAAGTTTCAGTACAACGGACTAACATGTCTTAATGCATTTTGCATTCACCATTTACACTTACATTAAGCATATCTGATTTTGGTTTTCCTTTCTGCTGTCTCTTCCTACTGCTGTCTCTTGCTACTTCCTCAGGATAGGAAACTGCATCAAAGTGAAGATTTGAGTTAGTATCGTGGGTTCTTTTGGTAGGCTATTTTTAATCAACTGGCACATGAACTTTAGACTGTTTTGTGGAATAAATTAATTGGATCAAATTGGAATATTATTGGACAGAGGTGTATTTAACTGAACTGCAGTGAACTTGTTTACTTTATGTGTAAAGTGCCTTCATGCAAATTTTATTGTGAATTGGGGCCAGACAACTGAGTTTAAATTTGAATTAAATTTAGATGAATTTAACTGAATTTTGTTATAATGCAAAGAAAAAAAAGACATGAAGAAGACTGTCTCTGTCATGACTTTTTTTAGGGAGGACCCAAAAATACAGAATTAAAAACTGAACTAGAAAAGCACTCGGAGAGTGCAGACCTCCGCCAAGTGCAACAATTCCCCCATAAAGTGATTTACAGATTGCGATAAAATCTGTGTTCTGAATCAGATCCGGATCAGCCTTTGAAATTTAATAGAGGTTATCATTGTCAATCCCTGAGTCAAATATCACAAGTTTTGGGCAATAATTAACGGAGATATTGAGAAACAAAATTTTTGGCTCCATTGACCGCAATGTTATCAAAAATTTGTAAGTGATCCAGAATCCAGGATTTCTTCCAGATCACACCCACAATGAAATCAGTTCTTCCTTTTCTCATTTCTGACAACTCCTGAAAATTTCATCAAAATCCATCCATAACTTTTTGAGTTATCATGTACACAGACAGACAGACAGACAAATGCCGGCAAAAACAAAACCTCCTTGGCGGAGGTAACAATAAAGCTGACTAATCAGATCCCTGGCCATTTGATGTCATTTGATTAGCCATTGGCTCTTCTATTGGCTAAGACAGCCATTATGATTTTAGCAACTTAGCACTTAGCATTATATTGCCTTCTGAGCTGTGAGTAAAAACAGGTCATGGTCACATTTTAAAGAGAATATGTTCTCTTGTGCTTGTGTCTATTAGACTTAGAAATTCAAATTCAAATTCAAATATACTTTATTGATCCCCCAAGGGGGAAATTCAGGTAAAGAAGCCACCATGACTGGTTGTGGTTGGTCTGGAAGAATCTGAGTGTAAAGGACGGCGCTAAACCCAGCCATGCTAACTGAAAGCAGTCATTTTTGTCACCATCGAAACAACATTACAGATCCGAAGTCCCACTACTGGGATGATTTAGAGGTAGAGGTTCCCATTGTCAATCCCTGAGTCAAATTTCATGAGTTTTGGGCAATAATTAACAGGGAATTGAGAAACAAAATTTTCGGCCCCATTGACCGCAATGTTATCGAAAAATTTGAAAGTGATCCAGAATCCAGGATTTCTACACCCAAAATGAAATCAGTTCTTCCTTTTCACATTTCTGACAACACAACCTCCTTGGCGGAGGTAATAATGATAACTCCATGTAGAGGAGCAGGGAACAAACAGAGCTAACGGGAAGGTGGACAAGCAGAGGAACCAGCGAAATGAAAGGGAAGGACAAGACTTAAACACTCAAAGGAACAAACGAGAGGCGGGTGCAAACAATCAGGGAAGGAAGTGAGGGTGAACATCACAAAGACAAGACAGACCTTCAAAGTAAAACAGGAAACAAATTCGACTGAAGACAGGGAAGCCAGGAACGATAAACCAAACCCAGAAAACAAAGAAAGCACATGCCCAACCCAGACCAAGACAGTGTCAGATCGCCCCCTCATGACTGTGATCTCAGGAGAGAGCCCCAACTAAAGCAACTTTCGTCCAACTGTGGACATGTGTCTGTGATGTGGAAGGTTGAACTGAATTGAATTGAATTTAAGTGTAAGGTCAGCAGAACCTGAATGACCTGAGTTCACAGAGGTGACAGTGAACCTTTTTGTAATAACCAAGAAAATGTTAGAATTAAAGTGTCCTGAGAGCAACTTTAATGTCTGCTGGAAACAGGGATCAAACTGAAGCCAAAGCAAACGACTGCCCTCTCTGAGTCCGGTTCTGCTGGAGGTCTCATCTTCTTCTCCTCTCACCCCTTGTTCCAGGCGTGGGTGGATGAGTGCATGTAAGAACAGAGAGTTCAGGTGCCTTCATAGGCTATTTACTGTCAGGGAACAATTTTAGCTGCAAAGCTAAACACCTTGAAGCATCTGTTGCTGCACATCAACCTGGAAGTGGTTATAAAACCATTTCCAAACCATTTTGAATTCAATGTTCTAATGTAAAGCCATTTTACAGTCTTCCCAGGAGTTCATGTCGCAGCACATCCCAAGGTCAGTGCAACGTTAAGGAAAATAGAAAGGTCTATATATGCATAAAAGTCCACAGCATTGCAATTAGAAGAGGAATGAATGAATATGATTATTTTAGAAGCTTTGTCAGGGGAATGCCTCCTCTCTTCCACATCTCTCTCTCTTTCTAGATAGATAGATAGATAGATAGATAGATAGATAGATAGATAGATAGATAGACAGATGTAAAGAATGGGCCAAAACTCCTCCACAACCATGTCACTGGTAAAACTATGCATAAAATAACTACTTTCAGAAGGTTTTTACACAAAAGGATGGGATTAAAAGAGGTGATACCAACTTTTGTACATGACTGCATATTTAAAAAATAGTCCTGAGTCTCATCACTCTCTCATGCAGCTTGGCAGTCTGTATTCAAAATAATAAAGTATTTTGAATTAAATTTGAATTTAAATGTATAAAAAATAACCTTGGCCAGTCTGATTTTTTTCTTTGCAACAGCAGGTCTTCGATATTGAGTATGCATCCACCAGCTCATGTCTCTTAAGCTGGTCAAAATGAGCAATTACATCTCAGAGCTGCACAGATAACGTCCTGTAGGTCTGGAACGTTTGACGGATCCTACACCCAGAAGGACAAGGAAACAGCAGAGAGAGACAAAATGATTGAACAGTACTTCTGTAAGGCTATGTGCAGCGCTTTCTCATTTTCTTTAGGCGTACGCTGACTACGGCCCATATGGGACATTATGCAGGCTTAAGTGGGATCAATTTGGCATGAAAATGAATGGCACATTGCAGCACTTGAGCGTTAGGTATGTTATTGTCTGCCATCGCAGCCCATTCAGAACAGGTGACAGACTATTTCAATGATAATTACAGTCTGCCGTGGTTGATTTCAGAGCAGCAGCCCCAGATATAAAAGCTGATGCTGCAGCAGAGTGACCACAAAGACACGAGGTGAAATTTTTATGGTCTGAAAAGATTTGGATGCAGCTCTGCTGGAGAATCCCTGAATATTCCAGTTTATCAGAGAGCTGCAGCACTGCAGCATGTCCTGCAGTTCGTGCCGCCTGTTGGGGCCTCTGAGATTTCTTTTGGCTCTGTTGTGCTGCGATGGGGGGGCAGGATATGGCAACACACTATCTCCACTGACAGCACATTTATCACACTTTGTCTCTGATTACATTCATTTGCATGGGACCGTCTCCAGTTTTGTTGCTGGAGGCCGGCGTGACAGTGTGTACATTTTTGTCCTGAAGCCACACAAATATGCAAACATTTGATTTTTGCCAAACAGGAAGGTCAAGTGCTGAAAAAGCGACACCTTTCATTGCTCATCCTCTCCATTTATCCTGAGCAAATGTTTTCTCTGCATTCCCTCATCAACTTTATATTAGAGACGCGCTCATCCCTGCAGGACCAGGTTCATTGGCTCTGCCCACAGACTCTGTAGTCCTGAATCCCAAACTCTAAAATCAAATCCTGAGGAGTGTGTGGGAAATATAAACTGATTATACAGGCTATTGTTTCCTTCTCTACTTTCAATATATATTACGACAAACCAGCTATCAGCTTTCATCTCAAGGTTTAGCAGACACAACAGGGATAACTGATCCAGGCTGACGGATCAGAACTAATGTCCGTGGACCAGCAGGACTCAGGTAGACTTCCTCCTGTGTCCGGGGTGCATGCTGCTCCTCCGCAAAGTGCTGTGGGACTACACACTAATCAGTAGGGTTGTGAAAAAAAATCGATTTGACAATATATCGTGATTTCCGGCCGCCCAATATAATATCGATTTTTCAGCTCCTAATCTCAATTTTTTCAAAAAAACACTAATAATAAACAATAAGTTGTTTTGAAGCAACTAGTTTTGACTCAATTTGTCCTCTGAATGATCAATATCATCTGATGAACATATACAGCAACTTGATTTTTCATCTCTACTTTCAATTTTGATATTAACTGGTCAGAATATTGCAATATATCGCAATATTGTGATAATATCATATCGTGGTCCAAGTATCATGATACATATCGTATTCCGAGGTCCTTGCCAATACTCAGCCCTACTAATCAGTGAGTGGTGTGGCACGACTGTCAGGTGGTTTGTTCATCTTGGATGCATGTTGTACCAGTCCTGCAATAAAAACAATTAGACCTCTGCCAAACTGTTACTGTTCTTAATGTTAAACTAATTTCTTTATCTTTCTGAAGCAGCTGCAGGTTAACACGGAAGCTAAATGCTGCTAACTGTAGCCAGTCTTAGCTAATCTACAGCAGAGCATCAGGGCCGATTAACCAGAGCCATGCGTAGCAAGAACATTGCACAGCAGTACAATGTAGCAACAGGGCTGTGTGACGCTTGTAGACAACTGAGGGCAGAAAATAAATTACACCCTATGATTGACTTACAGCTGTCCCAGCTGTTAAAGCAGCACAAAGGAGCTTTTGTCATTTCTAGCTCAGTGGGGCCTCCTATAGGTGAGGAAGACAAGCCAGCTTTGCGATGCTCTAGATCCTCTAGAGGATGACTTGTTTGGTCCCTTACTTGGTCAAACTCTCCTTTTCTCTTCCGTCGTTACTTTCATCTCCTGGTAGGATGTCCACTGTTTCTGTGTTAGCTTTAATCATCGTGGCTGAAGTGTAACATGGCTTAGGGTTCCAAAGATGCACTATAGTGCCAAAGGTATTTTCTCATCCACCCAGATGATCAGAATCAGGTGTTCCAGTCACTTTCATGTCCACAGGTGTATAAATTAAGCACCTCGGCATGCAGACTGTTTCTAGAAACATCTGTGAAAGAATGGGTCTCTCTCAGGAGCTCAGTGAATTCCAACGTGGAACTCTGATCGGATGACACCTGAGAAACAAATCCAGTGGTGAAGTTTCCTCTCTCCTAAATATTCCACAGTCAACTGACAGCTGGATTATCAGGAAATGGAAGTGTTTGGGAACGACAGCAACTCAGCCATGAAGTGGTAGGACAGGTAAACTGAGGGGGCGGAGTCAGAGGATGCTGAAGAACATAGTGAGAAGAGGTCACCAACTTTCTGCAGAGTCAATCACTACAGACCTCCAAACTTCATGTGGCCTTCAGATCAGCTCAACAACAGAGCAGAGAGCTTCATGAATGGGTTTCCATGGTGACGCAGCTGCATCCATCCAGACATCACCAAGAACAATGGAAAGAGTCAGATGCAGTGGAGTAAAGCAGCCACCACTGGACTCTAGAGCAGTGGAGGAACGTTCTCTGGAGGGAAGAACCACACTTCTCCATCTGGTAATCTGATGGAAGAGTCTGGGTTTGGTGGTTTCCAGGAGAACGGTACTGGTCTGACTGCATTGATCCAAGTGTAAAGTTTGGTGGAGGGGGGGATTATGGTGTGGGGTTGTTTTTCAGGAGCTGGGCTTGGACCCTTAGTTCCAGTGAAAGGAACTCTGAATGCTTCAGCAGACCAAGACATTCT
Source organism: Hirundichthys speculiger (assembly GCA_018398805.1). Classification (NCBI taxonomy): domain Eukaryota; kingdom Metazoa; phylum Chordata; class Actinopteri; order Beloniformes; family Exocoetidae; genus Hirundichthys; species Hirundichthys speculiger. The sequence continues at coordinate 80,752 of JAGFBZ010001657.1, read as the reverse complement.
GGACAATTCCATGTTCCCAACTTTGTGGGAACAGTTTGGAGCTGGACCCTTCCTCTTCCATCATGACTGTGCACCAGTGCACAAAGCAGGTCCATAAAGACATGGATGGAAGAGTCTGGTGTGGATGAACCTGACTGGCCTGCAGAGTCCTGACCTCAACCTGATAGAAAACCTTTGGGATGAATTAGAGCAGAGACTGAGAACCAGACCTTCTGGTCCAACATCAGTGTTTGACCTCACTAATGTTCTTCTGGAAGAATGGTCAAAAATCCCCATAAACACACTCCTAAACCTGGTGGACAGCCTTCCTAGAAGAGTTGAAGCTGTTCTAGCTGCAAAGATGGAGCCATGTCATATTGATTAGGAATGGGAGGAGCTAAAGCTCATATGAGAGTCAAGGCAGGTGGTGAGACAATACTTTTGGCAATATCGTGTACTTTAGCTGGCTTCTGCAGAAGACCCTGACAGCGGGACGATGTAAAAGTAAGCATTCATTCTGTAGCACCTGTCCCATGTATGCATGGGACGGGTGTACCATGCAACTGAATTATGATTTCAAAGTCAACTTTATTGTCAATTTTTCCAAATGTACTAGACATACAGAAGAATCGAAAAAAAAAAAAAAAACGTTTCTCACTGTCCCACGGTGACAAGTATCAAATCACACTTAAAATCTTGTGAGCGTTGAGGTCTGAAACTTAATGACCGCTTCACTTGCGAACAAGCAAAATAAAACTAGCACGTGCAACAGTTTGTACTCACAGTCTTCCTGTTTGGTTTAGTTTAGCAATGCTTGGTTGTAGAGGGCCAATGGGAATGCCAAAGAGGGAATGATAAAAATGTTGATGGGAAGATGATAGCTGCAACGAGACCCTTCTCTGACGATGACCTTTGGAAACGTTGACATCAGTGGGAATAATTCGGAACCTCTTCTAGGAAAAAATGTCCAAGAGTGCATCCTGGTCCTCTCCCTGGGTAAATGCATAAATATCCCTTAATTACTTCCTTTCCCATGACAAACTCAGTCCGAGTTAATTCAGCTTCAGTTCTTATTCACAGCACTAACACAAATTACAACATTCAGCAACTTTACATCACAGAATTGCAACAAATGCTAAGCACAGCTAACAAGCTACTCGCTTATCATGTTTAGCACTACTCAATAAAATACAGCCTAATAGTAAAACTTATCGTAAATACGTACACATGTATATGAACAAAAGAGTTACCTTCTGCAAGCCTTAATATGACCCTTAATCCTTTAGCGAACTCTGCATCCGCTACCGTTAAGGTGCACACATACAGCATCACAGGAGCAACTTCACCATGTGTCGAGCTTCTAACCCTCGTCTGTACAAAAATCACTACGGGGATTCCCGTGATCCCACCCCTTCACCTTTGTCATTGGACTAAGATCCCGTGACAACCAATACAAATTAATGCAAATCAAGACTGACAATTTGATCTAAAATAGGGTTTGGTTATACACTGAGCACGCTTTACAAGTACTTTTCAAACAAACTATCCAAATTATCAAACGTTCAACAATAAGTGATCATCAGTTATAATTTAAACCTTTTTTTAAAAAAACATATGACTTTATTTAAATGCTGTCATTTATCAATGCTGTCATTGCCTATTTTAATAACTGCTTTCTTTAGGACTACAATTCCATAAAACAATATTTAAAATGATTTATTATTATAAAGACTATTATTCAAAACATTGAGCGACTTTCTGCGAACTTAATCCTCAGGAGAAGAAATCCAGTTTCATCTAAACCCTGCAACTAAACTCTTTAAGAGGATCTGAGCGAAGCTAAGCCTGGACTCTAGAGTCATTCTTGTATCAGAGGGATAACTTTAGTTTTTGTATACGGAGGAAAAAGGAAAAAAAAACAGAAAAATGAATAAAAGATTTCATTTTGTTCTGGATTTCACGCGGGTCATCTCCGGGTAAATCATTTGATAAAAAGCAGTTGGTGGTTGTGTATAGATTAACAGACCTGTTAGAATTACACAAAGACACGTCGGCAATCTTTCTGTGCGCTGATTTCTCAGCAGGATTACAGAAATCTGCTGTAAAGAAATGGCCAAAACATCACTCTTGAGATGAGTATGTGCACGTCAGCTACACATACTGAGCTGACTTGCTCAGTAGAAATGAGTCTGCAGCTTATTTATTCATTTTTTGTGGCTTGTTTAGTTCAATTAACACCACAAGAAATTTGCACATTTTTATCATGTGTTCATGGGAGATTGACTCATTTTTGGATCCGGCCCCTACTGGTCATTCAAGGAATTACGGACATCTTCGTCATTAACAAATATGAAAGTGGAAGGTACCACCTGACCAGATGCCTGTGGTGGATGTCAGGTGATGAAATGCAAATGTAGTAAAGTGATGCCAAGGAGTTCTTTTAATGTTAATATATCACTTGTCCAGGGCGTCCCCCGTCTTTCACCTGAAGCGTTGGGACAGGCTCCAGCAGAGTCCTGTGATCTTCAGAAGGATGTGGCAGATATATAAAAAAAATGGATGGATTGGTATTATCTGAGATTTGCAAATCAGTGTATTCTGTGTTTATTCAGATTTCAGAAAGTGTCTCAACAGATCTGGAGCCGGAGTTGAACTGTCATATTTAATGACTAATATTTACCTCCAGTATCTGAGTTACAGCACAAGCTTTCTCTACAAGCAACGAGACATTTACAACAAGCAGAAACTGCACTTCTTCTTCTCTTTGTCGTTTTGAATTGGCTCACTGAAGCCCTGATAACACATGCCTTTGCTTTCTAGCTGTCTCACTCAGATAATGATCATTGTTCTGGAAACTGTTCTGGAAACTGAAACTTTCCCACCGTACGCAGCGCTGTATACGCTTTCTGGAGTCTTTCAGAAGGTGTCAGAAAATCACAGTTGCTGTAGAGTAAATTGAGCAAACTCTAAAACAGTGAAGGTGAAGATAAAGCTAGCACTACGAGGAAGAAAATGGAAGTGTCACAGTATGTGAGTTATCGCTGTAAGTGCCTCAAGGCTGGTGGTTCAAGAGCAAACGCTGTCAGAGTCACTCTATGTATATTCGTATTTGTGCCTGTTGGTGACTTCCACAGGGAGTCTTTATTCAACTAATCACGTCTCTCCCCTGAGTCTGCATGCTAATTATGTCTAAAATATACATCACAGCCCCCCTTGTTGCTTTAATTAAAAAGCTGATGCTAGTTTTTCAGCTATCAAGTGATGCGACACCTTTTTGTGATCAGAAACAGGTGCAAAGAGTGTGGCTTCAGTGCCAATGAGCTAAGCAGCTTCAGTGGAAGAAGGAACCCTATATACTTCCTTACGTTTGCTGAAAATGTGCATCACTGTCTTCTCAGTTGAGTGCATGAATAAAAAGTGGATAGTTAAGATGAAAACATTCACAGAAGGACACAGAGCTTGAGTGGCATCATTATCGCAGGCACAGACAGGTGTAGTACGTTCTCATGGTCAGCTATGCGTCTAAAATAACTACATTTCCAAGATGCAGGAGCTTCTCTGATATAGCGGACGTACTCGATTAGCATTCATCGTCACACTCTTTGAGGCTGTTCAGAACTGGCACCGTCATGCCTCCAGGGAGATCTGATCACAGGGGGAAAGCTCTAAGCGTCTGTGTGTGTTAAAATTCATCGTCACTGGCATCTCAAGCAACAACTTGTGCTGGATAATTCACTCTATATGCAAAGAAACAGAACAACAGCACAAGCGCATTCATTGACCTAAACGGCCCTTATTGAGAAATTAGCATGTTTCAGATTCACCAGGGTCACATTCATTCGACTTTTTTTTACAAACATTTATGCATCAAACCTGAAAGAGAAACCCCAGTTTCTCTGGGGATGCTGTTTTCAATGTTCAACAGGGAGACATTTCACTATTAGGTGAAAAACATTGGGTCATTTTGAATTTGATGGCAGCAACATGTTTCAAACAAGTTGGGTTTGGGCAACAAAGGCTGGAAAAGCAAATGGTATGAAAAAGAAATACCTGGAGGAATATCGTCCAACATTTAACTGGCAAGTCAATTACATGATTAGGTATCAAAAAGGATGTCTTTGAGAGGCAGAGGCCCCGATCGTACACCTCCCGCTAGCCGCAACCTGCTAGCCACAACCCGCAAATTGCGGGTTAGGAACCTCCGCTAACTGCTAATGCCGACTACCTTACTAACATTGTAGGTGTCTTTTGCGCTTTCCGCAAAGTATCTTGGGATCACAGGTAGCGGGTTGCAGGTAGCAGGTAGCGCAATCTGCTCTTAAAGGCAGTGGCTACTGACGCATTGATTGGTTTAACAGGTGGAACGCCCTTATGTCCCACGGTATTTATGTTCCAATAACTTTGCATTGGACTTGCACGTGAGCATGCGTGCCTTTTAGGCAACAGGCCGCCACTGCATGTCAATGTCCACTCGCCTCCGTTCACTCACAGTGACCAGCCGATCACACTTTGGCCAGTTGGCTGCAGCTCATAGACGCAGGAAATGGAAAAAAAAAAAAAAAAAACAAGCAGGCGTGGCCAGCGGTAGCGGAGAAGTTGGGAGAAAACTTATTTAAATCGCCAGTGTGGGAGCATTTTGGTTTTGCTGTTTAACCCTCCTATTATGTTGCGGGTCAAATTGACCCGTTTTGAAAATTAAAAATAAAAAAAAAATAGTTTAAAGTATTTTTTCAGGATAAAACGTATTCTGCTTGGCTTAATTAGTCTAATCAACATATAAAATAAAAATTGTTCATGTAACATATTTGCAACCCCCCTCTCCATGTTTATGTTACATAGATTATGTTCGGGTCAATTTGACCCAGCAGCCAAAATGGAGACTAAAAGGGGATATAAGTATCTAATATAATAGTTTTTTTTTTGTTTTTCTTTGCAACTGTGACCCCCATTTCTCCCCAGTTTCACACCCTCTCCTTTGGGTCGTGCTTGACATGACATGTGGTCTCAGAAGGCAGAATATAACCTGTGACAATTTTTTCACAAGCTGCAACTTGAGTCAGGGACTTCTAAAGAGAAAGCTCACGATGGTTGGAGCGGTCCAAAAGAACCAGTGTGAACTCTCTGCTGAGCTGCTGGTAACCAAGAACCGGACCCCTGAGTCCTCCATGTCTGCCTTCACAGACTCCTCAGCCCAAGAGCCTTTCTGCCCCAAAAAGGAGGGAAATGTCAAAATGTCATGAGCACTTTGCATAAAAAGTCTGAAATCAGCTCAAGAGAAGATCAGAAACCAAGTATGATCCCTACAATGCCACCAAAGTGAGGGGTGGATCATTTAGACCAAGTCATTGGGTCTAAAAGCACCAAACGAATGACTGAAAGCTGACCGCTGGTCATCTTTTATAACATGACTGATAGATCAGCCTACAACGCATTTGTCATTTGGAAGGAGATCTTTCCAGAGTAGAACCCATCAAAGCTCTGCAAGGAGCACATCTTCTGTCTAAGCTTCTGTCTCCAGCAGACCTCCATGACCCTGCACAGGAATAAGTGGTTTGGATAATGGATGGATGGATTTCTGGTTTTACACATTGCGTAGTATTTATTGTCACAACGTGATGACATGTCACTTGTGTGCAGTGGAGACTCACAGACACACATATGAACACACCATGTTCATTTTGTTAATCTGTTAGTTTGATTTTTCTTATTTTTATTACTTTCTGGTTCAAAAACAATTCTTCAGTTTTCTTTCATTGTAAATTCAGTAGATTTTGATTTTAATTCAGCTGGTCAATTTGATCTGGAAGATGAGGTTTTCTTGTGCTAATTTATCAACATCACCCCAAAAAGAACAGTTGAAAATATAGAATAATTACAAAAAAAGTGAATGTTAGATTGAACTATTGTATTTTATAGATCGGTCTTTCCAATGCACATCTAAAAATGTTTTAACATTAATTAAAAAAAGAAAACGAGTGAATAATTACCATTGAACCATGATCTGTGAGAGGTAAAGAACAACAATGCACTAAATATTGATTTAAATAGTTAGTGATGGAGTTGATTATGAGATATAAACAGTGTTTATTTGGGAGTTTTTAGTTTTTAGATACTTTTGGATGATCAAACATTTCCTGGGTCAAATTGACCCGGGAACATAATTGCTGTTCCTCCGAAACGAACATAACAGGAGGGTTAATACACCGGCGAGGGAGTGAAAACAGTTAACAGAACACAATATTCCACCTCCCTAAACCCGGATCTTACCTGCATAAGATCCAGTTGTTACCAGTTGTGCGTCTTGGCGCCGAACAAATCATTGGATGCGCATTTAAAGATCACGAACAAATAATGTTCCTGTCCCTCCTCGACCACCAACAGTTTCAGACATATCGGAAATAAACTCCCGCATCCAACCTTTTACAGCTTGAAACCAGACACAGAGATCTCCTTGGTTTCCTCCACAGCAGACATCTGAATAAGAGCTGCCACAGCTACACATTTATTCCATCTGGACGCGCTCTTTTACACGCCGACATGCAAGTTGCGCTTTCCGCAAACTCGGTACCTTGCGATCGCTTGTTTAGGGTAGCGGGTGGTCTGAAAATGTACAGAATCCATACCGAAACCATGATATAAAAACCACGGTACGGACCGCACCATGAGCCACCTGTACCGTTGCACCCCTAGTGTCTACACCTGTGTTTCCTTACGTCTTGAGTGTTTGTCAGTGGCCTCATGTTGTTCTGTTTTTCATTCCTCCTATTGACTGCACATGTTACTGGATGAATGATCCATAAGATCATCAACAATTGCTCTACAGAGTGATCCTGAAGCCTCTTCTACCTTCCACCGGTGTCGTTGAAAAAGGACAGCACAAGCAGCGCTGACGACCCAGTTGGAACAAGCCCACCAGTTAGAGTCTTAGCCAGAGCTGAGGCGAGGACTAGTGGAGCTGTGCTGGGACTCACCAGCCGTCTACCCAAAACAGCTGAAGTAGCCAATGCCTAGCTGTTAATCAAATGGCATCCCGTTATTTGACTGGTTGGATGGCATATATTTCATTTGTTTTGTAAAAAGGGTGCATGATATTGAACATTTGCCAGTATCTGATAGGCTGATGTATCTGAAAAATTTTTTTGCCAATTGCTGACACCGATACCGATACAATCCACCTTCTGATGCTCTTATCATCATGGTGATGGGACCAAACGGCATCCATCCCTCTTCTGGATGAAGGCTCATCCAGGAAGTATGTTCTTTTGCAGTTTCTCTACTGACCACTAGGTGCTGCCTGCAAAAAAAGCAGATCCCATGTTACTCCCAGGTTAAAACGGGCAACTTTGTCAACAGAAATCAACATATGTACAGCTTGGATCAATAATTAAATTTTTTTTTTCAGGATTTATGAACTTAATTATCTTTTTCTGTATCACCGTACCGTCTTCTTCCGCTTATCCGAGGTCGGGTCGCGGGGGCATCAGCCGGAGTAAGGAAGCCCAGACCCCCCTCTCCCTGGCCACTTCTTCCAGCTCCTCTGGGGGGATCCCGAGGCGTTCCCAGGCCAGCCAAGAGACATAGTCCCTCCAGCGTGTCCTGGGTCTTCCCCGGGGTCTCCTCCCAGTGGGACGTGCCCGGAACACCTCACCAGGGAGGCGTCCAGGAGGCATCCTAACCAGATGCCCGAGCCACCTCATCTGGCTCCTCTCGATGCGGGGGAGCAGCGGTTCTACTCTGAGCCCCTCCCGGATGACCGAGCTTCTCACCCTATCTCTAAGGGAGAGCCCGGCCACCCTGCGAAGGAAGCTCATTTCAGCCGCTTGTATCCGCGATTTTGTACCACATCAGATTAAATTTATATAAAACTAGAAAAGCACATGGACCTCCACCAAGTGCAACAATTCCCCCATATAGTGATTTACAGATTATGATTAAATCCACATTCTGGATCAGATCCGGATTAACCTTTGAAATTTGATAGAGATTCCCATTGTCAATCCCTGAGTCAAATTTCATGAGTTTTGGGCAATAATTAACTGCGATAGACTGGTGACCTGTCCAGGGTGTACCCCTGCCTTTTGCACATAGATGGCTGGGATAGGCTCCAGCAGATCCCTGTGACCCTTCAAGGATAAAACGGTATAGATAATGGATGGATGAAACTTTTTCGGCCCCATTGACCGTAATGTCATCGAAAATTTGAAAGTGATCCAGAATCCAGGATTTCTTCCGGATCACACCCAAAATGAAATCAGTTCTTCCTTTTCACATTTCTGACAATTCCTGAAAATTTCATCAAAATCAGTCCATACGTTTTTGAGTTATCTTGTACACAGACAGACAGACAAACGCCGGCAAAAACATAACCTCCTTGGCGGAGCTAACAATAAAGCTAACTAATTTGATCCCTGGATGTCATTTGATGTCATTTGATTAGCCATTGACTCCACTATTGACTAAGACAGCTAGCTTGCCGTTAGGATTTTAGCAACTTAGCACTCAGCATTATATTGCCTTCTGAGCTGTGAATAAAAACAGGTCATGGTCACATTTTAAAGAGAATATGTTCTCTTGTGCTTGTGTTTATTAGACTAAGAGGCCACCATGACTGGTTGTGGTTGGTCTGGAAGAATCTGAGTATGAAGGACGGCGCTTAGCCCAGCCATGCTAACTGAAGCATGCAACTGAAGTCCCACTACTGGGATAATTTACTGCAGGTCCTGGCACAGTTCTAACTGGAAGAGTCCTGAAATGATTTCCATTTTGGCCCCGCTGACGCATGGAGCTGTTGGCTGAGAGCTCAGTCAGCTTCTTAAGGGCCGTGTATACTCTCACGTCAATGTGTCGCCGTCAGCTTGTCGCAGAGATGCCGCCGTCACTTTTGATTTATACTCGCGCGGTCTCCATATGTTATTCCACGCCACAACACAAGAGAGACGATCAGTCTGAAAAAGTCCTGCCGTACTTTTTGGGGGCTTAATTCATCATGCTTCTTAAGGGTTGTGTATACTCTTGCAGCAATGTGTCGCAGTTATCTTGTCGCCGATATGCCGCAGTTATTTTGGATTTATGCCTAAACGCAGTCTCCACTGTGTTATTCCACGCGAGAGCGACAATCACGAACGAGCTAAACTTACTAAACTTATCTCTTGTGTTTTTCCACTTCCTCACTGTCTCGGCCGTATCCAGACTCACATTCATCACTATCTCCCTCCATGAATTACTAGAATATGTGCTGTCTTTGTAGTGTGAAGAACCAGAATCGTACAGATGTGGGTACTTCCTCATTTCTTCAATGATGCGCTCTTTTCTATGCGGATGTAGAATTGACCAATCAGAGGCCTCCTTTCGCTCCTCTCTCCTCCCCCTCTTCACACTCTTTGCGTAGAGTTACTTTTTTGGAGAGGTGCACGGGAGTCTCTGCGTAGTGTCTGCGTTGGGTGGGGGGGCACCTCTGCGTTGTCTGTGTAGGTGATGCAGACGACCTGACGTTCGAGTATAAATCAGCCTTTAGCCGAGCTGAACACTAGAGTGCCTTCAGCTGAGCCAGGCAACAGCTCCACGTCTGACCAGCAACGCTACTGGGCTAACGAAGCTAATTGCTCATAGTAAATCCTTTAAGAACTCTTTGAAGCGTAATATTCACAGACCTCATAGTGGACCGTGGCTTTTGCTCATGAAGGCAAAAAGAAATGAATATAAAGTAATTATTAGGAATTAGCATCCTGGTTTTTTATTAGGAATTAGCATCCTGGTTTAGCTTCTGCTAATTAATATACATTTGGATATTTCCACTGAACACGTGAGATTTTGGAATCACCACATATAGACTCAACAGGAAATGAGACCCTTCTTCATTAGGTATTATCATCTACCTACTATATCCTGAAATGGCTTACCTCAGACATTTTGGGAAAGCCACGGATTATTAGTCTATGGCAGGGGTGGGAAATCACAGTCTTCCAGGGTCCTGCATGTCTTAGATGTTTTCCTGCCACAACACACCTCCCTACCTCCCTACCAGCACACCTTTGCTGACTAAACACACAAACTCTGTTTTCATTCTGAACCTAAAAAGACATTATGCTCAGCATAAACAGTAGCCTTACTGAATGTGATAATACGAGTTGTGTGCACCTCTGACTCAGAACAGCTAATGCCCTTCCTTGCCCTGACGCTCGCACATTAAGTCCGGCCAGGAACAACTGATGACTTGGTAGGTCTGTGGCATTTTCCGCTTGGCTTGGATTATTTTCACACTAACAAAAATCTAAGCATACCTCCCCAGATGCATCACTTCAAACCACATAAAACCTTCCCTCTGTTTTATTGATCTTTACTGAAACGTGCTTTTCATGTGAATCGTTGGAGCAAGTAAACAAACAACCCTGCTGCTTGCATGGAGTCACATCAGAGGAGAGGATGACTTGACACTTGAAAGAGTGGACCAGGGCACATTTGTCTTCACACTTTTATGAAAATGTGGCCACAAGTGTGAAAGTGGCCTGAGTGGTGAGATTTGAATATGACATCAGTGCATCCAGAGTGTGTTCACACCTTCATTGACGACCATCCACTCGTGATCTGATCACCCACGTCAGCGTACAAGCCCCGAGACGTCAAGCACTTTACCTTCATTCACCCAGGGTTTAAATTAATTACTGCATGCAGAGAACTTGCTTTGATTATGTTTTGTTTTTCTGTGATCATGAGCTTTGGATCAGTGAAATAAAAAAAGGGGGAGGCAAATATCAATTTCAACAACCAACATTCAGAAGGTCGAATGTTTGAAAAATGCAAAAGAAAAGAACTGGGCTCATCCCTACTTCAGTTCAAACACTTTCACAATTTAAAATTAAAACAGCATTAGGTTGCTCAAAAAAAGTGCAATAAATAGATACGATACCTGCTTTGCTTATTTAGTCCATCTTAACTCATTAGTTGCCATTGACGCAATGGCAGCTAATGAGTTAACTAGAAAAGCACTCGGAGAGCGCAGACCTCCGCCAAGCGCAACAATTCCCCCATATAGCGATATTCTGGATCAGATCCGGATCAGCCTTTGAAATTTGATAGAGGTTCCCATTGTCAATCCCTGAGTCAAATTTCGTGAGTTTTGGGCAATAATTAACGGAGATATTGAGAAACAAAATTTTTGGCCCCACTGACCGCAATGTTGTCGAAAATTTGAAAGCGATCCAGAATCCAGGATTTCTTCCGGATCACACCCAAAATGTAATCAGTTCTTCCTTTTCACATTTCTGACAACTCCTGAAATTTTCATCAAAACCCATCCATAACTTTTTGAGTTATCTAGGTAACTGACGGAGGTAATACATTTTTCTTGAATTAAATTAGAGGTCTGTTGATGTTGTTTTCTACAGTATGTCGCCATACTGGAGAGACTGCCATGTTCATGTGGCTTTATGTAGCTCCAGTTTGATGCTCAAGTTCAAGTGTGAAAGGTTGAAAATGACTCAGCGCTTGCCAGAAGCTAAACTGGAGCCCAGCCATGAGTTCAGCCATGTTTGACACCGCCCCACTGAAGGTGAGCACTCGCCGTGGTCAATCTGTGATCTGTTACAATCGTCGTTCTGAAGTTCTCCTAATGAATCCTGATTTTACTTCAGAGACTCTTTGTTCAGTTCGTTCACAGTTACAATTCTGACAAAGATCTTTTACACTCACGACCTAGTTTTTCTGGCAGAACAAAAAGGGAGTATTTCACAAAATGTTCACTTTTCTGTTGGAACCGGCTCCCCGGGGGCTGATGTAATAGGTCAACAAGAAGAGTTATCGCCCTGCATAACTCATCAAAAGTTGAACAGGCCATCAGAAAGTTTAGAATCAACTGTTGAAATAATCAATAATAAATCCCTCAAACTGTTAGAAATTTGAGCTGGACACCCGGCACCATTAACGTTGGAAGGACGTGATGAAAATGATGTCCTTTAGCACCACAGCTCTATTTCGAAATTGTTCAGGTTTTGTGCCAAAGCTGGAATGGAAATGTGGCTGCTCGTACCAAAAGAGCCATAACAGACACGTCGATGTTGAATTTCATCAACGCCTAAGCTTGGTGCCAAAACTTTCATGGAAATGCACCCACTGAATGCTTCAGGGAAGCTTGTGACAAGAACATATTAACTTGATGGTGCCATTATTTTTGTCCATATTCATTTGTTTTATTTTGCAAAATGTACAGTTGAATTAAAAACCCAAAGCAACATCTGATTTGTGTTAAACATGGAATAAAAAATGATGTGTAAAGTCTATTTTCCAACCTCTTTCTTATTTTTCCTCTTATTTTCCTTTTTCTCAATGAAGTGTAGAAAGGGCGATGAACTTGCAATGAACCTGAACTTGTGAAGACCTTGAAAGAGCACAGTGTGTGGTAGAAACCGGCTGAAGTAACCTCACACCCATTGCATTTGTTGCTATGCACTTACAGGCCTGTTCAGATGCTGCACCCTCTCTGTTTCATGTTGCTGAATGTGTGCGCAAATACAGAGCAAAGGAGGGAGCATGTGTGGACAAATGTCTTGCATTTATGCTGGGTCTGACCATTTGGACTGAACCCGACCTCGCTCAGCCACTGCTAACAGGCAGAAATGCACACGTGTCTGGAAAGTACCGACATGTTGAACAAAAGACATCTATTGAAACCCCGTAGGAGGGGTAGATGAGACACCAAAAGAATCTTCCAAAGGACACCCTTAGAAGAGATAAAGGCCAATATTATACATCCCCCTTAGCTGATCACTTTCATAATAAACAAGTATGAAATATTATGTACAAGTCAGAAAAATCAGTTGTTCTGCAGAATAACTTGGGCTTTTGGACTCTGTTGTACTCATGTACTAAAGACTAAAGCTCTCTGTGACTGACTTTATACTGACTACAGTGATTATTTTTTGCTCTTGCAACTTTAAAGGAGACATGAACACTGAAAATTTTGAGAAAAGACTTTGACGCCGAGTGGGGACACAAGTAGACCAGATCCAGATGATAACTGGTCCCTGACTGGGTCTACAGACCTGCCTGAAGCTCCACCACATCAGATGGATGCCATTAACTGTCATGTTTTCAATTTATTTTCAGTCTCACTCTATTCTTGTTATGGTTTGGTCTTAACCCTTTTGACATCAAGATTTCAAAAGGCTATAACTTTGAAGTGGTTTGAGATAAAGGCATACTGTAAATAAGAAATATCTAAAGCATGAACCAAAATTTGAAATGGAAGTAGATTTGTCATCTAATTTGATTATTGTGACATCACCTGCCCAAACCAGCCCGGTAGTCCTCAATTTCAGATTTTTTTAGCTTATTTTTCCTAAAGCCCCCATGGACAATGAAAGCTTTCATTTCAGGGACAATCACATCATCAAGTCATGAAATCTGGAGTTTGATTCCAGTATTTCCCTTTCAAAGAACTGGTGGCCTTTTGTATTTGTTTGATTGGTGATGAAGCTCCAGAATTCATCATTTGGAAAAGGGATGAAATCAATGGGCTCAGAATTTGTCAGATCGTCTCCATAAAAACCAACAGGCTTATCAAAATTTAGGCTCCACTTTCGATACTCTTCCTCTTCTCTCAAGAACTCTCAGCCACCATCATCCTCATCACTGTGATTTCCGGTGCGCCATTTGTGGTGTGTTTTTTCCCGTGGCTTCTCCCGCGTTGCCATGACAACCACGGTTATTTTCAACCCTGCTATATTTTTCCATATTTGCTGTGTTATGAGCCCCCCTTGGCCCTGCGATGGACTGGCGACCCATCCAGGGTGTACCCCTGCCTTTCGCCCGTAGACGGCTGGGATAGGCTCCAGCAGATCCCCGTGACTCTTCGGAGGATGAAACGGGTATAGATAATGGATGGAGGGATTAAACCCTCCTGACACCTCGGATGGTAAACCGACGTCTTGACATCGTGAGTAAATGAAAAAACACTCTTTTGCTCTGTTCTGCTCTCGCAACGCTCAGAATTTCTACCACTTCTGCGCCTCGCGTCTTTGTGCCGGAGGGTGTTTTTCAAACTCATTTTACGCTAAAACTTTGAATAGCGCCACCACCAAAAATGGTTCTCATATTACAGGCACACATCTCCTGGTGAAAAGTAATAAGCTTCATATTTATAGATACAGCCCGTTTCATTCAGTAACGTTGCTTGCGACTTTGGCGGTTAAAGGGTTAATTTTCTTGTGAGCTTTATTTGCTGTTTTATCCTTGTGTGTGACTTGCTGGTCTGTAATTCTTTTTATCTGCTGTTGCTCGTGAGGAAAGTTGGTTCCTGGAGCTCCTTCGGGCAGATCTCGACCCAGACCCCCATTACATCCAGATGTCTGGATGTTTGGAGGGTTGTGCTTGATGAACCGTGGTTTAAGATATAGTGCCTTTCTAGTCCAGGAACCTTTCTGCTGTGCTTAGCAACCTGGAGAAGCCTCCACTAGGTGAACCCAGGTTGGTGCCGCTCTCCCACTCAGGTTGAAGTGATGGCAGGCTGTTCAGACGGCAGGAAATCATCGCCATCTCATCATAGCCACTCTAGTGAATGAAAGCAGTCCTGTCAGAAGCTCCATGGTAGTTCCTTTAATTTTCTCAAGTTTCTCAATTCTAAATAGGGCAAGCCTGGACTTGTGTACGGACTAGTAGTAGTTCGGACTAAAACTTGGCAACTAAACTTAAATGCCGTTACTTTGGCTCATTGATACAAAATGCAATTTAGGATAATGACAAGTCTCACGGTCCAGGTCTGGATGCATCTTTGATAAAGAACATGAACACATCCAGGGATTATGAACGTATTTGTCTAGAAGCAGACTTTGAACTGGAGCAGTACTTCAGCTGCGACTGTTCACATTTCAGAAGTGCGGGTATTAAGAGACTACCACTGTCTCCTGACATCCCATGCCTTTCTGAGACTATCGGCGCTCTGAAGATTAGGACCAAAATCTGCAGTTACAGATGTTGTTCATTTGCCTTGTAAGTCATGAAGGAACATCAGCGGGTGTTGGTGCTCAGTTTAATGAATAAGATTTATTTCATATATATTTGTAAAATACTTTACAGGAACGTTAAACATTTACTCCAGGTGGAAGTGTGTAAGTGGAAGTTTTGCCACCTACACAACTCCTACATTAGCAGTCTAGTTGTCGTGACTCCACCGGCTGAGCAGCAGGAGGACACGCCCAGCATACGTCCCAGCGGCGGCCAGGGAGCTGCGCGCTCGGCGACGTGAGCGGGCGCGGCACGCTCCTACTGACACCTGATCTCCATCACCTAATCACTCACCTGCTGCTCGTAGCCTCGTTACCGGTGAGGGATATATGCCGGATCGCTCCAGAGCTCTTTGCGAGTTCTTGCCTTCCCTCCCCGTGTGTAGTTCCTGGTGTCCCGTCCGTGAGTACTCGCCCTCACTCTCTTCGTGCTGGCTTCTTGGTGGATTTACTTCTTGTGGATTTACTCCTGTTTGGATTACCGTCTTCGTGACTACTCCTGCATTGGAATACTATCGTTTGGGTTTACTACGTGTGGGTTCCTGTGTGGATACATACTGGGTGGATTGCCTCACTGAACTGTACGAGTTTCTTTTCCAGTGACTTCTCTCCTGGGGCTGAAGACAGGACTTCTGTACACCCCCCAGTTCTGGGTTGCCCAGACTCAGCACTTCTGTACTGGTGACTGCTTTCTCCTTCAGTGACTTTTCAGTCTGTTGGATTTTACAATAAACACGGTCTCGTACCGGTACAAACTCTACTCTCTCTTTGTGTCGTGCATTTGGGGTCGCATTCAAACCATAACACTAGTTTTGTCAAAAACCCTTAAACAATCTCTGTCTGGCTTATTAGTGTGCGTCTTTGAGAATTAAAAACTTTCAGGTTTCTATAACTCTTTGTTTTGGTTGTGGATCACATTTGATCCACATTTGAGAATCCACTGATTATGTGATCAAATTACATTTAAAATGTTTTTATTCTCATCTTTGTGCATCTTTTCATCATTTTTAAATTCTTAAATCAAAAAAGGAATGCAAATCAAAAAAGAACACAGCTGTTCCATCGTTGAATTTGACTCTTGCTTCTTTTTCCTCATCAGTTTTATTTTATTTGCCAGTATACATTAATTTGTGCACTTTAATGCTTGCTGTAGTTCTGGCAAACACCGCGCCCTCCTCCGCGCCTTCCTCCTCACCACCAGCGGCTCCTCTTCGGCAGGCTCCGGACCCAACGACTCTGTCTGCTGACACCGTGCCTTCCTCCACACCACCGGCCGGTGGCGCCCGGGCGGCGGGGCCCTCCACCGCCGACCTCCAGGGGCCTTCTACCCGGTCTGTGAGCTCATCTACCAGGCGGAAGATGGTGAGGGATGCCGTGCGGCGACGCTCTGGCCACCCGCAGCCGGGGGTTTCCTCTCCCGGGTCTCTGCGGCCACCACCAACCCAGTCTCCGCCGCCACCACCAGCCCAGACGCACGGTGAGGACCACCCGCCGTCCAACAACGGGTCCCCTCAGCAACAGCCCTCGTCCCCCACTCCTCTATTCCCTCTGACCACCCTGGTAGTGGGAGATTCGATTACGAGGAATATTCGTTTTTTAACTGGAATCACTCGCTGCTTCCCTGGAGCCACTGTCCCGGTCATTCTAAGCAAACTCCCAGATCTCCTCCCCACATTGCCAACCTCCATAACCCGGATCGTACTCCATGTTGGATCTAATGACACTTCCAAACAACAGTCAGAGCTTACTAAAAAGGATTTTAAAGACCTTTTTAGCTTCTTAGCAGCCACGGGTAAGTCCATTTTCATCAGCGGCCCACTTCCCATTAACACATCAGGTCGTTTTAGCAGGCTTCTCGCACTTAACACCTGGCTACAATCCACCTGCAGAGCTCTTGACTTTGGTTTTATTGACAATTTTAACCTGTTCTGGAACCGACCCTTCTTTTTAAACCAGACGGTGTCCACCCCAGCACAATAGGCAGCCAGACTCTATCCACCAACATTCACTACACCATAAACAATCAGTGACTCTTTTCCTGCCACCCCCCCTCACCGGAGCCTATTTCCCCAACACTCACATCACAAACCACACACGGCACATTGTCCCCCCCAACTGCCCCCTATAGTCCCAAGCTGTCACTGCTACCACCACAGGACATCTTCCACATACAGACCATAGCCCCTACCATCAGACACAAAAGACCACAAAGAAATACAAGAAACCCCAATAATTTACGGACTATCACCAAACGCCATTTTTTCTTACAGTGATGAGCGCACAAGCCTTAAATTTGCTTTATTGAATGTGCGCTCTGTTTTAAATAAAACTTTTATTATTAATGATCTGATTTTAGACGAAGAATTAGACAGTCTTCTTTTAACAGAGACATGGCTTGGCACTGATGCACCTGTTATTCTCACCGAGGCCTGCCCGCAAAATTTTAATTTCCTATTTTCTATCAGGAGTCAGAAGAAAGGTGGAGGAACAGTCTCAATAACAAAAAACACACTGCACTCAAACGAAGTTTATTTTAACAGCTACGCATCATTTGAGCACCACGCCTTTGTTTTTAGCAGCCCTCCTATTCTATGTGTCACAGTCTACAGACCACCCCGTCATTCAACCACTTTTATCAGTGAATTTTCAGAGTTTTTAACTACCATACACACCACTTACAATAGGATTTTAATAACTGGTGATTTTAACTTGCACATAGAAAACACCTCTAATGTTATATCAAGAGACTTTTTAAACCTTTTAAGCTGCATGGATTTTAACCAACATGTCACACAGCCAACTCACAACAGAGGACACACCCTCGATCTGGTTATAACCTACGGCCTGACCGCTGGTGTGTCCTCTGTTGTTGACCTGGCTGTGTCTGACCACTATTGTGTCTATTTTAATATCACCAGTTTTAACCATCAGAAGGCCCCGGTGAGAACAGTGAGGAAACGCTATCTAACTTCTGAAGTGGCTGCAAATTTTATTGAGATTTTACAGAGCACTCCTGCGGTAGTTTTACCTGCACCCTGTGATTTTATTGTAGAATATTTTAATGACACATTAAAGACGACACTGGACTCAGTGGCTCCACTGGTGACTAAATTAGTTAAAATAAAACCTACACCCCAGTGGAGAAATAATGAAATCATAAAAATGAAAAGACAACGCAGGAGTGCAGAAGGGAGGTGGAGGAAAACAAAACTAACAGTTCACCATGAAATAATGTGTGAACAATGGAAAACCTATCAACAAGCAGTCAAACAGGCAAGAATAACCCATTTTTCTAATCTCATCACCGACCATAAAAACAACCCCAAATTCCTCTTCTCCACCATTGACCTTTTAACAAACAAATCACTCAATAAACCCTCCAGGACACCAACTGATGTCCTCTGTGAGGACTTTGCAGACCACTTCAGAAATAAAATCGATGATATTAGAGCCAATCTTTTATCTTCTTTGAATGTTCATCTTAGTACACCTGATCAGTTGTTTTTACCCGAGGAAACACTGGAGAGTTTTGCCCTGGTTGATGCAAGGACACTTGGTCAAGTTTTCTCCCAAGTTAACCCAACTACCTGCCTTTTAGATCCAATTCCCACATCTCTTTTAAAATCATTTTATGGATTCTTTGAGGAACAGATTTTAACCATTATGAATTACTCTCTTCAGACGGGTGTCTTCCCCACTGCCTTCAAAACGGCAGTGGTGAAGCCCCTTCTGAAGAAGAGTAATCTAGATCCCAATGTTTTTAACAATTAATGACCTGTATCCAACTTACCATTTTTAAGTAAAGTTTTAGAAAAATTGGTTTTTAACCAACTAAATTATTTTTTAACACAAAAATGTATTTTAGAGAAATATCAATCTGGTTTTAGGATGAACCACAGCACAGAGCCGGCCCTTTTAAAGATTTTAAATGATATCAGGTGTAACGCGGACTCACAGAAACTGACAGTCCTGGTGCTACTGGATCTAAGCGCCGCCTTTGATACAGTAGATCACCACATTTTGTTAAACAGACTCAGACACCTTGTGGGCCTCTTTGGTACTGCTTTTAACTGGTTCAGTTCCTATCTCTCAGATAGACGTTTCTTTGTAAGTATGGATACATGTTCCTCCAGAACCCATGAAGTGAAGTGTGGGGTACCCTAAGGGTCAATTTTAGGCCCATTACTTTTTTAATCTTTACATGCTTCCCCTTGGGGACATCATCAGGAAACACGGCATTAGCTTCCATAGTTACGCTGATGATACACAGCTTTATATTGCCGTGTCTCCTGAGGACACAGGGCCAAATGATACCCTTTTAAACTACATTTTAGACATCAAGTCATGGATGGCAGAGAATTTCCTACAGCTCAACCAGGACAAAACAAAAGTTTTAATTATTGGTCCTGAAGGCAAGAGAGAGAAACTTTTACCAAAATAACAGGATTTTAAACCTTCAGAATATATTAAGAACCTGGGTGTCATCTTTGACTCTGAGCTTAATTTTATTCCACATATTAAGAATGTAACAAAGATAGGTTTTTACCATCTTAAGAACATAGCCAGAGTCCGCCCGTTTCTCTCTCAGGCTAACACTGAGGTGCTGATGCATGCTTTTATCTCATGTCGTTTGGATTATTGTAATGCCCTGCTCTCTGGTCTGCCCAAAAAGACAATATCTAATTTACAATTGCTCCAGAACTCAGCCGCACGTGTGCTGACAAAGACCAGAGGGCGGGAACACATTACACCAGTTTTAAAATCATTGCACTGGCTCCCTGTGTGTTTCAGGATCGATTTTAAGGTTCTTTTATTGGTTTTTAAATGTATTAATGGTCTTGGGCCATCTTATTTATCTGACCTGCTTTTATCATATCAACCCTCGCGGACCCTGAGGTCCTCTGGCACCGGTCTTTTAACAATTCCCAAAATTAGAACAAAAACCCACGGGGAGGCTGCTTTCAGCCATTACGGCCCACAGCTGTGGAATAGCCTGCCACAGAACATTAGGACTGCAGAGACTGTTGATATTTTTAAAAGGAGGCTCAAGACTCACTTATTTAGTCTAGCTTTTGTATGATTTTATCTCCTTCATTTATCTATTATTTAATAATATTCTATTTATATTTATTCTTATCTAGTCTCTTAGTAATATATTTTAACATGATCTGTTTTCTCGATTATTATTATTCTTATACCTTACACTCTTACATCTTTTATAGTACATTTTTCTGGTCATTGGTTTTTTAACTTGTGTTTAGCTATTTATTTATCTCATTTATTTACCTAGTCTCTTAAATAATGTATTCTTAATTTGTTTGTTTTTCTGATTTTCTTTTGGTTCTTGGTTTTTAACTCCAGTGTTTCCTCATGGGGGCCCTCCATGCTGGGAGGTGTACATGATCTGCCGTGGGGCCGTCGTCTCGGGGATCGTTCAGGCCCGGGGGATGGGGGGGGGCCTGCACCATGTGGTGGCTTCCCTCTATCGGTATGGGTCGGGGTGATCTATGACGGCGTCATCTGTAGCCACGGGTGGTGCTACTCCCGGTATGGACGGCTCCCAAAAGATGGTGTTTCCTCAGTAGGTCCCTCAGTGTTCAGCCATGCTTTAGACACAGTTTGTTCTGGTCATGTCGCTCTTTTTTGGGGTTGGGTGAGGGGTGGTGGGTGGGTGCTTAGCTCAGTGGGTGGGTCGGTGGGTGGATGTATGTGTGGGTGTGTGTGTGTGTGTGTGCATGTATGTATGAATGTGTGTCCGGTATATGTTGTGTGTGGGCATTTGTATATGGGTTTGGGGGTGTTTCTGTGTTTTAATCTTCTTGTTGTTCAGCACTTTGCGTTGCAATATGATTTGTAGGAAAAGTGCTATATAAATAAAGTTTGATTGATTGATTGATAAAGTATTTAACTTGGTATCTTGACTTATTCTTTCTACAAACACGTCTTAAGTATTCAGTCACCTTCATATTCTTACCTTTTCCTAAATTCTCCCACAATTTTCTGATGAGGTAAGGTCATGACTGAAGGTAGACAAGTCAAGACTGACGGTAGGACAGGTCAAGATTGAAGGTAGACAAGTCAAGACTGATGGTAGGACAGGTCAAGACTGACGGTAGGACATGTCAAGACTGACGGTAGGACAGGTCAAGACTGACGGTAGGACATGTCAAGACTAACGGTAGGACAGGTCAAGACTGAAGGTAGACAAGTCAAGACTGATGGTAGGACAGGTCAAGACTAACGGCAGGACATGTCAAGACTGATGGTAGGACAGGTCAAGACTGACGGTAGGACAGGTCAAGACTGACGGTCGGTGCCAGTACTCTGCTACTCCTTAACCTTGCCTTTATGATGTCTGCAGCATGTGCTTTTCAAATTTCTCACTGTAAAATACCTGGACAATTCTGGAAGAGATCTGGGTTTTGAGGATTTGTCCAGACAGGCTTGGCCCCCTGAACTTTATGCACTTAAATTCCACCACATTCTCTGAATCACTTAAAGATGTTATCCACAGAAGGATCAATAATCCAAATCTCTTCCCATTTTCCCCGAACGACAATGTTTTAAACGTTTCAATGATTTTTCTTACACATTTGTTAGCTAAGCGCTCCCCATTTGTTCATCTTTTCTCCCCCCGAGACTTAACCTTTCATGGATACTTGCTTTTGTACCAAAACATCATTACAGCCACTCGCTGACATCAACTGAAATAGCATCATTACATAAATATTTTTTGCCTCCTTCTAGCACTAATGTACTGTCTTGCCAACTGTTTTTGGACTGTGTAGCAGGTGTAGCGAACGCTGAAACATAAACCTTTTTTGTGTATTTATTTATTTTTATATATAATATTTATTTCATATTTTATGGAAAAATTTTGATTTGGAAATATTTTGATAATTTTCTGCATACTTGGTATATACTGGATAATTGTTTAATTAACGTCACGTGACCACATCATCACTTAGGTCATTACATGGTCTCGTGCTTTTGGTCAGTGTGTGCATGCATTGCATGCAAAGACGAAGGACTAAATTAATGAAGAAATGGACCTTTAGCAACTCCTAACCTTCTGGTTGGAAGGGCACACGGTATGGACATTTGTTTAAAATTCTTTGTATATGTGTAATATGTTTTTGCATTAATATTTATATAATAAGTTTAAGATAAGCAGTTCATAGAAACATGACGGTTTCACTGATGTATGTTTGCCACTGTGTATTTCATTGCAGTGTTCACGGTGGTCTTGGGCGTTTGTATTGCAGAAAATCCTGTAATAAACGTTTGAACCATCTGTCGGAGCGTTGCGCTTTTATCCATCCAGTAAAGAAAAGTTGGGAGCAGCTACAGCAGGGCCTGAAAAAAGGATGCATATTAATAAAGGAAATGAGGCTGACGAGATGAAATGTCTCGGGTTTATACTATACTCTTCCACTTTGGCCAAAATAAACAACCAAGCCCTGGAAATAACATCAAGCAATTCATTGGTCATTATACAAAGGCTTCAGAATGACTTCCTTTTTAAAATATGATCATATATCATTTAAAATCTCCACCCCTAGGCTGACTATAATATTTCTTAAAAATAGGAGTCCAACAACTCCCACAGAACAGATGCAGTCCAAAAATACAGCGGATGCATTAGTGGAGTATTTACTCGGAGAATGACTTGGAGGTATTTACCCTGACAGCTGCAAAATGTGTATGAATTTCATTAAAGCCAAGTGTTTGTTTGTTTGAAACTATGAAACAGTTTGGTCTTTCTGCTGCACTCCATGGCTGATGTCACGTGACAGGTTGACAACAGCAGCTCGTATCTGTATCTGTTATTCTACTGTCACCATTTCAATGTAATGTAAGTTTCTCTCTCCGTGTTCTTTTATCTGGTGCCTAAATGACAAGTCTAGAAGCAAAGATCAATCAAGAATTTAATACAATCATGTATACAAAGAAATATTATGCCATGCAGAATATTTCAATCGGCCGATGGTACACTTGTCCACAACATCACCCACGATGCTGCCATGGACAAATGCAAGCTGCAAGTCAGATTGTGTCCATCTTTTAAGGATCCAGAGGAGGCGTGTCCTTAGTTCCTCTGAGTTTTATGGCCCTTTGTCTACGGAGATCCAGATGTCCAATCACAAGTCCTGGTAAATCAACAACTGTTGTTCCGGCAGTTTCAAACTGGTGATGGGGGTCGGGAGGATGTTGCAGGTCGTAAACCTGAGCTGAGAAACCCACAGTATTCCTTCATGCCAAGTTTCAATTATAACAAGTTAAAATCTACATGGTTAATTCTAAATCCAAACAGTAAAGAGAGTTGATGTCTTCGACTTCGTTTGCAGAGTAAGAGTCTTCAAATTTGTCAAGGCTGAGCTACCCTGGGAACTGTAATGGTCCAAGGGAAAAGATAGTGAAAGGTTGAGGGGGCGGTATCTATATCCAGTGTTGGGCAAGTTCACTTTCTACACAAACTAGTTCAGTTCATAGTTCATATAAATTAAAATGAACTAGTTCAGTTCACCATTTCAAAAAATGAACTAAATAGTTTAATTTTTAGTTCATTTTTAAAAAATTATTTTTTAATGTTGCTGCGAGCAATTATTTGTCAAAATGATTGCCACTGTCCATATACTACACCACCACAAACGGCAATTATTTTATCCATTTTAACTGTTGAAAACTATTGGTCCAATTCAGAATCCTTAACCAACCAGGGTTCACGTTAGCTCTGAGGGAACATCTATGTAAAACTGTCATTTCTGTTTCAGCTTCTCTTTACAGCAGCCATTCCCAAACTTCAGAATACCAAGGCCCAATTTGAAATGTGAAAAACATACGCAGCCCACCGAAACCTTTAATCACAACTGTGATCAACATACAGGACCAGGAACCATGATCTGATATTAATGTGAGGGGTCAACAAATAAGGTGACACTTGTCATATTAAGTTCAGATGACAGTAGAATAACACTTAACTGGTTTGTTTTATTACTTCTTAATGTTTTTTTAATCATGTCATGAATATTTTACAGTAATTAAAAACATATTTAAAAAAGATTGAGGATTTAAAACATATTTGTTTAATTTTAATGACCTCTCACGGCCCACCTGCAGTCCCACGACGGCCCACCAGGGGGCCGCGACCCACTTTGGGAATCACTGCTCTAGAGTATATTAAAAATATGAGGAAAAACTTGCTGCCAAATGGTCTTTATTATAAGACAAAAACAGGTCCTTAAGGTGCAAATGTTTTTTCCCCCCATTTCAATATTTCAATCCCCCCAGCAGTCGGGGTCTCCTCCACCTCTGGGTAACTGTAGCTCTCATCTTCCTTCATGCTTGTTTTAAACGTTTGATGACGTAATTGTTAGCGTGACAGAAGCGACAGCCGTGTTGCCATGTTTGATTGATTTCCTCAGATACATATCAGGCTCGTTTGTGGTGGATTTTAAATGGGGTTCGCTGGAAACCTGGAACGGTTTTGACCGTGTGTGAATTTTGAAAGAGCGTCGTTCACAACTGCCCAAATGAACTCGTTCACGCCCCCCGCTGGTGAAGGAGAAAGAGAGCGCGCTCGATTCACGTTCACGAAAAATAAGAACTAGTTGGTGAACTTTCATTCAATGAACGCGTTCAGTTACAACACTGTCTATATCTATCTATCTTTCTCTATAATATAATGTACGTATCTATGTGTGTATGTGTGTAAGTTTTTCTTTTTTTATTCTGAGAACAACAAACAAGCCTCAGCATTTAGCTCGTTCAGAGGGAACCGTCTGCAGTACAGCTGTGCTGACGGGAGCTCTGGGGGGGAAAGGAGACTCTTGCTGTGCTCAGATTTCATCAGAGCCTTACCTGTTTCAACAGCCCTGGAGGCACCCTAAGGTTCAAAACTCTGCTGCCTCCAACACTTGACCTCGTCGTGATTGATAGCACAGCAGTGCGCAGAGCAACCAATCATATTACGCTTCATCAGGTGGGTACACAGGCTGACACGGCATTACTGTCGGAGTGCCGACACCCAGCTGTTGCCTCCACCTGACGCCACTCATAGTTTGATCGTGATTGATTCATTATCCGGCATCATTTATTGTGAGACAGTTACAGTAAACTGTAGATCACAAGTATTTTGTTCCACAGTGAACCCAGAGCTCATATGCAGGCAATTTAAAATCTCATTTTCTGTACATTGTTAGTGCACGGCCTTTCTACCCATTTATCTTTTCAGTTCAACTCAACTCTAAACACTTTATTTACCCCAAAAGGAAATGAATTGCTGCACAGACTTTTAAAACTCTGGGGCTGACACCACCTGGACCTGAAGTCTTGTTCTGGTTCGGTCCCTTTTACTAACTGTTAGAGACAGACAGGGGGGAGGGGGAAGGGCCTTTTTGGTGGTTCTGGCCTCCTAGGTGCCGTTACCTGGCCCCCCTGTGGGTGGACGTATGCCCTGGGGGTGTTTGCCCCTGGACCTTCGGTTCCTCTAGGACCAGTCTGATTCTGGGGTGGGGGGGAGTTAGCTGGCGTTGTCTCGCCAGGATGGCGGTGATGGTAACATTGGTGACAATTTCTTCGGCACATTTGGTCACTTTTAATAGTAGTAGTAATAGGTATTACTGACATAATCATTTTTAATATGGTTTTCATTAACCACAGCTCAAAAAAAAACCTTTCTTTACTAACATTTATAGTCTAATAATCATAATAGGGATGTCTATCTAGATATGTGTCTGCTTGTATATATAGATGTGGCATGCATGCATAGAATTACAAATACATATGTACATTTTTGTAAAATTCTGTCTTTAGGTATTTAAAAGCATATTTTATTCATACATAAACATTGCTAACAATAAAAATTCTCATTCTTTTATAATATATATTACACATTGTTTCATGGTATAGATGGTAGATGAAGTTGAAATGTGTAATTATGTTTATGTTTATACATATATCTGTATGTGTAAAGGTGCCCCCATGTGTTTGCATGTGTAAGTACGGGTGAGTGTGTATGGGCATGGACATGTGTGTGCATATGTGCATGTACAGGTGTATGGTATTTCAATTCAATTCAATTCAAATTCAAAAATACTTTATTAATCCCCCAAGGGGGAAATTCAAGTTTCAGTACACCAGGAAAAATCTGGTGTACTAGGGGAGCTGCTAATGTCCAGCGCTCCTTTTCATGCCAGGTCCCGTGGTCCGAGTGCTAACTCCAGATAACAGCTGTTAACATCCGTTAAAACAGTTAACAGCCGTTAGAACCAGTATATCTCCATAATGATGACAAGTGAGATATCTCCAGGTCAGAGGAGGAAACACCGATGAACCAGACCGTCTCCTCTGGGCAGACTGCGCTCCATTCAGTCCAGCGAGCGACGGAGCCGTCCCAGAGCCCGGTTCATCATGCGGACCGGACCAGGCCGTTGTCGTCTCCCCCGGCAGTGCTGGGCCCCACCAGGTCACCAGACGGCCCCTGCCAGGTCAGCCGACCCATCCGGCGTGTAGACTGCTGGACGGGGGCAGCATGCCGCCGCTGCTACGTCGGGGGCTCCCGTCCCGGCTCCATGATGCTGCAGCCCGGATCCAGTGGCGGTGGTTACTTCAGGTAGCAGTTCAGGGCTACTTAGCTTAGCTTTCCCGAACCGGCGTCCAGCGACACCATCTATGTCCGCGGCGGCAGGTCTCCACCAGCCGCAAGAGGACTGATCCACCCCCTGCAGACAGTATGTAGACATCCGACCACAGATCACCACAAACCGGGCACAAACTGGAGCGTCCAGCGTCCAGGGTAGCAGGGATAAGTCCCCGGAGCAGCAGGGAGAAGCGTCCATGATCTGATTTTTTAGTCCACTCTGACGGAATCAGGATTCTAGATGTTAATGAAGATTTTAGAAGTATGGTATTGCCCGAATAAAGGATATTTTATTCTAGAATGGGGGTTGTCTGACCTTCTCAATCCCACCAACACGTCTTTCATAGAGGATGCTGAGCCTGTGGACTTTGGGGTGGATTCGACCACCACTGGAGCTGAAGTCACCGAGGTAGTTAAGAAGCTCTCCTTAAGGCTCTGGATGTTGTTGAACTGTCTTGATTAGCACGTCTCTGCAACGTTGTGTGGAAATCGGGGGCAGTACCTCTGGATTGACAAACTGGGGTAGTGGGTCCCCTTTTAAGAAGGGGGACTGCAGGGTGTGATCCACTTATAGGGAAATCATGCTCCTCAACCTCCATGGTCAGGTCAATGCAGGGGTGCTGGAGAAGAGAGTCCCATCATTGTGGGTTCTGTCCCAGTCCTGGAACACTGGACCAGGTCTAGACCCAGATGTGTTTGAGTATGTGTTTTGTAGATTTGGAGAAGACATTTGACCGTGTCCCTCGGGGTGTCCTGTAGGGGGTACTCCAGGAGTATGGGATACTCCCGTTGCTACGGGCTGTCCAGAATGAGAAGAATGGGATTGTGGATACAAGCGGTTGAAATGAGTTTTCTCCGTAGGGTGGCTGGACTCTCCTTTAGAGAGAGAGTGAGAAGTTCAGTCATTCCAGAGAGACTCAGAGTAGAGCTGCTGCTCCTTCACATCGAGTGGAGCCAGTTGAGGTGATTTGGGTATTGGGGTTAGGATGCCCTCTGGACACCTCTCTTGACAGGTGTTTCAGTCCAACTGGGACAAGACCGTGAGTGTAAAAATAGTTGAACTGAACTGAGCTCGAAAACAATTAAAAAAACAATGCAACTGGAGATGCTGCGACAAGCTGGCACCCTGAGTGGCACTATTCTGGAACAAATGCATTAAATTTGTCCAAATTTATCGAGACAGTCTGTGATTTGTGCAAATGTAGGAAAGCATCACATACATCAGAGAGGTGGAAGATGCAATGAAATCCTTCACTGAAAGCATTGATGGCCTTGTCGATGGTTCTACTGAGCTCCCGTGTTTAACCATGGATTCTGTTGCCACACTGAAAAGGAAGGTAGTTAATTCTAGAAGATTTGAGCTCTGGTATTATGCAGAGCTGCAGAGTCTTAAACAGAAATGCAGAAGGCTGGAAAAAAAAAGTGGCGCTCTACTAATTTAAAAGAATTCCATTTATCTTGGAAAGATTGTCTGCTAATGCAAATATTTTAGGGAAAAGCTATTTGCGAAGATAGAAAAATGTACTATTCATTAGAGAAAATAAGAATAACCTCAAATTTCACGGAGCCATGCATCACTTTTCCATCACATTTGACTGGTGATGATTTTATGACCTTCTTTATTAATAAAATATTAAATACTACAGACCAAATAAATAATTTTCTTCAAGCCTTGGAGTTCAGCTGAGACAGCATAGCATCAAATGTATCACCTGGTTCTGACCTAGACTTCTGCTGTCCTGTTGATATTTGTGAATTAACCTCAGTTGCATCTCACTCAGAGCCATCTACATGTTTACTGGACCCTACTCCTTCTAAGCTTTTAAAAGAAAGTCTTCCCATAATTGGTTTTGTAACCTTGGATCTTGTCAATACATCCCTTTTAAGTGGATATGTTCCAAGGGCTTTCAGGATTGCAGTAATTAAAGCTCTCCTTAAAAAGATGCCCTTAGATCCTGATGATGTAGCCAGCTACAGACCTACTTCCAACCTTTCCTTCATTTCCAAAATTTTTGAGAAAGAGTACTAAAAGTACTGAATTAAAAAATTTAAGACTGTGTAGGCCTAGAAAGGGTGGCAGAGCCTTTATGTCATGGTTAGGGTTGGGCATGTCATGTTTTCTAGGTTCTCTTCTTTGTTTCCTTGGTCTGGTCTGCTTTTATTGAGTTAACTTTACTTCCTGCTTTACTTTAAAGGTTTGTCTTTTCCTTTTTGTGTTTTAGTTTACTTCCTGTTGTTCATCTGCCTGATTGTTTGCCTCCCGTAAGTTCTTTGGGTTATTTAAGTCTTGTCTTTTCCCCTCTTCTTTACTGGTTGGTCTGTTGATTTCTCTGTTGGGTTTGTCGTTGCTCCACCTGTATTTCTGGCTCTGGTTTTCCCTTGTGTTCCTGCCCTGCTGTCTCTCGGCTTTGTGCATTACACAGTTACATTTTTTGTTCTTGTTTTGGACATAAAGCACTTTTTTGTTGGAATTTACTGCCTCCCATCCTCCTGTGTTTTGGGTCCTAACCCTAAACCATAACACTTTACCTGTCAGGCTCCTCTAATATGGAATTAACTTCCAGCCTCGGTCCAGGAGTCAGAATCCCTCTTGACATTTAAAGTTAGGATTCAGACCTTCTTTTATAACAAACCCTTTAACTCTGCAGTCTCATTGACGATCTCTTAATTATGTTGCTATCGACCTTGGGGTGTTTACATGGCTACTTGAGTGGTGATCCTGAGTACTTTGCCTGGAATAACTGGAGGAAGCCACTAGTTTCACATCAAAGTATTGAACTTCACATTAGAAACATTGGGTTTTCATCATCTTAAGAACATTGCCAGAGTCTGACCATTACTCTCTCTCTTTCTCAAGTCAACACAGAGACACATTTGCAAGCTTTATCACGTGTAGAAGCGATTACTCTAATGCTCTGTTCTGCCAAATTAAGAATGAAAACCCTTCTTTGACTATTATGACCCATGTTTCCTTACAGAGAAACAACTGTCTTTAGGACCTGGGGACAAGCAGTTCTTTGATGGTTTTAAGAGCAAATTCAAGATCCATCTCCATGTTTGACCTGGAATTAAATAGATCTTCTATTTAATTTTATAAATAAATTAATGTGCCATTATGATTGTTTTTATTATTGTTGGTAGTAGTATTAGTTTTTGGTGTGTTTTACAGTAACCTTTTTGTAAATCTTTCTTTTTAAAGTTTTTTTTTTTTTTCAGTAACATTTTTTGTAGCTTTATCTGTTTTTATTTTGTTTATTGTTTATGGGATTTTCTTTATTGTTTATTCTACCTTTTAGTCCAGTCCAGTTTATGTCTTGATCTTACTGGAACCCTAACTAACCCTGACCATAACCAGGCATAGCTATATAAGTGTTCTTTTTCTTTTTAAATTTTACAACTGCAATTTTGGAACTTTTTTTAGTCAGCTTTATTAACTTCCAGCTTTGGAACCCAAGCTTTTTGATTTTTGCTAAGCATGGTGGGAAACATGATCGCTGCCAAGGTACACTCAATAGACTTCAGAACTGATCTCCAATTTCCTTGCTAACCTCTGGTAACTGCCACAGAACTGGTAAATTTATTTATTTATTTTTACCTTTTTAAAACTGCCATTTAGTGACTTTTTCTTACTTATGATTACTATTTGTTATTTTTTCCCTTTTCGATCTCAATCTATTTGATTTTTGCAAAGT
Source organism: Hirundichthys speculiger (assembly GCA_018398805.1). Lineage (NCBI taxonomy): Eukaryota > Metazoa > Chordata > Actinopteri > Beloniformes > Exocoetidae > Hirundichthys > Hirundichthys speculiger. The sequence continues at coordinate 50,444 of JAGFBZ010001657.1, read as the reverse complement.
AAGATGGGAGACAAGATGACCACCGAGGCACACTCAATAGATGCCCGGAGGAATCTCCAGTTATCTTCAGTTTTGCTAACCTGCTATTTGGAGGCTGTTTTTTTTACTTCAGTTAGCTACTGCTGTCCAGCATGTTTTAGGTGTTTAGCTGCTTCAGCACACCTGATTCAAATAATGAGGTTGTTAACAGATTTGTGAACCCAGTGAGTCAGGTATGTTTGGCAGGGAAACATTGGAGACTGTGATGGTAGAATTGATCAATAAACATAGAGCGTTGCCTTTTGGCTCAACTCTGTTCTCACCGGTACAAATTGGTACAAAGTCCACACCACTGCTCAAGTCACACCGATCCGCCTGTCAGTCCCATACTTTCCTCAACAAGCTCAGGTTCCTTCCCCACCTAAGACGTGACATGCCATGTATTTATCTGGCAGTCCATGGTCATCACTCCAAGATCGATGATTTCGGGTGCCACCCAAAACACAATGCACCTGAACCATATGGTCCCTCCTGCAGGGGGCGAGCCCACAGTGGGGTGAACATATATCCCCCATTATGTTTTCCAGTTATTCCAGTAGAAGTAGGCAGGACCACCACTCATCTCGCAGTCAGAGTTGAAGCAACTTGCAAGCTTCTTTTGCTCAAGCATACACTTAACTGAGCATTCAGTATCTGTTATGTTTTTTGAGGATGTATCATTGTTTTTAAGCAGAAATATTAAAAAAAAAAAAAAAGATTAATCTAGGATCTTCAGTTCAGTATCATCTACTCTCTCTGCTCTCCCCCCATCACAGAGGTAGATAACCACCCTTTTGAGTTTGGTTTTGTTTGAAGTTTTTCTTGTTAAGGAAGCTCATCTGTAAAACGTTTGCTCAGTAGCACACAGAAATATGACATGACGCATGTGACACAATTATTTTTAACTGCTTTTAGGTTGTGAAACAAGAATAAATACATCAGTTACATTAAACCGGATTGAATTGAGCTAAATTAGGATTGAAATAGTATTTCTCCTTAAGTGTTAGCTTGAGGGCTCTGGTAGTTGGTGATTGATTCAGACACTGGTCTGACAAAGGTCAGGGTAATGTAATTGACTTACATGTAGAGGGAATGCTAATGATCTTTGACCAGTTGGCTCGTAAATCTGTCTAAACACCACATCCTTAAATACTCACTGCATGGAAGCTTTATCACATCATGGACTTATTCCTTAATGGCACAATTTATGTCTGCATGGACGACCGAGTTTTATGGAAGCTATTCTCAATAATTTATGTGATGATTCTTTGACTCAGTGCTTGGAAATTATCTTCACGTAATATCCCAATTCTGAAAAGGTTGCAATTCTGTAAAATGTAAAAAAAAAAAAAAACAGAAAGGTGATTTACCCTCTTGAGACCCGGCCCATTAATTTACCTGTTTCTCCCTTAATATTTTGGACTTACCCAGTCAAGTCCTATAGTATTCTGTAGAGGACATGCTGAGCTTTCCAGTGATGTGCCATGTGATGGGTTTGCATGCTGGGAACTTTACCTCTTTTCTCTATCAAAATGGCCACCATTGCAACAACCACAGTTTATGGAAGGAGGAGAGTTAAGTTAAATATTATTCATATAACGCTTTTTTGTTACCATGATAATGATATATATTCTTGTCGGCACTACGGTCGAGCCACGTTCAACCCGGGAACCCTCCAGGCCAACCGTGAGCTCATCACAATGGTTTGTTAGTGCAACAAGCCATATATCCATCTATCCATCATCTATACCTGCTTAATCCTATGCAGGGTCATGGGGATCTTCTGAAGTCTATCCCAGCTCTCTCCAGACCCTGGATCAGTCGCCAGTCCATCGCAGGGCCACAGACAAACAACACAACCTAGAACACTCACAATCACTTCTACAGGCAATTTAGAACCACCAAGTCGTCTTTGGACAGTGGAAGGAAGCCGCAGTACCTGGAGGAAACCCACGCAAGCACAGAAAGACCCCTGCTGAGGTTCGAACCAGGAACCTTGACCACCAGGCCACCATGCTGCCCTGCAAGCCATATAATACAGTGGTACCACTACTTACGAAATTAATGGTTCAGTTTCGTAACCTGAAACTTTTGTAAGTAGAGACGTGTTTTCCATGTAAATGTCCTAATCCGTTCCAAGCCCCCCAAAATTCTTTTTTTTTTTAATACATTATAAATAATACATGAAATGACATAAAAACCTGTAAGAAATAGATGTTAGAACTAGAAAAGCACTCAGAGAGCGCAGACCTCCATCAAGCGCAACAATTATCGAAAATTTGAAAGTGATCCAGAATCCAGGATTTCTTCCTGATCACACCCAAAATGAAATCAGTTCTTCCTTTTCACATTTCTGACAACTCCTGAAAATTTCATCAAAATCCATCCATAACTTTTTGAGTTATCTTGAACACCGACAGACAGATAAACGCCGACAAAAACATAACCTCCTTGGCGGAGGTAAAAATTGTTTGTTTACCTGGGTTGCTGGGTTACACTCATACAGACAAGGGGCCCTCCTAGCCAATGGGATGCCAAGAAGATGCTAAGTGATAGCCAATGGCAGAGCAGCTCGAACGCACTGCTTTCAAACCGAGATACAGAGTAGCTACAAGTATGTTTGCATTTGTTAAACTCTGGGAGCTGCGAGTAGCAGCGCTTTCTGTATTTTTGCCTTTCGTATCCTGAAATTTCTTTCGTAACTAGAGGGAATATTTTCCCATTGAGGCGTTTCGTAACCTGAAAATTTCATATATAGAGACGTTCGTAAGTAGAGGCACCTCTGTATTTACAAAAAAAGTCAGAAGTCAAATTCACTCCAAGTATAATGTCGCTCAAGTGAAAGCTAGTTGTTTGATGCCAAGGACAGTAATTCAGTTGTCCAAAAAAAACCTATGTAGACCAAAACTGAAACCTTCTTCTGGATCTTCTCGAGTTTGCTTGAAGGTGAAAAGTAAAGACAGCTACAGCACTATCATTGTGGTCAGGAGAAATGACATCTTTCTCTCTTCGTGGAACGTTGGAGGAGTACTGGAATGATGATGATGCAGCTGAAGTTGGTCAACAGCGTAACATCCCCTCTCCTCTCCCACATTCCTCTCATCTAAAGCTTCCATGAGATTAAAAAATAAAAAATAAAAACCACTGAACCTCATTTACTTTAAAGGTATTACTTTCAATGGAACCACAAGTCAAAATCCTTTAAATGTTAATCTTTTTCAGTTTGTAATCTTGATTCATGTATTTCCATCAGTTCAAGGAACCTTTTTTTTTTATATCAGTCAGTAATGAACCTTATTTAAGTTAAAGGTTGGGTAGGTGTTCTTTTTTTGCAGCACTTTTTACAATATTGCCTGAAAACCTTTTCACATTCCCATTGCACCCACTGAAATAAAATGTTTGCAAAAAAAAACGAAATGTTTTGGTCCCATCTAGAGGGTATAATCAGAGAAAAACTCTGACCAATCAAAATAGTGATCATCATTATTTTCATTGGCTGCCTAATACGTCCATCAATTATCAATGCACTCCCCCCCCACCCCTCCCTCCCTCCCTGTGGTTCATGTAGTCGTGAATCGTGTGAAGGCGTGGTTTCGAGGGGTGGGCTGAAGAGGAAGAGGCGGAGCCTTTGAAAGGAGGGAGGGAGTGTATATTTTTTAAAATCTCACTTGAGTTGGATTGCTGGAACCGTTTTTTCAAAGAACACCTACCCCACCTTTAATGTGAGATATCAAATAGGTTTGTTTGATAGCTTTACAAAGATGTTGCCAATAGTTTTTCATTGGAAAAAATAAATATCTGTTCATTTAAAAAGTCAAAACTATTTTTGATTTTGTTCATAGTATTGATGTAATGATCTTAGGTATATGTGTGTGTTATCGGTTATCGGTATCGGCCTTTAGGTGCCTCAAACAAGTTCTTCTTAGTGCTTCTGCTGCAACCCCCCCCCTCAGGGAGAAGAAAACATTTCGTGCCCCCTCTGCACCGAGTCGTCACCCATCCTCGTACTCATTTCAGCCTCATTACTTCTCTGGTACTACCTTACAACGTACCTAATAACATTAGTATGACCGCGGAGGAACTAAACGTAAAGTCATTCCACCTCCGTGTGTTTCTCAGATCACAGTGGGGCACAACGAAATGGCTTGACCTTTATTACTACATCAAAATATCTATTTTATTACTGAAAGAATTGTGGCAATGATGTGGAACAATCTACAATTCTGAAATGAAATTGTTTTTTTTGGTGTCCCTTGATTTCCAGCAGTGATCCAGTAACTGTAAATCTGGGAGAAGCTGTCTGCCGAGGTGGGGGATGCAAATACTTTATCTGAAAGCTAAAACAGACAATATCCATCCACTGCGTTCGGGTCCCGAGGTTTCGTCTGGAGATTGAAGGTTTGTGTTGTTTGCGGTCCCGTTATGGTCGGTCCAAAATGATGCCGCTGTCAGTTCACAATGAAATGATGTGTTCATGCAGACGTTTCCTGAAATATTCATAGATGCTCAACCAGCTCATTACATGTGAAATCATCCACTTATATATTGCTTCTGTGTGTATTAACGTAATGTTTGCTTTATACTGAGATTTCAGGGCTTCGACTCAACACAAACCCAACAGTCTTTTATGTGCAGTTCAGTTTTCTCATATAGAGGCCCGGCCCACCTCAAAGACCTGACTTTGGTGTTATTGTTGTTGTTGTGTTCATAAAGACATTTCACCTTTCATCCAAAAGGCGTCATCTCTTTAAATAGACTGGGGCTGGGGGGGTGAGGGGTGGGGATAGTTTCGATATGTCACCCCTCCTATGAGTCGTTAGCAGTGTTGGGAATAATGGAGTTAAAAATAGCGGCCTTACTAACGCCGTTATTTTTTCCCAGTAATGAGTAATCTAACTAATGACTATTTCAAGCGTTACAACGCCGTTACCGACAGTAAAATGTGGCGCGTTGCTATGCACTGATATATCTGATTGTGGTTATCCATCGAGGCAAATTTGAAGCTGCTGGCAAAGTGTAACCGTAAGTACAGTAAAGTTATTATACATGTCGGCACTAATCACACCCGGCTACGCCAGTCGGAGGTCACTAAAGTTAACATTAAGTCGGTGTGTAATGTTGCAAAGAGCAACACCGTAGAAAACTCCGTAGTTTTCTCTGGTCCCCTTCCTAATTTGACCAGTGATGATATGTTTAGCCGCATGTCATCGCTCCGTCGCTGGTTGTCGTGGTGGTGTCCAGAAAACAACGTGGCCTTTATTGACAACTGGCCGGATTTTTGGGGAAAGCCTGGTCTGATTAGAAGAGACGGCATTCATCCCACCTGGGATGGTGCAGCTCTTATTTCTAGTAATCTGGCCGATTTTCTTAGACGCTCCCCCTGACAATCCAGGGTGGAGGCCAGGATGCAGAGCTGCAGTCTTACACGCTTCTCTGCTGCTTCTCGAGGACCGTCCCCATCCACTAAAGACAGAGAAATTAACTTTATAGCTGCTAATGCTAACATGGTACCAAACAAAAACAAAAAATAAAAACAAAAACATAGAATTGGTGTCAATTCCCCGTCCTCCAAAAGTCTACTTAGCGCGCTGTGATAGAGGCGTTAACCAAAATAATTTGATAAAAATAAAAACTGTCAGACACGTGGAGCCAAGAGAACTTGTAATTAGATGTGGACTACTGAATGTGAGGTCTCTTGGCTCTAAGTCTCTGTTAATCAATGATCTTATTACTGAGACTCGTTGCGATGTCTTCTGCTTATCAGAAACATGGCTACAAGAGGGAGAGTATGTGAGCTTAAATGAGGCTACGCGACCAGGTTATAATAATTATCATATTCCCCAGAGTACGGGTCGAGGTGGAGGAGTAGCAGCTGTCTACAACTCCAGCCTGCAAGTAAAAACAAAACCCAAATGTAATTATAATACATTCGAAAGCCTCACGCTTAGTCTAACTTTTCCAAATTGGAGGTCAGAAAAGTCAGTCTTGTTGGTAGTGGTGTACCGGCCACCTGCTGGTGCTTATCTGGAGTTTCTGTCTGAGTTCTCTGATTTTTTAGCTGGTTTAGTGCTCAGCTCAGACAAAGTCATCATAGTGGGTGACTTTAACATCCACATGGATGTTGACAGTGACAGCTTTAAATTAGCCTTTACATCTCTCTTAGATTCATTTGGCGTCTCACAAAAAGGGAAAGAACCGACTCACTGCTTTAATCATATCCTGGATCTGGTTCTCACCTATGGTATAGATACTCATCACTTGTTAGTGTCGCCGCTGAATTCTCTTCTCTCGGACCACTTTTTAGTTACATTCAAGTTCAGCATTTGTGGCATTAAAACAGGAAATGAAATGTGTCATTACAGCAGATGTCTTTCTGAAGATGCTGTGAATAATTTTAAGGAGGTCATTCTCTCTCATCTCCCTATGGTGGAATATGATAGAATAGCTGAGGGCACCGACCTGAATCTTACTCCGGCAGACATTGATCACCTTGTTAACAATACTGCCGATATGTTACATTCCGCCTTGGATGCGGTCGCTCCTCTGAGGAAGAGGGTTTCTTATCTTAGGAGCTCAGCTCCCTGGTATAATTCACATATTCGCATGCTGAAGCAGAATGCACGTAAAATGGAAAGGAGGTGGTACTCCTGTAAATCTGCGGACTCCCATCGTGCCTGGAGAGATAGTTTAATAGTCTACAAAAGAGCCCTACGCAGAGCTAGAACATCTTATTATTCTTCGCTAATAGAAGAGAACAAACATAACCCACGTTTTCTGTTCAGCACTGTAGCCAGGCTGACAAAGAGTCACAACTCTGTTGGTCCATGCATTCCTGCTACTCTTAGTAGTGAAGACTTTATGAGCTTTTTTAGTGGGAAAATAATCAAAATTAGAGATGAGATCGGCCAGGCCCAGCTGTCGGCGGCTGTGGACGTCCCTGCAGCTTCGTTGATTTCTTCCGTTTCTGATTTGACTCTGGACTGCTTTTCTCCTGTGGGCCTCTCTGAGTTGACCTCAACTATTAGTAAAGCTAAACCATCTACATGTCTGTTGGATCCCATCCCAACTCGACTGTTCAAGGATGTTATGTCCTCTATTGGTATATCAATTTTGGATCAGATTAACCTATCTCTACAATTAGGATATGTGCCACAGGTTTTTAAAGTTGCAGTCATTAAACCTTTGCTCAAGAAACCATCCCTTGACCCGGACATCTTGGCAAACTATAGACCAATATCCAACCTTCCATTTATCTCTAAAATTCTGGAAAAAATAGTTGCTAGCCAGTTAGGAGAACACCTGCATAGAAATGATCTATTTGAGGTATTTCAGTCAGGGTTTAGAACTCATCATAGCACAGAAACTGCACTGATTAGAGTCTCCAACGACCTCCTCATGGCCTCAGACAATGGATTAGTTTCTGTCCTTGTTCTGCTGGACCTCAGTGCTGCTTTTGATACTGTTGATCACGGCCTTTTGCTGCATAGATTAGAGCACACTGTTGGAATTAAAGGGACAGCATTAGGCTGGTTTAAGTCATACTTATCTGACAGGTTCCAGTTCGCCCATGTTAATGACGTTTCTTCTACACGGACTAGGGTCTGCTATGGTGTCCCACAGGGTTCAGTTCTGGGACCAATCCTTTTCACTTTATACATGTTGCCCTTGGAAAAAATTATCCAGAGCCATGGCATAAACTTTCATTGCTACGCTGATGATACGCAGCTGTACTTATCTATGAAAACCAGAGGAAACAAAACCTTTGGCTAAACTTCAAGGGTGTCTTAATGACATTAAGTCCTGGATGTCCTCTAACTTTTTGCTTCTAAACTCGGATAAAACAGAGGTTATTGTCTTTGGTCCCAAACACCTGAGGAATGGATTGACTGGATTTACGCTGGCTTCCAGCACAGTTGTGAAAAACCTTGGAGTTATTTTTGATCAGGATATGCCATTTAAGCAGCATATTAATCAGGTTTGCAAGACTGCCTTTTTTCATCTCCGAAATATTGCCAAGATTAGGAGCATCCTCTCCCAGGGTGATGCCGAAAAATTAATCCACGCGTTGTTAGCTCTAGACTGGATCACTGTAATGCGTTGTTAGCAGGATGTCCGAAAAGCTCGCTAAATAGCCTTCAACTAATCCAGAACTTAGCAGCGAGGGTGCTGACAGGAATCCGCAAGCGAGCTCACATCTCTCCCGTGTTAGCCTCCCTCCATTGGCTTCCCGTGAAATTTAGAATTGAGTTTAAAATTCTGATTCTCGCATATAAGGCCCTTAATGGCCTAGCTCCGCGCTATTTACAGGACTTGATAGCATGTTATGCTCCTAATAGAGCTTTCCGCTCTCAGAGTGCAGGATTACTCGTCGTTCCTAGAATATCTAAAAGTAGGTTTGGAGGACGGGCCTTCTGCTACCAGGCACCTTTTTTATGGAACCAGCTACCAGTTTGGGTTAAGGAGGCTGATACCATCTCCATTTTTAAAACTAAATTGAAAACATTTCTGTTCAGTAAAGCCTACAATTAGTCTAATCTATAGTGTGTAGGGGCTAATAGTTATAACTATAGTTGTAGTAGTAAGACTTGAGTAGCTCGTCTTAATCACAGCTTCGTCATAGTTATGCTGCTATAGGCCTACGCTACAGGGGGACACCAGCATGATCTGCTGGGTGGTGTCTCCACTGCTCTTCTCCTTTTTCTTCCCATTCTTCCTCCCTTCCTCCTCCTCCAGCTCATTTATAATTATTTGGGAGGACCCTGTTACTGAAACTGTGCTCCATTTTCTTTGCTTTCCTGTGTTGTTGTGCTGTTTCTGCCCCCTTTTCTTTCTGTGTATTTGCAGGCTAGAATTTCCTGGGTTTCATGCTGACTTGCAGTTCCATCCTCTGTCCATCCCGGGGTTCTCCTCCACTTGTGTTTGGGTGCCGACTGGCGTGGTGATCGGTGACCTGGTCCTCTGGCCATCTCATCCCAGTGCTGCTGCCTCCATCTGTTATATTTATATATTGCATCCTTTTGTTTGAAATCCTACCCTTCTCTTTTCTTAAACCCAAACCCCCTCCTCCCCCTTTTCTCGCATACACCTCACCTACACCCCACCCGCACATTACTGATACTCAAGAGCCTATCATGGCTCATTACGCTGACCACACGCCCAAGGGCCCTCCATAGCCCGCTTGCATTCACCCTACAACAATTCCACTACTTCTTTATTATTATTTTTTACTTTTTCTGTGCTCTCCTCTCTCTGTCCTACATCCTCTTTCTGTCCTCCATCTTCTCTCTGTCCTACATCCTCTCTCTGTCCTGTCTCCCCTCTTTTCTTTCTCTACCCGGCTGGCCTTCGGCAAGAAGGTCCCCCCATATGAGCCAGGTCCTGCTCAAGGTTTCTTCCTCCTAAAGTGGAGTTTTACCTTGCCACTGTTTGGTATCAAGGTTTTTTTTTCTCCCTACGTGGGAGTTTTTTACCTGCCATTATCATTGATTGGATTTAATGATATAATCTTAGTTGATGATATTTGCTCGGGGGTCATGCTCTGGGTCTCTGTAAAGCGCCTAGAGACAATTGTCATTGTAACAGACGCTATATAAATAAAATTGAATTGAATTGAATTGAATTGAATCCGACCTGACTCACTCATCCACAGGAGCTCCAAATAAAAGATTTTTTTTTCCTTTTTCTGATTGACGTTCTTTGGTGAGGGGGAGGGAGGGCTGACAGACGCATAAGTGATGATGATTAGCTAAAGCTAGAGTACATGGTGAGCCAATCAGATGCAGGAATGGCGAGTCCGGAGCGGTCTGTCGAGGGAAAACTGGCGTTTACGGGATGGAAATATAAATACTACTTTAACCTCAAGCTGTCGGACGAGAAGTTTGAAAAGCTGCTGCTTTTAAGATACAATAACTGATTTAATAGCTGGATGAGTGTCAGGAATGACACATGCGCTCACTTTCTCACAGAGCTGCTGTTTTAACAGAAGTCAACACAAGTTGAAGAGCGTTCAGAGTATCTGGATGAATGAATAAATGTTTAGGAGCTATTGTTGGATTTGTCCATATCTTTCTCTTCAGTTCTAATTCAAAAGCACAGTCATTGAAAAATTATTAGACCACCATTTTTTCTTCACTTTCTTGTTCATTTTAACACCTGGTACTACTAAACGTCATCATGTGACAAAAACAGACAGAAAAGAAAACACTGAATGCATAAAAGCAGTGTTTTTGGCAGTACAACGCCATAGTTATTGATATAAAAACTTAAGTGATGTAGGTTATAATCAAGAAAACCAAGGAAAATGGTAAGATATCAGCTCTTAAATAAAACTCTTATGAGCTATCTCTGTGAGCTAGCCTGATGTGGTGGTTGGGGCTCCACAGGGTACCGACCCGTCCCCATGTCTCTTCACGCCGTACACCTCTGACCTGAGTCACCTGACTGCGGTGGCCGGTGTTAAACTGATAGATCAGGAGAAAGAAGCCTGGACAGCAGCCCATCAGGATCCTGGAGGAGGAGCCTGATGTGATAATTGGACCAGAGGATGAAGACAGACTCTTCATCCTGAGAAGGCTCCCATCCTTCAGTGTGTGCAGCAAGATGCTGGAAATGATCTGCCAATCTGGGGGGGGGGGGGGGGGGGGGGGGGGGGGGGGGGGGGGGGGGGGGGGGGGAATTAGCATCAGCATCAGACAAAAATTACAAATGATCTAAATAAACTCCTTAATCAGAATAATGTCTTTTTTTGTCGAACACTTGACAAGCAGTTGGGAAGTAGATGGCGTCAGAAAGAAAGGGGAGTTGTAGAAATTTCCAGAGATCACCAAAAATGCATTGGGGTGTTATGTTTGTTGCCTGGCAACAACTCAGCCGGTGATGTGTCTCGCGGGCAGGCAACACAGGTGAACTCTCTCAGGAGCAAACGTGGATGGGAGCACTCAGCACTGCTGTTAACAGGACCGTGTCCATGATTAAACCCCTCCCCCTTTCAGTCCTACTCCTCCGTCTGTCTGGAGGAAAACTGGGTGGAGCCACTGGAGTTCAGACGACGTTGCTGTCGCCATGTCTGAGTGAAACACATGACACTTCATCCCCAGCTATCCTAGTCTGTCTTCATCAGTGCTCCCAGCTCTATTTCATGTGCTAGGAATCCAACATTCTCCATGACATTTGAGAGAAGAAATAGTTGCTTATTGTTTCCCACCTGCCTTCCTCCCTCAGCAATAGAGGTCTTCGGAACAATCTGAAAACCCAAGGTTCCGACTCGACCCGAATCAGGTCTCGGGTCTATTCAAAAGACATGACTCCAGGTCGGAATGGGTACAGTTAGTCTCGGGTCCGGTCGGTGCTCTGTAACAGGCTGGGTCCACGTTTACTCGAGAGAGAGGTAAAGATATTGGCGGTGGCAGCCAATGTCAGGACTCGGGGCGGTTTAATTAATTATTAATTAATGTGGCGTGTTTGTCATGAAACAATGGTGTTGCCCTAGTGTGTTATTAGCGCTTTGCCCGGCAGCTGTAAAGCACAATGGATCACCAACATGACAATGCTGGATGAGAGAATATGTTCACGTCACGTCCTGACCGGTGTAGGCTATTAGCGTTAGTAATAGCACCTGTATCCACAAAGAAAATAATGCTTTGGATTTATTGTTGTTTACATCACGTAGCCTATGTAGCAACTGAACCGGTAGAAGAAGACAACTTTAGGCAAGACAATCAAGTTTTATTCAACGCTAGACAACTTTAACATGAGCAACTATGGGCTGTACTGTCTCGGTTCTATTCGGGTAACTCGGTTCAGTTCATGGTTGGAAACTAAAGACTCGGGTCGGGTCGGGTCGGGTCGGGTCAGTTTCGGGTCGAATTTTCATGGGGTCATTCAGATTCGGGTCCATGAAAGTGGACCCGTGAAGACCTCTACTCAGCGTACATCCTGATTTAATCCTGGGAATCGGTTGGGCTTAAACAACTTTCCTTCTGTTATGGTTTCCTCATCATAAGAGATATGAAAAAGAAATTACCTGCAGAAATACGTTCAGCAGCAGAACATCCAAAGTGGAGTAAAAATGTATTTAAAAGTTGGCCTGAACACCTGTCAGTGACTCTACAGTCAAGTTCACGTTGGTCAAAGTCTCTGTCGTGGCTTCACTCAGACTTTAGAGATAAATTATGGAGGAATCAATCATTAATGTCCTTGAGCATATATGTCGGTAGTTGAAGTGACAGCAAACATAATACATAATGCAACAATGTCAGTGTGTTTGAGGCTGCCAAAGTCTGAAAATACTTACTTCAGTCAGCAGCTCAGGTTTCTGGAGACTGTGAGTCACATTATGTTAAACTGTCTCCATATCTGTGAGGCAGATGCATACGGCTTTAAATCAGTCTCAGGCCTGCTCAAAAGAAGGGTTTAGATGAGATGGATGGCCATCTCAACGGCATAAAAACAGCAGCTCTGAACAAAAATGATGCTTTCATCTTCCTGTGGAAGCATGCTCCATACATTTCACTGATGCATCAGAAAATCGCTTCGTCTTCAATGAAAGGGCACGTCTTCTGTACGTTCAGCCATCTATGATGAATAATTCCTGTTTATTTACTGTATCTGCTCTGTGGAAGCCATCATTGAAGTATTCCTGAATGAACGGGAGATATGTAATGAATGCTCCAGCGTTCCAGTTGATTTGTTGAGCGTTGTTTATTCATGCTTGGGCTTTAACCCTGTAAAACCCAAATATAGAAAAACACTAAAAAAAAATTTTTCAACCATTAAGATGTTGTTGGAGGCCTTTGAGGCTGAAAATGAGGTGTTTTTCAAAATTATATATTTTTTTGTAAGTTTTTACGGAAATGTTGTAATATTGCAACATTGGGCTCAATGGGGAGCAGAATCTCCTGTATCTGTACTCATTGTCTGAACAACAATACAGAATTAAGGATTCATTTGCAGAGTTTTACTTTTGTCCCAGAACAGTATAACATGAAAAATAATCTCAGTCATGTTGTTATGAACAGTCATTTATTGCAATAGCAAGAACTTTGACATTTATTTACAATGATAGTGCCAGAAACAGTTCTTGTCCTCTGAAAAACAGAGGCGGACATCACATTTGCTGCATTGGGTATTGGTATACCCTTTACTGCAATGTCTGCAGTGTCCTCTCTTCACTTTTATTGAGAAATGTCCAAAGTGGTGTGTCCACCTGGAAAGAGAAGAATCAATATTAATATTAATAATCCATTCATATATATGCCAAAAATGCATGATGATACAAGTCAAAGATATCACAAACATGGCAAATAGCAGAAATAGATTCTTACCAGAATGATAGAGGATGCTAGTTGGGCCTGGAAGTTTCTCATGTTCAGGATCTCCTTCTTTGGCATCTGAAGAGCTTGGCAATGTCGCTTGTAGAGGAGCCAGGCGTTGACCACAGCAAGGGTGATGGTGTGCCAGAAGATGTACAGTCATGGAAAAAATTATTAGACCACCATTTTTTCTTCACTTTCTTGTTCATTTTAATACCTGGTACCACTAAACATCATCATGTGACTAAAACAGACAGAAAAGAAAACACTGAATGCATAAAAGCAGTGTTTTTGGCAGTACAATGCCATAGCTATTTATGTTAAAACTTAAGTGATTTAGGTTATAATCAAGAAAACCATGGAAAATGGTAAGATATCAGCTCTTAAATAAAACTCTTATGAGCAATCTTTGTGGTTATCGTTATGTTTGTCCAAACAAATGTACCTTTAGTTGTACCAGGCATTAAAATGAACAAGAAACTGAAGAAAACAAGGGTGGTCTAATAATTTTTTCCATGACTGTACATGTACCAGCGCCGGGTTTTCAGGGCGAACTTGTATTTCGCTGTAATTACACATTGCACTGAAGTAATCTATTCACACATTTAACTGGACACACAATAGTGTATAGCTGACCAATTGTAAACTCTGATTATCATACTAATAGATATGCAGGTAGCCTCCAATTTACGACAACACCTGACATTCCTGAACATCAACACCTGCTCCAGAACAATATAAAAAATGCCCTCCCCCAAGCATCCTCCACAACTGATTTAACTAAGAATTGATAGGAACATTTTCTTATCAAAAGCCAAGACTAAGGGCAGACATGCACAAACAGAAATTCTTTGTTAGAAGTCCTGCTTTCTGTAATAAGGAGAAAATAATGAGTGTTCAAGGTGGTTAGAAATCATTATAAGTAAATGAAAATGATTAGATATGGCAATATATCTTTGCACTAGTTTCTAATATAATAATATGTAATCAAATATAAGGCTAGGCTGTAAATCATGTGTAGTTTAAAGTTATATTGTGAAAATTTAAATTGTTCCTCTCAAGACATCCCTCTCAAAACAGGGTTGTTTTGACTACCACATTCACCCAACATTGTAATATTGCAACAATTACAAAACAAGCTCTAAAAAAAATGTAAGTCACATTTTCCACAATGACTACATACTGACATATTCTAGACACTGTAATAAACACATAAAAAATATTTAAAGCACTTTACTTACTTCAGTCAGATAAATCCAATCCAGTAAATCGAGGGGAAGATGCTCTCTCAAAAATCTGGAGGGTGTGTGACTTCTGGACCTGAGGACAAGCCTTATATACAAATGTATGACCCAATAGCATTCTGAGACTGAACAATAGGACCAAATGAGTAGGTTAATGTGGTTGAACCAAAAAATAAAAATGAAAAAAAGGTTTTTTGGGAGATAACAAAAATTGTTGTAATTCTGCAACAGTGGGTCTTACAGGGTTAACTGCCTTCCACATAAACCTTTAAACAAATGACCTGCAATGAAAAACAACAAAAACCTGTATATTTGAGTTACTGAAGAAGAGCTCTCTCAGCGTCGGATAGTCGTAATTTCAGGAGATTGATTCCAACACCAAAGTCACCCTCAGTCACTTTAACTTTTGACTGGATGCTTCAGAGCCAGTCCGCTGCTGGAACAAGGTGAGCTGAACAGGCCGGGCTTTTCACCATCCCACCGTATGGAATATGCTACAAACACAGGAGTTCTTCCTTTTCACATTTCTGACAACTCCTGAAAATTTTATCAAACTCCATTCATAACTTTTTGAGTTATAGTGATCCCTTGCTAATTCGCGGTTTAAGTTATTCGCAGAGTTTTTCAGAAATATATAATATAATTTAAAAAAAGTAAAAATTTGCAGAAACTGTAGAATGATCGAGGGAAGGCTTTCTCCATTTTATCAGCTTTATTCAGCTTTACTCTAACACAACTCAACATACAGTGAGCCGTGTGCCCACGCAACTAACCGCCAAAGAAAAACCAGTCCCCGTAAAACATCCCTGCTGTAAACTGTCGTAAACTGTCAACATTACTTCACATCTGAAACCATCTATTTATGATATCTCCCCTTTTTTTTCTGTTAGTTTCTAATAACACAACATGTGCAATGGCAGTCAACAGACCTTGACAACAATTTCTCAGTCAGAAAATTAACCTCTCTTTCATGAACATAAAATGCATCTTAGCTTAGTAACATTACCTCTCTAGCAAACATATTCACCTTTTAAACATTTCTCCCATAACTGTAAGAGGTCTGTAAACAACTTAAAAGTGTAATTGGCCACAAAAGTGTCTTCCTGAACTGTAACATTAGCATTAGTATCACACAGACACTGCAATATTTGTGGTGTCACTTTCATTTCTTTTTCTTTTTTTTTTTTCAGTCAACTCAGGTCAACAACTCTCCTGTTTTTTTTTTTTTTTTTTTTTTTACAACCACAACCCCCCCCCCCCCCCCCCCCCCCCCCCGAAGGTCCAATGAGAAAAGAAAAAAAAAGAGTCTGTCTACAGGTCCAGTCTGTTGACAGGTTTGCACACCCGTCCGGCCCTGGTGCGAAACTGTCCTGGTGCCCGTGTAGGGGTGTGAGCAAGGGTCATGACCTCACTTGAGGTAGGGGGAAAGGTCTCTGGGGTGACAACTGAATCAGAGGTCTCTCCTGCACTTACGGCCGATGTAGGCGGAGTGTCATGCGCAGGTGGTGAGGATATACCTGCCCGAAGATGGCGACGATTCCTCCGAAACACCGCCCCTTGTGGTGATTTGATGAGGTAAGACCTTGGAGTAACACTTTCCTTAGAAACGATCGCTGGTGTCACCCAGGCCTTTTCCTGATCCAGCTTAGTGAAGACCGCATCTCCTGGTTGGAGTGCTGGAAGAGGTCTGGCACCATGGTGGCGGTTGAAGTAGAAAGCCTGTTTCGCCTTCTCACCAGCGTCTTTCTGTTCAACAGTCTTTTTGTTAGGCCATTTAGGCCGAAGGTTTTTCTCAAGTGTTGGGAGTGTTGTTCGGATCTTTCTCCCCATTAAGAGCTCTGCTGGACTGACTCCTGTGGTGGTACAGGGAGTAGATCTATAGGACATCAGGGCTAGTTAGTAGCGGGTCCTCCTGGCTGAGCTTTCTCTTGGCAGTCTGAACTGCTTTCTCCGCATGGCCGTTCCCTTGAGGATGGTGAGGACTCGACGTGATGTGCCTGAAGTCCAGCTCTCTTGCCAGCTCTAGGAATTCTGCACTGGAGAATTGGGGACCATTGTCGCTCACAACTTCGTCCGGGATTCCAAACCTAGCAAAGGTTGTTTTAAGTCTCTGGATAACCTGAGTGCTGGTAGTGGACGGCAGGTGCAGCACCTCCAGGAACCTTGAGTAGTAGTCTGATATGACAAGGTAATTGTTTTTGTTGTGTTCACAGAGGTCGAGGGCTATTCGTTTCCATGGACGATCAGGCAGAGTTGTGGAGATGAGTGGCTCTTTCTGCTGCGTTCGCTTTTGTCGTTGGCAGATGTGACACGACATCACTTTGTGTTTCAGTTCTGCAGAAAGTCCTGGCCACCAGACTGATGAATTTGCCCTGTCTCTACACTTTGTCAGCCCCTGATGTCCATCATGTATTCTCTTTAAGATGTCCGCTCTCAGCGACTGTGGAATGATGATCCTGTTCCCACGTATGAGCAACCCATCAGCCTCTGAGAGTTCACTTTTGACTGTCATGTATGCTCTGACCTCCTGTGGCACGTTTCCACTGTATTCTGGCCGTCCTCTTCTAACATGTTTGATGACTGACTGTAGTTCACGATCAGCTGCAGTGGCCATTTTGATGCTCTCCATTCTGCTCAGTGATGCTGGTATGCCCTGTATTACTGTGGCCACATAACACTCCACGTCACTGTGTGTATCTGTCACATCTTTTGTGTATGTCTGTGGGCTTCGGGAAAGAGTATCTGCTATGAGGAGGGTTTTTCCTGGCACGTAGTCAGCCTTTGGTTTGTACCTCATGAGCCGCATCAAAAGGCGCTGACATCTTAAAGGGACATTGTCAAGACTACGGTTGTTGATAAGTGGCACTAACGGCTTGTGATCGGTCTCGAGTTTGAACTCATCCAGGCCACATAGATACTTGTCGAACTTTTCACACGCCCACACGCCAGCCAGGCACTCCTTTTCTATCTGGGCATAGCGTGTTTCGGCCTCAGATAAACACCTGGAGCAGTAAGCTATCGGCTTCCACTCTTCTCCATGGAGTTGGAGCAGTACAGCTCCCAGTCCAAACCTGCTGGCGTCGGCAGACACAGCTGTGGGCCGTGTGACATCATAAAAGGCGAGAACTGGAGCCTTAGTCAGCATCATTTTAATGTCCTCAAAAGCTGATTGCTGTGAGTGTCCCCAGGACCAGATGTTCTTGCTCTTCAGGAGCTCATACAGTGGTCGGCCTACTGTTGCAAGAGTTGGGACGAACCTCCCAAGGTAGTTCACCATACCCAGGACTCTTTTGAGGTCCTGCCACATTTTCAGGTGGAGGTGGTAGGTAGCTGGCTTATAGCCTCAACTTTGTCGGGGTCGGGCCTGACCCCTGATTGGTCAATAATATGACCCAGGAAGCGTAGTTGGCTCTGTCGGAGGGAGAATTTCTCTCTGTTGAGTTTCAAACCTGTTGACTTGACGCGCTGGAGCACCTTCTCGAGGCGCGCATCATGTTGCTCCATTGAAGTCCCATACACTAAGATGTCATCCATGAAGACTTCCACGCCTTCCAGTCCTTCCAGAGTCTCCAGCATCTTCCGCTGGAAGATCTCCGGCGCACTGGTTATGCCGAAAGGCAGTCTTTTAAAGCAGTACCTGCCAAACGGCGTAATAAATGTTGTCAGTTTGCAGCTGTCTGGATGCAGTGGAATCTGCCAAAATCCGCTGGCAGCATCCAGGGAAAAAACACAGTTGCACCACTCAACTTGGCTGTTATCTCATCAGGGACTGGCAGGATGTAGTGCTCCCTTTTAACTGACTTGTTCAGTTGTGTCAGATCCACACAGATCCTGGCTTTGCCTGTGTTCTTTTTTAAAACCGGGACCATGGGTGCACACAATTCAGTGGGTTGGGTCACCGGCTCGATGATCCCATTGTCTTCCATCCTTTTCAGTTCGTCTTTTACTTTCTGAAGCATGGGAAAGGGCACACGGCGAGCAGCATGCACAGCGTACGGTACAGCATCGTCTCTTAACTCAATTTTTACTGGTTCAGTTTTTAATGTGCCATGCTCACCGTAGGCTTGTAGGTGATTGGTGTTGGGCCTCACTTCATCCACTCGCCTCACCAAATTCATTCTTGCTGATAGGCTTCGGCTGAGTAGGTTGTTGACTCGGCGTCCACGGACCACATAGACTGTGAGGGGGTAATCCTTTCCTTTGTGCCTGATTGTAGCTTTAAAATGGCCCAGACACACCAGTTCTCCTCCAGGGCTGTCCAGGGGGATGTCGGGTGGCGCTAGCGTCCTCTCAGGACGAATGAATGAATGAATGTGTGAAAGGTGTCTTCACTTATGACGGTGACATCAGCTCCTGTGTCAATTTTAAACTGCACTGGAATGGAATCCATGTGTAGCTGCCCACTGTTCATTTGTCTCATCGGCATTACTCACTGAGCCCAAAAAGTAAGATGTCTGCCCGTCCCCCACAGTCTCTGACACCTCATTCACTGATCTACTGCTGCGGCATGCTCTAGCCCAGTGTACAACTTTATGACAGTTATGGCATGTGGCTCTCTCTGCAGGACACTTTTCATCTTTGTTTTGTTGTGCTTTGCCACACCGTCCACATTTCTTATCTTTTCCTCCCCATTTTCTGTCTTTAAACTTGCCTTGTTGTTGGTGTTGTGCTTTCCAGTGTGTTTTTCCGCTTAAACTGTACCTCCTGTACCGCCCTGTATCTGTCTAACCCTAACCCTAACCCTCCTGTACAGTGTCCCTTGCAGACTCACTTGCGCTGCGACCTCCTCCGATTGCCTGACGGTGTGTATCGTCAGCGCCAGCGTCAAGTTCTCCATCAGCTGCAGCCTGCGGGAGAGCTCTCTGTCCAGTATCCTGACAACAATGCGGTCGCGGATGTTCTCCTCTCTCGTCTCACCAAACTCACAGTGCTCCGATAAATCATACAGGGCTCGGATAAAACACTCTGCCTTTTCCCCTGGCCGCTGGACCCGCTGATGAAAACATGCTCATAGATAATATTCCTCCGCAGGAAAAAGTAGTCATCAAACTTCCCCATCACTACGGCAAAGTCATTACCGTCCTCATCTTCAGAGAATGTGAACGACTTGTAAATGTTCTCTGCCTCGCTGCCCATCGCGTAGATCAGACAGCTCACCTGCACTTCACCTTCATCTTTATGCAGCTTAGTAGCGAGCCTGTACCGCTCGAAGCGCTGCTTCCAGTCCAACCACTCCGTCGGCTTGTCAAAGGGGAAGTTAGCAGGTGGATTAAACTTTGCCATACCGCTGCACGTCTTTTAGTCTTGCTTCACAGTGCGTCGAAGCACTTCTGACACCATGTAGAATGATCGAGGGAAGGCTTTTTCCGTTTTATCAGCTTTATTCAGCTTTACTCTGACACAACTCAACATACAGTGAGCCGTGTGCCCACGCAACTAACCGCCAAAGAAAAACCAGTCCCCGTAAAACATCCCTGCTGTAAACTGTCGTAAACTGTCAACATTACTTCACATCTGAAACCATCCATTTATGACAGAAACATCACAGGATGTTGTGCGCGTTCTCTCACAGTGAAGAAATGTTGTGAGCCAGCCTGGCCCCTTTAAGAAAGTGGCTTTAAGGGTAATGATGTGGCCTTATGGGTAATGTAGTGTGTGTGTCGTGGGACGGCAGAATGAAAACGGGGTTAGATGAAAAGTGTAGTGAGCATCAACAGCAGCCCAGCGTGTATAGATTTACATTCTCTGTTAACCAACAGGAGCCCAACAATACAACCTGTGTGATGTTACAAGTTCCTGCAGTGCCAGAGAAAGTTCCCGTTCCATGCAGAGAAAACCAGACTTTTTCTTTTGTTGTTGTTAGCGTGTTAGCTGCTAATTACGAGCCAAAAATAGCACAATACCAGTGGTTTCTTTACTACGGTTCAGAGGCCAGAGGCTGTGAAGGTAACAGAAACACCACAGTTGAGCCTTTGTCTTGTTTCGCTGCAGTGCCTCGCTACTTTTTGGGGGGTTTTAAACATATTTTAAACACATTATTGAGGCTCAGGGGGCTCCGGCTTCAGTTCACGGATTTTGATTGGTTGATTGATTTGATTGATTGGTTAATGGCGCCAGTCCCCACTAACCGTGAAAAATAAGGGATCACTGTATCTTGAACACAGACAGACAGACAGGCAACTGATTTATTTCAACTGAAACGCCAGCAAAAACATTGCCTCCTTGGCGGAGGTAATAAAACACAAATGTATGGTGACAAATTAAAGAGATTCAGGTGTGCTCCGACAACTCAATGAAAGGAGGAGTTTTGTAAGTTCTCGAGAGACCAGTGAGGTTCGGAGGACTGAGTGGACTTGCAGACACATCGTACGAGTTCACAGAAACAAACGGAAATGAGGCAGCCAGTAAGAGAGCTCCATCTGCTCTAAAGAGATGTTTCTTTTAATGTCCTCCATCCAAAAGGAATCACTTTCTTCCCCCCATGCTCCTAATGATCTGAGGGGTTTCTACATGCTCAGATTTAATTCAGCCGCCTGCTGCCGTTAGTCTAGCTCATCTCTTTCCAGCAGCTCTTCAGAAGAGCGAATATGAGCTGTCTCAAGGAGGACAACGGCATGGATGCGTTTTCAATCCCGCGGGGGATGTGACCAGGAGAACGGCCTTCTTCAGCCGAACCAAGTGGCCGTCATTGATCTGTAATTGGCTCGTCATTCTGCTGTCACAGTGACCTCACGACCTATTTAATATTCATGCCTCACTTTGTTGTGCAGATTTTGATGTATGGGCGGCATATCTTTGTGTCATGGCCACACGCTTTGTGACCACAGATCGGATGTATGACCTCCATAAATATTCATCGTTCAGCTGTGCAGGAAACAAAAGAATGACGCTCCCGAAACAGATCAAAAACTGAAGGGGGTGGACTTTTATGAGACACTGCCTGGACATTGAACTGGCTTTAGTCATTTTAACATGTGGGATTACCATTAACATCACTCAGTCTTACTGTTTTGTTATTTAACCATATTCTTACAAATTTAATCAGATTAAGTCAATATTGTGCACACTGTTACTGAGGTGTTCATCTTTTAAACCGATTAAATTATGCAGCGCTGACAACAAATGGTCTTCCTAAATATTTATATTATGTAATAGCAGTTAATGGACTTGTGTTTTAAGAGGTAGTATTGTAAATATTATTATCACTATAAATTCCAGCAGCATCAAAGGTCCATTAAGATCCATTAACTTTCAGTGAAACTATCCGGAAATGCTCTGATGCATATTTAAAGGGTTTTAGTAACTATTTAGTCCGTATGTAAATGATGGACCTAGCCACTGATAAGGTGTTGCCCGCTGGGACTGTGCCCACTAGAGGTGGGCGATACTGTGAATTTTGGTATTGATCCGATACCAAGTAAATTTAGGGCCAGAATTGCCGATACTGATACTGATACCGATACTTTTCCATATTAAACTGCTGACCTTTTGGCATTTTTGTGAGTTTTGTCTTTGGAATATTTTGTTAAAACCTAGGATAACATTTTGACAAACTTTATAGGTGACAGCAAAATACTTTATTATCACAATTAACATTTTTGTGTAAATATTGATCAGAATTTAATTGTTCTGTTCTTAATGTTTTTTCTAAGTGGGTGGGCCTGGGGGGAGGGGCCAGACTGAGTCTACCTGCATGCTTGTTTGGCCGACGCCGCTGAGCCACGTGATGATGCGACGTCAAAAGACGAGACGAGAGGGGAGGGGGAGGAGGACACAGTGACAGCGTGTCAGATAGGGCTGTAGCGATACGTAATACATCTTATTTTAAGTGTTAATTGTCTCATTTTAGGATTCCCTGCCTGTTTGAGACAAAAAAAGTAAAGTTTTACTTGATATAAGATTATACTGAGACTTAAAATAAGAAAATACTTATTAAAACAAGAAAAAATATCTAACGCTTCTAAATGTACGTTTTTTTTTTTCTTGGTAAGAACCAAATCATTTGCAGTGTAGTAAGATAGGAGCATGTCAGATAAATAGTCGATCACTTGTTCAGCTCAGGGATGAGGTGATCAGACCGACCAAGGTACGCTAATAATATCTTCAACCTGCATCACTCTTGCTTACAAAGCCTTAAGCCCACAGTGTCTGCAGGTCTGTTGCACTGCTGCTAGCTTAGCTGAGCTTTAACACTGTGGTATGTGATGTAAGAGAGCAAAATAGCCTTTGGAGCCCAGTTACACTGTAATTAGTGCTCATTTTTAACCAACAGCTGATAGTTGCTCCCTTCAGCCACTGTGGGTCTCTTTTCCTGCATGTTTTCTTAAAATCCAATAGGAATATAGATTATTTTTAAGTTATTTCTGTAACACCAGGAGACATATATCTCCCCCTCGACACATCACGTGTCAGATCGACTGGATTTAATAGGTGCCCTTTACTTATTACAGTGAATAAATGGTATTTTTGGCTGCTGTGACCTCAGTTTTTTACATAAAACAACTGATTTCATGGAGGCTGTACTGACCCTGCAGAGTTAATGTTTACAGTAGTGTACTTCCTGCTTCTGCACAATGTCAAAACTTAGCTAAGTTAGCTACATGCTAACAAAGGGTGCAGTTGGCCCTGCAGCTTTACTCTTAAACTTAAGATTGTATCTTCCCTTGGCATCAAAACTAACCTCTTGCATGTCCATAAGCTGTCTGCCAGTCCCACAGCATGAGCTGCGTTTGCGATAGCTGAGATACTAACACACTGTTTTTAAAAGTCACCACCACACCACAGGAATGCAGTCCTGCAGATCCATTGATTAGATATTTATTAATCTTAAAATAATAGTAAAGCATTCTCCATTGTTATAGCACGTCCTGATAAGATATCTAATTGTATTTCTTTATGTTTTGCATGCGGTCAGAGAGGAGTGTTGGAACATTCTCGTCTCAATTCAGCTACGAGACTCCTGCTACTCTCTGAGGTGGCGAGGTGGCTCCAGGACACCTTTGAGGAACAATTTATCCGTGATAACAGATAATTAGAGTTGTCATTTATTTGTGTGAACTTTGTCTTTGCTTGGATTGTGCAGAAATATCTGTGTAAATTTATCTGCAGCCAGCAGCTGATGTGTTTCTGCAGGAGCAAATCTAAGACGTGCGGGGATATAATTTGTCCTTTTGTTTGTTGCAAACAATATTATAAAAGTGTGTTTGTAAATTGGAAAGTCTTATTACTTTGAGTGTGTGGCAGAGATAACCGCCTGGCTTTTAGAAGATAAACAGGTTAATATTTGTGCCAAAGTCTGTTAAGCATTTAGCAAGCTTCCTAGATGCAGACAAAGAAGTAAAAAACAGAAACAATAAAGCAACAACTGTGGTTTATAAATTACAGGGCTCCTATTGTTGAGGAGGGATCTGAAGGCTTGAAGTGTCACATTTGTTCTTACTTTTGATTATGCCGAACGTTTAATCGAGAGAAACTTTTGAGAAGGAATGCTACAAAGCTGATATCATAGGTGGCGACATATCGTGGGATGCATATGGTTCTCCTGATTTACATTCAAATCAACACGGCAGCTCATGAGAAATGTGTTTACTGTGCAGCCATTTCTTAATCCTTCTGTGGAGCTGCAATTCCCCAATTTCAGTGTCAAAGCCAAGATAGAAGTGGAAGGGGAAAAAAAAGCCCACAGAGGCACTTTTTCTTTTTGAACAGCATCTCACAATCAGCACCGTGAGCCTCCCTCGTTTGCCTCCGACAAACACACGTCTAAGCATGAATTACAGCCCATCTGGCCACTTATAAACAAATGTCATTCTATATAATTTATACAGGTCTTGTCTCGGTAAACTAACCACATCTCGGTCTCTTATTAGCTTTTCTTAGACTGTGTAATAAAGCAGCAAAGTTTTGCTATATGATTCATTCCACTTGCCTGCAGGCAGACCGTCTCCAGACACTCGGTCTTGATTGCCTCAAATCTCTGCAAGATGCTTTTCTCTTTCAACAGGAATAATGTATGGACCAGCAACAATTCAGAAAGGATCCAAGGCTCACGGAAAGAAAAATCTGTTTTATTACATCTATCACAGTTTAATCAGACCGAATAATGTCGGTGCAGCGTTTCCCGCACGCTTGTCTGAGGAGGCCACGGTTCTATTCAGACCAACATCATCAACGTGATCTGGTTTGTAACAAAGCAGGGATGTATGTATATGTATATATTTGTGAGTTATTATTATTGGTCAAAGGAAAAGGTTTTCATACCATCCGTTCAAGCATCCAGTTCCTTCATATCTGCTTCATCGTGTTCAGGGTCACAGGAAGGCTGGAGCAGGTACATGACCAGTTACAGACCCATTAGCTTTTCTTTCAGTCTTCTTCTTATTTTGGCTTTTTCCGTTAGGGGTTAAGGGGTCTTATCTCCTGTTTGGTCCAATATTAAACCTCCCCTTTCTCAGTAAGATTATAGAAAAAGCTGTTTTTCAACAACTCCACAGCTTCTTGATGCTAAATAACTGTTTTGATGTCTACCAGTCAGGTTTTCGGTCACATCACAGCACTGAGACTGCTCTAGTTAAGGTCCTTAATGACATCGACTTGAACACAGATAGTGGAAACATTTCAGTCCTGGTACTACTGGATCTCAGTCGACCATAACATCTAAATAAAAAGACTGACAAACTGGGTACAACTTTCTGGCACTGCAATAAATTGGTTTAAGTCCGATCTAAAAGACAGGGACTACTTTGTATCTATTGGTAACTATAAATCTGAGCAAACTAAAATAACTTGTGGAGTTCCCCAAGGCTCCATCTTGGGGCCACTGCTGTTGACATGCAGCACATCGACATGCTCCCACTCACTCAGATTATGAAACACAACAAAATATGTTACCACAACTATGCTTATGACACACAAATCTACATAACCATCTCATCAGGAGACTATAGTCCGATCCAAACCCTGACCAGATGCATTGATCAAGTTAGAGACTGGATGTGTCATAACTTCCTTCAGTTAAATGAAAACAAAACTGAATTAATAGTTTTTAGAGCCAAGGAAGAAAGATTAAAAGTCACCACTCAGCTTCAAAGAGCTAAGTTAGAAACCAACAACAGAGCCAGAAATCTGGGTGTAATTATGGACTCGGACCTGAACTTTAGTATCACATTAAGACAGGTGTGAAGTCGGCCTATTATCACTTAAAAAAACATATCCAGGATTAAAGGACTGATGCTTCTGCAGGATTTAAAAAAAACTTTTCCTGTAAAATCTGTATCTTCGTGTTCTTTTATCTGGTGCCTAAATGACAAATCTAGAAGCAAAGATCAATCAAGAATTTAATACAATTATGTATACAAAGAATTATTATGCCATGCAGAATATTTTAATTGGCCGATGGTACACCTCCTGACACCACGAAAAATGTCAGGAAATGCACACAGATATCAAATTCTGTCCCTCCTTTAAGGATCCCAAGAAGGCGGGTCCTGCTCTCCCGGGTTGTATGATCCTTTGTCTCCGAAAATCCAGATGGTCCAGTCCAAACAAAGGTGGTGTGGTTGCTCCAGGAAAGGGGGTGTAACTAAATACGTTGACCTATGCCATCGCATAGTCCTTTGAAGACAACAGGTCAGGAGGTCAAGCAGCAACTCTGAGCAATCACCCTCATACAGCCAACCCCCAGGCAATAAAGTTTAGCTCTACAGTTAAAGTTCTAACTAAGAATTTCTAAATCCTAACACCGTGCATTTATCTTCAGTAGACTAGACTACTGTAACACTGTCCTGACAGGTCTCCCTAAAAGACAGCTGCAGTTAGACCAGAACGCTGCTGCTCCAGTCCTCACTAACACCAGGAAACTGGATCATATAACTCCAGTCCTCACTAACACCAGGAAACTGAATCATATAACTCCAGTCCTCACTAACACCAGGAAACTGGATCATTTAACTCCAGTCCACAGATCTTTACACTGGCTTCCTGTTCGTCAAAGAATTGACTTCAAAATCCTGCTCTTAGTTTAATTCAATTTAATTTTATTTTATTTGTAGAGCATCTACTACAATGTCAGTTGTCTCTAGGCGCTTTACAGAGACCCAGATCATGACCCCCAAGCAAATATCATTAACTAAAATTATAATATTGAATCCTAAACAAGGATGCTTTTTAACAGTAGAGTCCAAAGTGAATATCTGTTTCTTGTTTCAGATTCAACTGGGTCTCATTCGTTAAACGTGAGCCGAACGGATTTATGTGAAACGCGTCTCGACGTTCATAAACATGCAAGTCGTTCCAAACGTTTCGTAACAAAATTTTCTCCTCCCTCTGCCCATGTGCTGCGCCGCTGTACAGCTGTCACCCACTTTTTCCTCCGACCTCGGGTCTCACCGGGAGCATTTCAGGAGCGCCGCCCCCCCGGCTGGATTCGTTCGACTGCAAGTGTAGCCGAAGGGTTTCAGATCATCTGAATCACGCAGCTGCCTGCACCTCTGGGTGGGGTTTATGAGTTAGTTAATGAGCTACAAATGGCATTTATTAACTCGGGTCTTACCGGGAGCATTTATAAATAACCTCAACTGGATTAGTTCGACTGCGAGTTACTGGGCGGGGTTTATGAGTTAGTTAATGAGCTTCGTGAGCTCCCCACCTACAAGTATTTTGGCATTTATTAACTTAAACACATTCTCACAACATTTTTCTTTCCACAGCTTTCATGAATCTGTTAACAGGTGATGTTTCTACAAACTTTCTCTTTGTCTGTCCTCTCAATGTTTTACTGTTTTTTTTAGTCTCTGACAGAATCGGGGTTTCAGACAATAATGTATATTAATCAGGTTTGTGAGACAGCCTTTTTTCATCTCTGAAATATCTCCAAGATTAGGAGCTTCCTCTCCCAGGGTGATGGTGAAAAATTAATCCACGCGTTTGTCAGTTCTAGACTGGATTAATGTAATGCGTTGTTAGCAGGATGTCCGAAAAAGCTCGCTGAATAGCCTCCAATTGATCCAGAACGCAGCAGCGAGGGTGCTGACAGGAATCAGTAAGCCAGATCACGTGACTCCTGTGTTAGCCTCCCTCCATTGGCTCCCTGTGAAATTTCAAATTGAGTTTAAAATTCTGCTTCTCACATATAATGGCCTAGCTCCGCGCTATTTACAAGACCTGATAGCACGTTATGCTCAAATAAAGCTCTCTGCTCTCAGAGTGCAAGATTACTCGTCGTTTCTAGAATATCTAAAACTAGATTTGGAGCACGGGCCTTCTGCTACCAGGCACCTTTATTATGGAACCAGCTACCAGTTTGGGTTCAGGAGGCTGACACCATCTCCATCTTTAAAACTAAACTGAAAACATTTCTGTTCAGTAAAGCCTACAGTTAGTCTAAACTATAGTGTGTAGGGGCTAATAGTTATAGCCATAGTTGTAGGAGCTCAGACTAGAGTAGCTCGTCTTAATCACAGCTTCATCATAGTTATGCTGCTATAGGCCTACGCTGCAGGGGGACACCAACATGATCTGCTGAGTGGTGTCTCCACCGCTGTTCTCTCTTTCCTCCTCCCTTCCTCCTCCAGCTCATTCCATAGTTAATTAGGAGCACCTTGTTACTGTAACTGTGCACAGTTTTCTTTCGTGTAGTTTGTTGTGCTGTTTTCCCTCCTTTTTTCTCTTTTCTTTCTGTGTGTTTGCAGGCCAGAGTTTCCTGAGTTTCATGCTGACTTGCAGTTCCATCCTCTGTCCATCCCAGCGTTTACCTCCACCTGTGTGTGTTGGTAAACAACTGTGAGAGTTTTTTACCTGCCATTATCCTTGTTCAGGATTAAATATTATAATTTTAGTTTATGATATTTGCTCGGGGGTCATGATCTGGGTCTCTGTAAAGCGCCTAGAGACAATAGTCATTGTAACAGACGCTATACAAATAAAATGGAATTGAACTGAATTGAAATCAGAATTACGTCATTAAGGTCTAATTCTTCCATTTCATGTGCATCACTGAGGGTAAGAACAAACTCCTGGTTTATGTTTTAAAATCTAAATGAGATGGTGAGAAGGTTTTTTTTGTTAATTTTTTTGTTGTTGTTGTGTCTTCTGCGACGAACCTGGTCATCTTTACTTTTCAGTGTCCCACTGGCAACACACTGAAATCACGTCCAGGTACTTCTTCATTTAGTCAGCATTACATCACGTGAGCAAAACAAATAAGCTTAGTCCCTGCTTCCCCTTTCATGCCATATTTTGCTTTTGGAGTGGAAAAATGAAATGAATGTCCCTGGGTTTTTCCATTTTATTTTTTTTCCTGAATTAATTCTGACCCAGAGAAACTTGAGGCAGAACAATCCGTGTATCATTCGTTCTTTCCATTTTCAACTGTCAATCAAAAATTGAAAAAGGAAAAAGGGGCATTTTATTTCGTTTTTTTTGTTTTTGAATCCAACATAAAAAACAAAAAAATGCCCGGTTTTTCATATTTCAATTTTAGACTTGGATCAAAAATACGAAATTAAAAAATGGGCCACGGGACCAAATTTGTTTTTAATATTTTAACTGGTCCAGTTTACGTGACCCGGAAGTGGTTTTGTGCGGCAGTTCCGGTAGCAACTCGGCCAGTAATACTAACAGTTCAGTCTGTTAAAAAAAAGAAGAAAAAAAAAAAACTGGGCTGCATCAAAACTTTCAAGCCCCTTTGTTCGAGCCATCGCGTGCTTACTCCATTTATCATTAGATCTGTTCCATCTGGTCACTGTGACGCTCCATTCACCTACTGTTTACGTCGGTGCCACGCCATCTTGTGGCGCAGATGTGTAATGACAGTAGAAAAGTTTTGACCTCGATTATCAGACAACCTCCCTTTTGAGATATTGATTTGCGCCTTTGTGCACACCAGCTTCTTATGTACCATGTGAAAGACCAGAGAGGTTGTGTAAAAAGAAAAAAAAGGAATCGCTCAAAACCTGCCGAGAGACTGTTACTAATTAACAAAAATGACTAAAGTTTTCCCTGTCCTGTACATAATTGTTCAAGTTACACAAACATATTCAGTTTCATCTTCCTAATTCGACCAGCACTTTCACTGTCCTCTGCCTGCTCAGGCCCATGTTATTCTCCTAAAGTGACGAAAAAAAAAATTACACACACGGAATACATCCATGGCAGATTTTATTATACACATATGTGATAATGTATGTAGAGAATTTATTTGGCCATGCATTCTTTGTAATTCATAGTCATTGATGTTCTTTGTAATTCATAATCATTCCCAAGGGACATAGACAAATATTCAATGCGCCACAAACAGCTGTGGTTGAGATGCAGCTGCCTGTGATTATAAATCTGTCCAGTAGGTGGTATCGTGTGCAGATGAAGCTTCTAGTAATGAACCCTTTCTGGAACCGATCGGCTCAAATGGTTCGATGCCTCATGAGGCTTCATCTTACCATCACTACAGGATACTCATCTGCTGCAAGGTGCAGGAAATTTCAGCGCGTGTCAAACCGCTGCTGAATAAGTCCTTGATCAAACTAGTATTTGATTCTAGCGCCGCCATGCTTCCGGAACTGCCGCACAAAACCACTTCCAGTCTTAAATTGAAATACAAAAATCCATGCATTTTTTTCGTTTTTTGTCTTAGATTAAAAAACGAAAAACAAAATAAAACGTCCCTTTTTATTTTTTTAATTTTTGATTGACAGTTGAAAATGGAAAGAACGAATGATACAAGGATTAAGTCAAATCCGTGTATCATTCGTTCTTTCCATTTTCAATTGAACACAACACAAAATAGAAAAAAATGTCTGTTTTTTCATATTTCAATTTTAGACTTGGATCAAAAATACGAAATAAAAAAACGGGAATCCGTGTAAATCCGTGTATCATTCGTTCTTTCCATTTTCAACTGTCAATCAAAAATTGAAAAAGGAAAAAGGGGCGTTAATCCGTAATCCGTGTATCATTCGTTCTTTCCATTTTCAACTATCAATCAAAAATTGAAAAAGGAAAAAGGGGCGTTTTATTTCGTTTTTCGTTTTTGAATCCAACATAAAAAACAAAAAATGCCCGGTTTTTCGTATTTCAATTTTAGACTTGGATCAAAAATACGAAATTAAAAAACGGGAATCCGTGTAAATCCGTGTATCATTTGTTCTTTCCATTTTCAACTGTCAATCAAAAATTGAAAAAGGAAAAAGGGGCATTAATCCGTAATCCGTGTGTCATTCGTTCTTTCCATTTTCAACTATCAATCAAAAATTGAAAAAGGAAAAAGGGGCGTTTTATTTCGTTTTTCGTTTTTGAATCCAACATAAAAAACAAAAAATGCCCGGTTTTTCGTATTTCAATTTTAGACTTGGATCAAAAATACGAAATTAAAAAATGGGCCACGGGACCGAATTTGTTTTTAATATTTTAACTGGTCCAGTTTACGTGACCCGGAAGTGGTTTTGTGCTGCATTTCCGGTAGCATGGCGGCACTAGAATCTTTTTTTTTTTTTTATTTATTTATTTTTTTTATTATTATTTATTTTATTTTATTTTTTTTTTTTTTATTACAATTTTATTGTATAACAAATCTTACAAGCAGTGAAAACATTTAAAACAGCATACATTTTGAAACTGAGGATACTATGTCAGCGTTTAACTACAATTTAACACTGTAATACATAAAACAAGCAAGCCCAAAGAAAAGAAGGAAAAAAAAAAAAAAAAAAAAAAAAAGAAAAAAACACTCAAGGACTTGAGGTAAATATCTAACCGAAATAGATTTCAAGCATAATTCCATACCTCGGCTTTAGTTTTCTGGGGTCTTATCAAATGATTGCTCACATAAGTATTGAAACAAACCTTGTGCATTCTTCGATTTTATATTTTTGAGAGAATTACAAATTATAGAGAGTTCCTTTAAGAATATAGAAAACAATGGGGTAACATTTAGAAATTTACACTTATGAATGAAATATTTTGCCAGAATTATTAAATTATTAAGAAGAAATTCCAACTTCAAATCCTTTGCAATAACACCAAACCTTACATTACTGTACGTTAATTTGGATAAAGATAAATTATTCTTCAGGAAACAATTACAAAAAGCATCCCAAAAAACAGTGGAAATATTGCATGAAAAAAATAGATGTTCTTGAGTTTCCATTTCTTTTTTACAAAATGTACATTCATTTATGTCAATGTTAAATTTAAGGTGCATTAATTGTCTGGATGGGTATATTTCATTTATTGTTTCAAAATGCACCTCTTTCGCTTTTGGCGGAATAGAGAATTTCAAATAATTACATCTGATTTTTTTTAAGAGATGTGAATCGGTACAATACTCATCTAACATAAATTTCCTTTTTAAAGGTGAGGGGAAACATTCATTGGATAAATGGGTTCTAAGTACACTGTTTTTATTATATTTCTCATTTGAGAATAGACAATCATGAATAAATAAAGGGTATAATCTAGGTATAGTAAGTGTGTAAGTTAAAGTGCCTTTTATAGAAGCTATAAGAGCTTGCGGTATGGCATGAATTAGATCGTTATAGAACTTTTGGGAACAGTTTACATTGTATTTATTTCTGAAGTCCTGAAAACCATATACATTGCCTCTGTTATCCATTAAATGTTGAATAGACCAAATTCCTTGATCATGCCATTCCTTTAGGAATACAGACTTTCTTTTAATTAATATGCATCTGTTATTCCAGATTGGTGTGTTATGAGGTGAAAAATTATGTTTAAAGATTAGCTTCCAGTAGCGGAGAACCTGTTGGTGGAATTTCGATAATTTCATTGGCAATTTGTTTAATTCAAAATCACATTTTAATAAAAATTCTATACCCCCAAAATTCAAAAAAATTTTCCTGGGGAGATTAAACCAAATGTCATCACATTGTTTGATAAAATTATGTAACCATTTGAGTTTTAGAGAACCATTCATAATGTCAAAGTCAATGGCATTCAGCCCACCTTCTTCCAAAGATTTAATAATATCATTTTTCCTTATATAATGGTGTTTGTTATTCCATATGAAATTAAAGTTATTTTGATTTATTGTTTTAATTATGTTGTCAGGAATCTCCAAAGAATAAGCAGGATAAATTATTCTTGACAGGCCTTCCATTTTAGAGATAAGGATTCTGCCAAAGATAGAAAGGTCCCTTTGTAACCAAATGTTCAAAATGGATTTACTTTTTTTAACATATTCACTAAAGTTAGCCTTCTCTCTAATTTTCAGATCTTTGGAGATAGTAATACCCAAATATTTCACTTCGTTTTTAACTGGTATATTCTGAATTTGAGCAGGGAAAGAGTGGTCGTGAATCGCCATCAGTTGGCATTTATTTAAGTTAAGGTGAAGACCTGAAGCCTGTGAGAATGCAGAAACAGTTTTAAGCGCTTTTGGAATTTGAGCTTCATTTTTGAGAAATAGAGTTGTATCATCTGCTAATTGGCTAATAATTAATGGATCTCCCATGACATTAAGCGGCATAATGTCGTTATCATTTTTTACCATAATGGCTAACATTTCAGCCGCCATAATAAAAAGCAAGGGAGATACTGGGCATCCTTGGCGTATGCCCCTATTTACTTCAAATCTCCTACAAGTGCCACAAGGCAGAATAACTGCGCTGTTTATATTCTTATAAAACATATTAATAATTTCACAAAAGCTAGGTCCAAAACCTAAATGATGCAGAGTGTCTAGAATAAATGGGTGTTCAATGCTATCGAAAGCTTTACAAAAATCTAAAAATAAAATAAATCCATTGTCCTCAATACAGTCACTATAGTCTAATAAATCCAGCACTAACCTTTTATGAAACCTGATTGCGATTTGCTTATAATCTGAGTAATTCCTTCTTTAAGCCTATTAGCTATTATATGGGCAAATGTTTTATAATCCACATTGAGTAAGGTAATTGGCCTCAAATTTTTTAGATATTTCTTGTCTTTATCAGGTTTGGGAATAAGGTTTATAAGACCTTGTTTCATCGTAGTTGTTATATCTTTATTTCTGCAGCATTCACATATAGCATAATATAATAAATCTTTGATATCATCCCAGAAAAATTTATAGAAGTCTGCAGATAAACCATCTTGTCCTGGAGCTTTCCCTGAAGCAAGTTTTTTTTTATGGCCATATCTAGTTCATATAATTCAATTTCTGAGTCACAAAGGTTTCTGAAATCAGCACTGATTGAAGGTATATTATTTTTAACACTCTGAAAAAGGTTATCTGACACTTCTTTGGAAAAGGCTGAAGAGTATAGTTCTTTATAAAATCTATGAACTTCTTCTGATATGTGTTTTGGATCACTACATTCTATTTCATTTATTATAAGAGCCTGAATAGCATTACTTTTCTGTCGTTTTTTCTAAGCCACAAAAATATGCAGTGTTTTTTTCACCCTCCTCTATCCATTTGGCCCTAGATCTTATAAATGCTCCCCTCGCTTTCCTCAAGTACATCTCATCTAATTTGGATTGCAAATTTACAAATATATTTCTGTCCTCTTCTGACATAGGTGATTTCCTACAACATTCATCGATCCTATGTACTAATAAAAGTTCTTGTTCCCTTATTTCTTTACTTCTTTTTTTCCCAAACTGAATTGAGATTTGTCTAACCTTATACTTAAAGAGTTCCCACCTGTTACAGTAGCCACCTATAGTAGAATCATATTTAATTTCCAGTATCAAGTCTTTGATTAATTTACAGTACTCATCACATTTGACTAAATCGGAATTATATTTCCAATGCGTATTTCTTCGGTTACCATTTTGTTGAGGCTGGAGCATCAGAGTTAATAGGCAGTGATCAGTGAGAGGTGCACCCGACATTGATACCTTAGATACACTATTTGCTAGGTCAGGTGTTAATAACCACAAATCAATTCTAGACATAATACATCCACCAGGTTTTATCCAAGAGAATTGACTTATATTCATATTCCTAAATCTCCAGATGTCTATAAGTGAGAACGTATTACAGAATTCGAGCAAGGTTGTGTTGTAGTGGAGATTACTAAATTTTGATGGATATCTATCACGCCAATCATCAGGTGCAATGTTGAAGTCTCCTCCAAACAAAACCAGGTTTGTGCTGTACATATTTTTGTACTCGGTGACCACATCGGAAATTTCTGACAACATAAGCTTATTAAGATTAATGTTATTGTAGCCATAGATATTAACTAAAACAATCAATGTCCCTTCCATGTTTAATACAAGGGCTAGCCAGTGACCATTTTCATCTGTTTTGTGTGTAACAATATTACCAGAGCATCTACTAAAACAAATTGCAACACCTGCAGATTTATTAGAACCGTGACTGAATATGATCTTATCCCCCCATTGAGTTGTCCAAAAGGACACGTCTTCAGCACTAGAATGTGTTTCTTGAAGAAAAACAAAATCAACTTTCTGTCCTTTGCAGTATAAAAAAATGGCTTTTCTTTTGATATTATCCTTGAGACCCCTTGTATTTAAAGAAATAAAAGATAAATTGGCTTTCAAATTGTTCATTGCTGGTTAACCTCGCAGCAAACAATAATACAACAGTTATATGAAAATAGAAAAGAAGAGTTTTCTTGAGTTGAACACAGGCTGGGTTTCCTCTGTGAGCTTCCCCCCCACACACCTCATCATCAGAAGTGTAGGACATGTGGTGACACGTCCCTCCCATCTCAAACTTGGATGCGCCGACCGTTTATGAAGCCAAATGGACCACGAAAGTAAGCCTTCTCTCCCGCCTTCTTGGCCTGGCTGATTCGTGGCCATAGCGCCTCTCTGGCTTTTCTGTCTGGCGGCGCTAGAATCAAATACTAGTTTGATCAAGGACTTATTCAGCAGCGGTTCACACATGCTGAAATTTCCTGCACGTTGCAGCAGATGGGTATCCTGTAGTGATGGTGAGAAGAAGCCTCATGAGGCATCGAACCATTTGAGCCGATTGGTTTCAGAAAAGGTTCATTATTAGAAGTTTCATCTGCACACGACACCACCTACTGGACAGATCTATAATCACAGGCAGCTGGATCTCAACCACAGCTGGTTGTGGCTCATTGAATATTTGTCTGTCATGGCCCTTGGGAATGATTATGAATTACAAAGAACGTCAATGACTATGAATTACAAAGAATGCATGGCCAAATAAATTCTCTACATACATTATCATATATGTGTATAATAAAATATACCATGGATTTATTCTGTGTGTGTGTAAAGTTTCCCAGTATGGAAGTATCATATTATATGGCAGGTTGTGTAATGTTTTTTCCTTTTTTGTCACTTTAGGAGAATAGCATGGGCCTGAACAGGTAGAGGACAGAGACAGTGCTGGTCAAACTAGGAAGATGGAACTGAATATGTTTGTGTAACTTGAACAATGATGTACAGGACAGGGAAAACTTTAGTCATTTTTATTAAGAAGTAACAGTCTCTCAACAGCTTTTCAGCAATTCCTTTTTTTTTTTTACACAACTTCTCTGGCCTTTCACATGGTACAGAAGATGTTGTGCACAAAGGCGCAAATAATATTTTTCAAAAAATAGGTTGTCTGATAATCGAGGTCAAAACTTTTCTACTGTCATTACACATCTGCGCCACTAGATGGCGCTGCACCGACGTAAACAGTAGGTCAATGGAGCGTCACAGTGAACGGATGGAACAGATCTAATGATAAATGGAGTAAGCACGCGATGGCTCGAACAAAGGGGCTTGAAAGTTTTGATGCAGTCCAGTTTTTTTTTGTTTTTTTTTTTCACAGACTGAATTGTTAATATTGCTAGCCGGGTTGCTACCGGAACTGCCGTGCACAAAGCCACTTCCAGGTCACGTCAACCAGACAAATTAAATAATGTAAAGAAATTCGGTCCCGTGGCCCGTTTTTTAATTTCGTATTTTGATCCAAGTCTAAAATTGAAATACGAAAAACCGGGCATTTTTTGTTTTTTGTGTTGGATTCAAAAACGAAAAACGAAATAAAACGCCCCTTTCTCCTTTTTCAATTTTTGATTGACATTTGAAAATGGAAAGAACGAATGATACACGGATTCAGAACCTCATCTACCAGAGATTGTATTGTACCTTTTTCCAACTGAGAACTAGAGACACAGATTTGTTGTTCATTTAAATTTCCTTTTTCTTTTTTTTATTCTTTTCACCTTGAAGTGGTTATCTGTGAGTCAGACCGAGCTGATTCACTTCAGTCTAGTCAACATGTTCATGAAACTTTCCTACACGCCTTCAAAATCTCCCTTTGCCGTATCCTACCACTGCTTCTCACGCCACCATCACTGCCATCATCCGTCTAACGTTTACAGTCCGACGACTTCAGCCTTTTGCCTCTTTTTGCCTGCTTTCCGCTGTGAAATGGAGCCCTTCTCTGTCACTCTGCTGTTGGCCTGCTCTTTATTCCACTCGTCTGTTTGTTGTTCCCTCTCTTTCTCTATCTGGCTGGGAGCTTATTTGAGAGGTTCAGCTGCTGGTAGACGGTCCACAGAGATCCTTAGGGCCACAACAACAAGAAAGAAAAAAAAAACCTCAGTGAAATGTAGTTTCTCTTTGGTGTGCATTTATTTATGTTAAATACTACAATACTTCAACTATTTACCATAACCTCAACTTGAAATGGAAGAAACTGACTCTATGTCAGCATGCACTGCAAAAAAAGGGGGTCTTCAAACAAGATAAAAACACTACAACTAAGGAAAAAGGTTCTCAAAACAAGTTAAAAAAATCTGTCCATGCAGCAAGATCATTTCACTTGGTAAAATTTCTTAAATTAAGATTATAGGAACACTTGTTTCTAGATTTAAGAAAGGTATAGTTTGTTATTGAATCTTAAAACAAGATTTATTTTGATGAGGAGAGGAGATGATGAGGAGGAAATACATAATACATCTTATTTTAAGTGTTAATTGTCTCATTTTAGGATTCCCTGCCTGTTTGAGACAAAAAAGGAAAGTTTTACTTGATATAAGATTATACTGAGACTTAAAATAAGAAAGTAATTATTAAAACAAGAAAAAATATCTAATGCTTCTACATGTAAGTTTTTTTTTCTTAGTAAGAACCAAATAATTTGCAGCATCTGCTTCCTCCCCAAACACACTGGACATAAGGAGATTTTTTAAGACCCCGTGGAAAGGAAGTCAGTTTCCCCACAGGACATTCGTCTCTCCCATGCAAAGGCTAGCGCAGTTAGCTGGCCAGTCTTGGAACCAAACGTTTCCTCACTGGTCTGACAGCCTTCTGTTGTTCAGATGCAAGTCAAAAAAACATTACGTTTCCATGAGCATCCGTTTTCTCTCAAACACGGTTGAGTTGAAAGTTGTTAAAACGTCTGAGCATTGTTAACTTTTGATTTGCGCTTGCCGGCGTCATAATTCAGCTAGCGGGTTTATTCCGGCCAACTGCTGGCTTGTTTCACCAGATTAAAGGGAAGACGTGGGGCCCGATCTTCCGCCAGATCTTCTGAAGCCACTATTAAGGGATAGCGGGTAGCGGGAGGGGCGTTCCACTGCAAAGAACGCAATCTTTCACCTTGCAAAACCCGCTATCCCACCTATGCTACACGCTACATTATGCATAGGAGTGGTTAGAGCGTTCCACCTGTTAAACCAATCAGTGCGTCAGTAGCCATTGCCTTTAAGAGCAGGTTGTGCTACCCGCTAACCGCTATGGAGCGTCTTTTCATCCAGATCGGAGCAGCTCTCATGCGCAGCTCGTCTGGGACTCTGCTGTAGAGCTTCCTCCTCTTCCTTCCTCCTCCTCCTTTGCTCTGATATATACATATAAATATTTCTTATTCCTATCAGCTACCTGAAAGTCCCAGATAGTTGGTGTCCTCCCAGTAAACACGCTCTGGTCGTCTATGGTTTAACTGGCGAGGAAGCCATTTATTACGATCTCTGCTATTTTCTCAGGGGTTCAACTGAGGCCAAATCACGCTTTTATACAAGACTTAATTCAAGAGGGAGAGCCGTTTGTGCACGTCCACATGTGACCACGTGGACGCGCATTGATGCTACCCGCAACCCTAAACCCGTCATCGCAAGATACCGAGTTTATGGAAAGTGCAAAAACACACTCTTTGCCACACCAACAATATGAGTAAGGGAGTCGGGATAACGGGTAGCGGCTTTAGCAAGCGGAAGATTGGATTAGCAGTTAGCAGAGGTTCCTATACCCGCAATTTGTGGGTAGCGGCTAGTGGTTAGCGGGAAGTATACAAGTCGGGGCTATGGAGTCTGAACCAGCCTTCAAAAAACCTGCTGACCTCACATAAGGGCTTGCCTCTGTCTTTACTTATATTTTTCTTTTTTCAGTCTTTACTTTCTGCTAGCAGTGACGTTGGTGAAGTTTAATTATTACTTTGATTACTCTCATTTGGCTCTGTTCGATTTCAGGCTTTAAAAGGCAATTGATGGAAAACACATAATTTACATCTGAAAACACTGAGAATCCAAAAGATTTCTGGTCAGGGTTGAGCCCCCAACGTTTCAAGATCCTCTGATTTATTGGTTAAGAAGCAGAAAGTTAAAAACAGTAAAACTCCCTCCCTTTTGATGCTGTACTTTCCCCCTCGGAGTCTCGGCGCTCATAAATCAATTTTATCGACGGTCCCTTAGATGCCCATAAAGGAAGGAGGGAGGCAGACATCAATACTGCTACATTCCCATGCGTCCAGCGTGTCAGCTTCACTAATACTGTTTCTGAGAGATGAGAGCTGCATGTCGACTTCGGGAGACATTTCAGACCACAGCTGTTGTCATTTATCATTAATATAATTAATCTGTCATGTAATTATGAAAAGAAGATGTGGAATTACAATAAGCAGCTATGGTAATACTTGTTAAAAATGGCTGTTTAAATACAACTCTACCTCTAACTCTACTTTGTGAAATATATACATTGTTCTTGTCAACCCTAATTAAATTAATTTCTTTCACATTTTTCCCTGCATGATGAAACAAGAAAAATGAATGAAATGAAGAGGAAGTTGTGCTTTAGTGAATCAGTAAGACTTCCCATCATGCCTGGAAAGACAAAAAAGCCCTTTGTGATACTGCAACGTACTGTTTCTCTCCTGTAGACCTTTCTGAGCTGACCTCAACCATCAGTAAAGATAAACCATCCTATCTCCTAAAACCCATCCCAACTAGATTACCAATCAGATTAACGTAAAAAAAGGAAATGTGCCACAGGTTTTTAAAGTCACAGTAATTAAAACCTTCACTTAAGAAACCATCTTTTGATCCAGACATTTTAGTGTATTATAGATAAATGATGTCATCCCAGCGTTGACCTCCACCTGTCTATATAGATGTCATCCCAGCGTTGACCTCCACCTGTCTATATAGACGTCATCCCAGCGTTGACCTCCACCTGTCTATATAGATGTCATCCCAGCGTTGACCTCCACCTGTCTATATAGACGTCATCCCCGCGTTGACCTCCACCTGTCTATATTGATGTCATCCCAGCGTTGACCTCCACCTGTCTATATAGATGTCATCCCAGCGTTGACCTCCACCTGTCTATATAGACGTCATCCCAGCGTTGACCTCCACCTGTCTATATAGACGTCATCATCCCAGCGTTGACCTCCACCTGTCTATATAGACGTCATCCCAGCGTTGACCTCCACCTGTCTATATAGACGTCATCCCAGCGTTGACCTCCACCTGTCTATATAGACGTCATCCCATCCCAGCGTTGACCTCCACCTGTCTATATAGACGTCATCCCAGCGTTGACCTCCACCTGTCTATATAGACGTCATCCCAGCGTTGACCTCCACCTGTCTATATAGACGTCATCCCAGCGTTGACCTCCACCTGTCTATATAGACGTCATCCCAGCGTTGACCTCCACCTGTCTATATAGACGTCATCCCAGCGTTGACCTCCACCTGTCTATATAGACGTCATCCCCAGCGTTGACCTCCACCTGTCTATATAGACGTCATCCCAGCGTTGACCTCCACCTGTCTATATAGACGTCATCCCAGCGTTGACCTCCACCTGTCTATATAGACGTCATCCCATCCCGCGTTGACCTCCACCTGTCTATATAGACGTCATCCCAGCGTTGACCTCCACCTGTCTATATAGATGTCATCCCATCCGTTGACCTCCACCTGTCTATATAGACGTCATCCCAGCGTTGACCTCCACCTGTCTATATAGACGTCATCCCCCAGCGTTGACCTCCACCTGTCTATATAGACGTCATCCCAGCGTTGACCTCCACCTGTCTATATAGACGTCATCCCAGCGTTGACCTCCACCTGTCTATATAGACGTCATCCCAGCGTTGACCTCCACCTGTCTATATAGACGTCATCCCAGCGTTGACCTCCACCTGTCTATATAGACGTCATCCCAGCGTTGACCTCCACCTGTCTATATAGACGTCATCCCAGCGTTGACCTCCACCTGTCTATATAGACGTCATCCCAGCGTTGACCTCCACCTGTCTATATAGACGTCATCCCAGCGTTGACCTCCACCTGTCTATATAGACGTCATCCCAGCGTTGACCTCCACCTGTCTATATAGACGTCATCCCAGCGTTGACCTCCACCTGTCTATATAGACGTCATCCCCCAGCGTTGACCTCCACCTGTCTATATAGACGTCATCCCAGCGTTGACCTCCACCTGTCTATATAGACGTCATCCCCAGCGTTGACCTCCACCTGTCTATATAGACGTCGTCCCAGCGTTGACCTCCACCTGTCTATATAGACGTCATCCCAGCGTTGACCTCCACCTGTCTATATAGACGTCATCCCAGCGTTGACCTCCACCTGTCTATATAGACGTCATCCCAGCGTTGACCTCCACCTGTCTATATAGACGTCATCCCAGCGTTGACCTCCACCTGTCTATATAGACGTCATCCCAGCGTTTACCTCCACCTGTCTATATAGATGTCATCCCAGCGTTGACCTCCACCTGTCTATATAGACGTCATCCCAGCGTTGACCTCCCCCTGTCTATATAGACGTCATCCCAGCGTTGACCTCCACCTGTCTATATAGACGTCATCCCAGCGTTGACCTCCACCTGTCTATATAGATGTCATCCCAGCGTTGACCTCCACCTGTCTATATAGATGTCATCCCAGCGTTGACCTCCACCTGTCTATATAGACGTCATCCCAGCGTTGACCTCCACCTGTCTATATAGACGTCATCATCCCAGCGTTGACCTCCACCTGTCTATATAGACGTCATCCCAGCGTTGACCTCCACCTGTCTATATAGATGTCATCCCCAGCGTTGACCTCCACCTGTCTATATAGATGTCATCCCAGCGTTGACCTCCACCTGTCTATATAGACGTCATCCCAGCGTTGACCTCCACCTGTCTATATAGACGTCATCCCAGCGTTGACCTCCACCTGTCTATATAGACGTCATCCCAGCGTTGACCTCCACCTGTCTATATAGACGTCATCCCAGCGTTGACCTCCACCTGTCTATATAGACGTCATCCCAGCGTTGACCTCCACCTGTCTATATAGACGTCATCCCAGCGTTGACCTCCACCTGTCTATATAGACGTCATCCCAGCGTTGACCTCCACCTGTCTATATAGACGTCATCCCAGCGTTGACCTCCACCTGTCTATATAGACGTCATCCCAGCGTTGACCTCCACCTGTCTATATAGACGTCATCCCAGCGTTGACCTCCACCTGTCTATATAGACGTCATCCCAGCGTTGACCTCCACCTGTCTATATAGATGTCATCCCAGCGTTGACCTCCACCTGTCTATATAGATGTCATCCCCGCGTTGACCTCCACCTGTCTATATAGATGTCATCCCAGCGTTGACCTCCGCCTGTCTATATAGACGTCATCCCAGCGTTGACCTCCACCTGTCTATATAGACGTCATCCCAGCGTTGACCTCCACCTGTCTATATAGACGTCATCCCAGCGTTGACCTCCACCTGTCTATATAGACGTCATCCCAGCGTTGACCTCCACCTGTCTATATAGACGTCATCCCAGCGTTGACCTCCACCTGTCTATATAGACGTCATCCCAGCGTTGACCTCCACCTGTCTATATATAGACTTCATCCCAGCGTTGACCTCCACCTGTCTATATAGACGTCATCCCAGCGTTGACCTCCACCGGTCTATATAGATGTCATCCCAGCGTTGACCTCCACCTGTCTATATAGACGTCATCTCAGCGTTGAACTCCACCTGTCTATATAGACGTCATCCCAGCGTTGACCTCCACCTGTCTATGTATAGACGTCATCCCAGCGTTGACCTCCACCTGTCTATATAGACGTCATCCCAGCGTTGACCTCCACCTGTCTATATAGACGTCATCCCCAGCGTTGACCTCCACCTGTCTATATAGATGTCATCCCAGCGTTGACCTCCACCTGTCTATATAGACGTCATCCCAGCGTTGACCTCCACCTGTCTATATAGACGTCATCCCAGCGTTGACCTCCACCTGTCTATATAGAGACGTCATCCCCAGCGTTGACCTCCACCTGTCTATATAGACGTCATCCCAGCGTTGACCTCCCACCTGTCTATATAGACGTCATCCCCAGCGTTGACCTCCACCTGTCTATATAGACGTCATCCCAGCGTTGACCTCCACCTGTCTATATAGACGTCATCCCAGCGTTGACCTCCACCTGTCTATATAGACGTCATCCCAGCGTTGACCTCCACCTGTCTATATAGACGTCATCCCAGCGTTGACCTCCACCTGTCTATATAGACGTCATCCCAGCGTTGACCTCCACCTGTCTATATAGACGTCATCCCAGCGTTGACCTCCACCTGTCTATATAGACGTCATCCCATCATCCCAGCGTTGACCTCCACCCTGTCTATATAGACGTCATCCCAGCGTTGACCTCCACCTGTCTATATAGACGTCATCCCAGCGTTGACCTCCACCTGTCTATATAGACGTCATCCCAGCGTTGACCTCCACCTGTCTATATAGACGTCATCCCAGCGTTGACCTCCACCTGTCTATATAGACGTCATCCCAGCGTTGACCTCCACCTGTCTATATAGACGTCATCCCAGCGTTGACCTCCACCTGTCTATATAGATGTCATCCCAGCGTTGACCTCCACCTGTCTATATAGACGTCATCCCAGCGTTGACCTCCACCTGTCTATATAGACGTCATCCCAGCGTTGACCTCCCCCTGTCTATATAGACGTCATCCCAGCGTTGACCTCCACCTGTCTATATAGACGTCATCCCAGCGTTGACCTCCACCTGTCTATATAGACGTCATCCCAGCGTTGACCTCCACCTGTCTATATAGACGTCATCCCAGCGTTGACCTCCACCTGTCTATATAGATGTCATCCCAGCGTTGACCTCCACCTGTCTATATAGATATCATCCCAGCGTTGACCTCCACCTGTCTATATAGATGTCATCCCAGCGTTGACCTCCACCTGTCTATATAGACGTCATCCCAGCGTTGACCTCCACCTGTCTATATAGACGTCATCCCAGCGTTGACCTCCACCTGTCTATATAGATGTCATCCCAGCGTTGACCTCCACCTGTCTATATAGACGTCATCCCAGCGTTGACCTCCACCTGTCTATATAGATGTCATCCCCAGCGTTGACCTCCACCTGTCTATATAGACGTCATCCCAGCGTTGACCTCCACCCGTCTATATAGATGTCATCCCAGCTTTGACCTCCACCTGTCTATATAGATGTCATCCCAGCGTTGACCTCCACCTGTCTATATAGACGTCATCCCAGCGTTGACCTCCACCTGTCTATATAGACGTCATCCCAGCGTTGACCTCCACCTGTCTATATAGACGTCATCCCAGCG
This sequence comes from Hirundichthys speculiger, assembly GCA_018398805.1. Classification (NCBI taxonomy): domain Eukaryota; kingdom Metazoa; phylum Chordata; class Actinopteri; order Beloniformes; family Exocoetidae; genus Hirundichthys; species Hirundichthys speculiger. The sequence continues at coordinate 6,020 of JAGFBZ010001657.1, read as the reverse complement.
TTGACCTCCACCTGTCTATATAGACGTCATCCCAGCGTTGACCTCCACCTGTCTATATAGACGTCATCCCAGCGTTGACCTCCACCTGTCTATATAGATGTCATCCCAGCGTTGACCTCCACCTGTCTATATAGACGTCGTCATACCAGCGTTGACCTCCACCTGTCTATATAGATGTCATCCCAGCGTTGACCTCCACCTGTCTATATAGATGTCATCCCAGCGTTGACCTCCACCTGTCTATATAGACGTCATCCCAGCGTTGATCTCCACCTGTTTATTTAGATGTCATCCCAGCGTTGACCTCCACCTGTCTATATAGACATCATCCCAGCGTTGACCTCCACCTGTCTATATAGACGTCATCCCAGCGTTGACCTCCACCTGTCTATATAGACGTCATCCCAGCGTTTGACCTCCACCTGTCTATATAGATGTCATCCCAGCGTTGACCTCCACCTGTCTATATAGATGTCATCCCAGCGTTGACCTCCACCTGTCTATATGTCATCCACCCCATGACCTCCACCAGACGTCTCCATCCATGACCTATCTCATCCAGCGTTGACTCCACCTGTATCATCCCATCACCATCCCACGTCTATGATCCCAGACCTGTCATCCCAGCGTCCACCCATCCATCCAGCGTTGACCTCCCCCTATATAGACGTCATCCCAGCGTTGACCTCCACCTGTCTATATAGACGTCATCCCAGCGTTGACCTCCACCTGTCTATATAGACGTCATCCCAGCGTTGACCCCCCCTCACCTGTCTATATAGATGTCATCCCAGCGTTGACCTCCACCTGTCTATATAGACGTCATCCCAGCGTTGACCTCCACCTGTCTATATAGACGTCATCCCCAGCGTTGACCTCCACCTGTCTATATAGACGTCATCCCAGCGTTGACCTCCACCTGTCTATATAGACGTCATCCCAGCGTTGACCTCCACCCTGTCTATATAGACGTCATCCCAGCGTTGACCTCCACCTGTCTATATAGACGTCATCCCAGCGTTGACCTCCACCTGTCTATATAGACGTCATCCCAGCGTTGACCTCCACCCGTCTATATAGACGTCATCCCAGCGTTGACCTCCACCTGTCTATATAGATGTCATCCCACCCAGCGTTGACCTCCACCTGTCTATATAGACGTCATCCCAGCGTTGACCTCCACCTGTCTATATAGATGTCATCCCAGCGTTGACCTCCACCTGTCTATATAGACGTCATCCCAGCGTTGACCTCCACCTGTCTATATAGATGTCATCCCAGCGTTGACCTCCACCTGTCTATATAGACGTCATCCCAGCGTTGACCTCCACCTGTCTATATAGACGTCATCCCAGCGTTGACCTCCACCTGTCTATATAGATGTCATCCCAGCGTTGACCTCCACCTGTCTATATAGACGTCATCCCAGCGTTGACCTCCACCTGTCTATATAGACGTCATCCCAGCGTTGACCTCCACCTGTCTATATAGATGTCATCCCAGCGTTGACCTCCACCTGTCTATATAGACGTCATCCCCCAGCGTTGACCTCCACCTGTCTATATAGACGTCATCCCAGCGTTGACCTCCACCTGTCTATATAGATGTCATCCCAGCGTTGACCTCCACCTGTCTATATAGACGTCATCCCAGCGTTGACCTCCACCTGTCTATATAGATGTCATCCCAGCGTTGACCTCCACCTGTCTATATAGATGTCATCCCAGCGTTGACCTCCACCTGTCTATATAGACGTCATCCCAGCGTTGCCCTCCACCTGTCTATATAGACGTCATCCCAGCGTTGACCTCCACCTGTCTATATAGACGTCATCCCAGCGTTGACCTCCACCTGTCTATATAGACGTCATCCCAGCGTTGACCTCCACCTGTCTATATAGACGTCATCCCAGCGTTGACCTCCACCTGTCTATATAGACGTCATCCCAGCGTTTGACCTCCACCTGTCTATATAGACGTCATCCCAGCGTTGACCTCCACCTGTCTATATAGATGTCATCCCAGCGTTGACCTCCACCTGTCTATATAGACATGTCATCCCAGCGTTGACCTCCACCTGTCTATATAGACGTCATCCCAGCGTTGACCTCCACCTGTCTATATAGACGTCATCCCAGCGTTGACCTCCACCTGTCTATATAGATGTCATCCCAGCGTTGACCTCCACCTGTCTATATAGATGTCATCCCCAGCGTTGACCTCCACCTGTCTATATAGACGTCATCCCAGCGTTGACCTCCACCTGTCTATATAGATGTCATCCCAGCGTTGACCTCCACCTGTCTATATAGACGTCATCCCAGCGTTTGACCTCCACCTGTCTATATAGATGTCATCCCAGCGTTGACCTCCACCTGTCTATATAGACGTCATCCCAGCGTTGACCTCCACCTGTCTATATAGACGTCATCCCAGCGTTGACCTCCACCTGTCTATATAGATGTCATCCAATTGTTTACCTCCACCTGTTTATATAGATGTCATCCCAGCGTTGACCTCCACCTGTCTATATAGACGTCATCCCATCCCCAGCGTTGACCTCCACCTGTCCTATATAGACGTCATCCCAGCGTTGACCTCCACCTGTCTATATAGATGTCATCCCAGCGTTGACCTCCACCTGTCTATATAGATGTCATCCCAGCGTTGACCTCCACCTGTCTATATAGACGTCATCCCAGCGTTGACCTCCACCTGTCTATATATGTCATCCCAGCGTTGACCTCCACCTGTCTATATAGACGTCATCCCAGCGTTGACCTCCACCTGTCTATATAGACGTCATCCCAGCGTTGACCTCCACCTGTCTATATAGACGTCATCCCAGCGTTGACCTCCACCTGTCTATATAGACGTCATCCCAGCGTTGACCTCCACCTGTCTATATAGATGTCATCCCAGCGTTGACCTCCACCTGTCTATATAGACGTCATCCCAGCGTTGACCTCCACCTGTCTATATAGACGTCATCCCAGCGTTGACCTCCACCTGTCTATATAGACGTCATCCCAGCGTTGACCTCCACCTGTCTATATAGACGTCATCCCAGCGTTGACCTCCACCTGTCTATATAGATGTCATCCCCGTGTTGACCTCCACCTGTCTATATTGATGTCATCCCAGCGTTGACCTCCACCTGTCTATATAGACGTCATCCCAGCGTTGACCTCCACCTGTCTATATAGATGTCATCCCAGCGTTGACCTCCACCTGTCTATATAGATGTCATCCCCAGCGTTGACCTCCACCTGTCTATATAGATGTCATCCCAGCATTGACCTCCACCTGTCTATATAGACGTCATCCCAGCGTTGACCTCCACCTGTCTATATAGACGTCATCCCAGCGTTGACCTCCACCTGTCTATATAGACGTCATCCCAGCGTTGACCTCCACCTGTCTATATAGACGTCATCCCAGCGTTGACCTCCACCTGTCTATATAGACGTCATCCCAGCGTTGACCTCCACCTGTCTATATAGACGTCATCCCAGCGTTGACCTCACCTGTCTATATAGATGTCATCCCAGCGTTGACCTCCACCTGTCTATATAGATGTCATCCCAGCGTTGACCTCCACCTGTCTATATAGACGTCATCCCAGCGTTGACCTCCACCTGTCTATATAGACATCATCCCAGCATTGACCTCCACCTGTCTATATAGACGTCATCCCAGCGTTGACCTCCACCTGTCTATATAGACGTCATCCCAGCGTTGACCTCCACCTGTCTATATAGACGTCATCCCAGCGTTGACCTCCACCTGTCTATATAGACGTCATCCCAGCATTGACCTCCACCTGTCTATATAGACGTCATCCCAGCGTTGACCTCCACCTGTCTATATAGACGTCATCCCAGCGTTGACCTCCACCTGTCTATATAGACGTCATCCCAGCGTTGACCTCCACCTGTCTATATAGACGTCATCCAGCGTTGACCTCCACCATGTCTATATAGACGTCATCCCAGCGTTGACCTCCACCTGTCTATATAAATGTCATCCCAGCGTTGACCTCCACCTGTCTATATAGATGTCATCTGTCAAGTGACCAGTGAAGTTGGAATCCAGCTTGTTGATGATTTTACTGATATAATAGTGATACAGAAGAGGGTAATTAAGTGATTTGTAATACATTATTCAAATCAGAAGATGTATTATTAAATCTATGATTTATTTCTCGTTGGATCAAGACACTGTGCGTCTGTGCTGTCAGCAGGCTGAGGTAAGTGCTGTGGGTCACTGGTGTACCCAGGGAAATAAAAACAACTGATATGTTTAACAAAAACAGGAGTAGGAGATAGCAGCCGCGGGTGAGTGGTAAGCACGAGCCGGTAACTAGTCTAAACAAGTGAAAGTAACAGAAGGAGAGGTGATTTACGTGATTTGTAAGCAATTCCTAATCAATGAAATGTATGAAATGTGGGTGTGATCAGAAACAAAATGTATTAGTATTTTTAATTTTTAACATAGTGTATGTTAAAGGGGAAAAACTTATTTTTGTTGGGTCCAAAAAACGGACAGAGACAGAGCGGAGCGCATGTTCCTCTCTGGAATGTCAACAGGGCAGGAGAGAGGCGTAAGTGTAAACATAAGTTACTTCGCCATACACAACACTTGGGCCAGGTGTCTGGGTCAAATGACGATGTCATCCGCTCAGCTCAGAAGTGGCCTTGGCGAGGTGGGGCTGTGTGTGTTTGATACAGAGCGGTACATGGGCTCCGGACTGCAGACGGAGGTTTGTTACCGAATCTGTTATTAAACACGGACCAATCAATCAATCAGTTAATGTAACGTTGGAACATACATGATAAGTAGATCGTTAGAAAAAGGGTTAGCGTTAGCTGATAAGCTTTAGCTTAACGGGCTGTAGCCACGTCAACAAGGTAACCTTGGATTGGTGGTGCCATGATGTCATGATGATAATGTGAACGCCCCTGCACATTACTGTAAACATATGAAGTCATTGTGGGATGTGTTTATGCATGATTATGTAAAATTATGCACGCCTCTGTATATGTGAATAACCAATCAGAAGTGTCATGTGAAGTTTGAGGGAAATTATGTATGCATATGCAAAGGTGAGAGAACCAATCAGATGAAGGGCTGGTGCGGGGCGAGCAAGGAGAGAGAGAGCGCATAAAAGGAGAAGGAGAAGGACTCGGGGTGGATTCCTGGAGCGATTTTAAGACGAAGATTTCAACGAAGAAGGACTACTAGCTGGACCTGGACGAGCAACCTCATCTGAAGGAGACTGGAAGGATTTACTTCAAGAAAAGAAGACAGAAAGACGCTTGGAACAGGATCTACGAATTTTCCCCATTCTTGAAGGAATAATTGGAGCCTTTTGGTTAGCCAGCTACCGCTAGCAAGGAGGAGGGGCCGGATCAGCATATGCAGGCCTGATCGTTTGAGCTCTCTCCCCTCCCTGCCAGCGGCCTTGAAAACGCAAAGGTGCAATGCGTTTCTCAGCCTGTCCTTGACCAACCAGGATGAACTGATCAGTAAGCCACAGCTTTAATTTGCCTTTTAGAATTATAAATTGTTAAACCAATGCTGTTGCTTAACCTTGCTAATCTGCTTTAATAAATATAAAAACGTCATAAGAAGTCGTTGTGGACATTACATCTGTATTCAGAATTTTGAAGACTTGTTTATGCCTCTGCACTAACACACAGGTTATGGGTTATTTTAGCCACATTTTTGTCAAATTGTCCCTGAGGCTCGCTGTCCGAGCCGCTAAAGTTTTCCTAGCCTGTAACAAGAGCCCGAATCGTAGAGAAGAGCTGCCCGTTAACAGACGTGACCGATAGCTGGACTTCGAGCCACCCGGCATTCCTCCTGAAGGACAGTTATGCGTGAGCGGGGCATACGTTTGGAAGTAGGCAGTGAGAGCTAGGCGTATCTTCGACACCAGCTTAAATAAGTTGAGGAAATCTAGTGAGGAACCCTCCTAGACCGCAATTTCTTACCCGTAGGATGGAGAGCTGGTCCCGG